>JAQFVV010006281.1:2169947-2624947 GCA_028023455.1 Epiperipatus broadwayi | reverse complement strand
AAATTTATGAACACAGAAAGTTTGATATTTGTAAATCAAACTACAATAAAAAGAATAGTATTGATAATAATATAATTTTTGTTTAATTTTGTATAAATATGAGCAAAGAGTATCTTGGTTTACTTTTAGTTCTTATAAATATAAGATGGCTATCTGTAACTTTGTCCTCAAAACAATAAAAATAATTAATGAACATTTCAATATAATCTAATTATTTTTATTGTTTTATATTAAAAATGAATCAGAGAATTATTCATTTTATTTATATAAATTAAAATTAATAACTACTAAAATAACTTTAATAAGAAAAAATTATTTTTATTTGCTCTATCCCAGATTTGTTCAACTTTATTATATAATTTTTTTGTCTAGTTTGTTGTTTCAGAGTCCCAATTGTATAATTAACATGTTTTCAAACAACTTAATTAAAAGTTGTAATTAGTATTAATATATATATATATATATGTGTGTGTGTGTGTGTGTCATTTGATTATGAAAGTTTCTGAAAAGTTTTTATGTCTATGTTCATATAAGTTGTTTTGAATTTTTTTCTTTTTTTAAAAAAAGTATAAATAATGATATAAAATTCTTTTTTATTTCATTACCTTTAGCAGATGTCAACTTAATAGGTAATATCTCCTGATTTATTTTATAATGCTTTTTATATGGTACAGTATATATATATTAGATTTTTAACACACATAGCGTTGGTGACCTAGTGATTAGCCTAGCTGCCTTCCAATCAGCTGGCCCGGGTTCGCTTTCCGGTCCAAAAAAATGTATTTAATTTTTAAATAATTTTCAAATTATGTATAAAAATTAGCACATATGTAATAATTTAATGTTTATTAAGCAACCATTAAAGTTTTGTTTGTTAATTATATTAATATCAAAATATCTATTTAAGGTTTTATGATTAAAAAAAATATTTATAGTGATAAAAACAGCTGACAGGTAATATGTTAGATTTAAAAAGGCATTACAAATAAAAAAAAATGAATGTTTCTATCAAAAAATTTAATATATATGCAACGTTTACATCTTTCTTATTAATTTTATAAAATTTAATGTTTTACTTTTTGTTTATATATACATATTTGGATAGCATATAAGTGAATTCATGTATGTTAATACAGTGCGTGTTTCAGCTATACTATGTGTGTATAATTATAATAATTCTGAAAAATTATTCAATATCTTTTAATGAAACTTAAAATTTTCATACATTTTGAACAATATTAGTAATATTAAAATGTAAACTAAACTATCATTCTACATATATGTTCAATCTCTAATCTATAATTAAAATTTATCTGATAAATTTAGGTTATAGATGAAACAAATATGTAGATGTTAATTTAGTCTTTACTTTAATATTACTAGTATTATTCAAAATATATAAAAATTTTAAGTTTCACTAAAAATATTGAATTTTTTTCCACATTTATTATAATTATACACAATGCATATATATATAAACAAAAAATGAAAACATTAAATTTCATAAAATTAACAGGAAACTTTAAACTATGCACATATAAATTTTTTTTGCTATAAAGTTTCTTTTTTATATAAAGTTTTTTTTAAAATCTTTCATGTTATTAATTGGTTAGTTATGTTTTTCCATTACTATATATGACAAGTATTACTTTTTAAGTGATAAAACTTTTAAATATCTACATATTAATATAATTGATAAGCATAATTTTAATAAGTACTTAATTAATAAGCTTAAATTATTATATTTGTTAACCATGCTATTATAGTAATGAGTTTATGTGTAACTAACTCCACTGCTGAACATTTAATATGTAAGGCTATACAAATAATTCCTGTATCATATCAAACCTTAAATAAATTTATAATTATTATAAATGGAATATATAAAATCAGTAAGTAAAATGAGCATAAATGTAATAAATATAAAATATTCAACAGCCCTAGCAAAATGTAAAACTTTAAAATATTTACCATTAGATATTGTGAAATAATCTGTTAAACACACTTAACATACTTTCATATAGCTCTGTGTAATATATTTTTAAACTATATTATATTATCATATTAGTTGAAATTAAACTAGTTGTGCAAAATTAAACATTAAATGAGATAGAGATAATTTTCAAATATTATATAAATTAGCAACTGTTATATATGATGAATTAAATATGCAATATTAGTACATGCATTGAACAAAATTATAAAAAATACATTCAGTATTTTCTAATGGATTTTAAAACTTTTAATTTATTTTTCTAGGCATTCTATCTAATGTAAATTATAAAATAAATTGACTAAATTTTCATATTGCTTATATATTTTTTCTGCAACCAAAATTCATCTGATTTACTAAAGTTTTAAATGTTTGATTAGCAGATATTTAAAACTTTAAAGCACATTAACTCAGATTATATGTAAATGAAACAGAAGTAATTGTAGCTTCGAATAAGTTCTGTATTATAAATAAACTATTAAAAGACAGAGTGATACTACCTATAGCGTAAATATCAACAATGCTAAGGGACTGGTAATGTCACTCTGTCTTTTAATAGATTATTTTACATTACAGAACTCATTGAAAGCTACAGTTACTTCCATTTCATTTATATATATATATATATATATATATGAAATGGAAGTAACTGTAGCTTTCAATAAACAAACATTTATATATATATATATATATATATATATATATAAATGTTTGTTTCTTTGCATATTGAAATGGTTTCTTACTTCTTTATAACCTAATATTAATATTAAATGAGTTTTTGGTGAAGTTCATCAAAAGTGCACTTAACATTAATTAAATTATAAAGAAGAAACCGCTTTGATGTGCAGACAAACAAACATTTGAAAATTTGAATTACAAATACAAATAAAGGGAATATCAATATATGTATGCAATCACAAAAGCAATAAATTTCTAAGGTTTATCTCAATGTACTGTTTTCTATTGTTAAATCTGTCTTGTTAGTGAAACTGAATCAACTTTCATCTATTTTTTTTTCTAAAAATATAGCTGCTTTTTCAGAAAGTTTGATAGATTGAATAATCATTGCAAATTCTCCAAAATCTGACCAATGTTGCAGCCAACCTCAAACAATGCCCCCCCTCCACTAATTAGAATACATCACTTTGCATTGGATTGTTTTACTGACTACACAATTTTCAGCTAAGGCTAGTTTTAAAAATATTGAATAAAACTTTGATTGATATAACTTATGCAAATTTAAAATATTGCTAGTATTTGCAATGTCTCGATATTAACTTTTCATGGATCAAGAGTTTTCAATTGATTATCTTTCTCTAAAATTATGCTTTGTAATAATTAATGATTTGACTCCCCCCCCCCTTAATGGAATGACTTTTCTTCTTAATATTAAAATTTTGCATTTGTCTTGTTACTTTTTTTTAAAAAAATAAATATTATTGCAAAAAAAAAAAATAAAGCAAAAAATTCCCTCAACTATAAATATTGGTCATTGTTCTGAGTTTTAATAATGCTATAAAATAATATTAAAAATATAAACTTTTTTTAATCCAGTCATAAAGTAAATAATAATAAATTTATTTTTATATAACCAACAATCTAATGATTATCATATCTGCTTGTAATACTTATGATCTATGGGTTCAAAATTTAAAATTTTTTGGTGTTCTAAGCAAGTTTAGATTTTTTTCCTCAAGTAATTAGTTAATTATATTAATATCATTTACTTTCTTTATTACCTTTACAATGCTTCATATAATTATAAACTATTATTGATGATTTCAATTGTTCCAGCAATCTTCTTCAGAACTATAACACATACAATAAAAATACATGAATACAAATATATATGAACATATAGTTTTACATTTTATGTATATAAATATATTATATTTTATAATCAATATATATATGTTCTTTTATATGTAATTATTACCTCTTTCGTATAATATATTTTAATATTTTTATTTCATTTATTTTTTATCTTATTCTTATTAATTTTTTTAAATATTTAATTCTAATGTTAATTATTCAGTATTTATCATTTTTTTAATGTATATATAATATTGCTTTTTTTATCTTTTTGTTACTAATTATTTTAACCTATTTTGAATTATTTTTTTAACATATTTTATATCTATCTTCTTCTTATATTTTCAAAGCTTAATTGACAATTATTCAAACTATTAAATTTTTCAGTTATATTTAGTAACTTCATCTTTCTATTTTTTTTATATAATTAAATCTATCTTTACTTTTAATTTTTGCTAATATTTTTTATACCTAGTGGCTTCCTCTTTTTACTTTTTGTATAATTAAATCTATTCTTATATTAATCTCTTCTAATATTATTATTATTCATATCAAATTTTTTTAGGCCAAACCTTTATTTAATACTGGCATAATATTATTAATCTGAATAGCTTTTTTATTTTTATCCCTTTTATTATGTTCTGTTTTTAATGCATGTAAATATATCAGCAAATTTCTATCGTATTTATGCTGTAACAGTGTTCTATATATTGATCTTTTGTTTATCCTATATAATTTGTTTTTACATTATTAATTTGACACTTTTTACAATTTATTTCATATATTCCATTTATTTCAGTATCTACATTTTTATTATAATTAATAATTTTCTAAAATATTAATCATATTTTTTCTTTTTTTTATTAACTATTCTAATATTTATTATATTATTAATTTTATCTATAACTTTATTTAAATTTTTAACTACATGGTTATTTTCTGTCTTAATACTTATATAATTAATTTTATCTATATTATTATTACTACTTCTTTTTTCTTTTCTATTATTATTTATATATTCTATCTTATTTTCTATTAACCTAGTATTATCATTTATAAATTTATTAGGATAATCATTATGTATAAATTCTTCTTTTATTAAATTTATTTGTTCAACATAATCCTTTTTACTTGAACAATAATTTACTGCTCTGTGAATTCTAGTAAAGAAGATTATGTTAAACAAATAAATTTAATAACAGAATAATTTATAAATAATGATTATCCATAAAAATTTATAAATAATATTAGATTAATAGAAAATATGATAGATTATATAAATAATAATAATAATAATAATAATAATAATAATAATAATAATAATAATATAAATAGAATTAATTACATAGGTATAAAGACAGGAAATAACTATATAGTTAAAAATTTTAATGAAGTTATAAGTAAAATGAATAAAAAATTTAATAATATAATAAATGTTAGAATAGTCAATAAAAAAAATATGATTAATATTTTAGAAAATTAGTAATTATAATAAAAAAAATCAGATAATGAAATAAATGGAATATATGAAATTAATTGTAAAAAATCTTAAAATAAAAATGTAAAAGTAAATTATGTATGAGAAACAAAAAAATCAATATATATAGAAAACTATTTCAACATAAATGTGATAGAAATTCCCTGGTACATGAGTTTGGAAAGGATTGTATAAAAATGGCAAAATTTATAAATAATAAAAGAAATAGAAAAAGAAAAAAAGTTATTTATATTAATAATATTAAGCCAGTATTAAAAAGAAATTTGGTCCTGAAAAAAATTTTGACATAAAAATAAATAAGTACATAATATTAGCAGGAATTAAAAATATTAATAGATTTAATTATATAAAAAATAGAAAGATGGAGCTACTAAATATAAGTGCAATTTTTTCAAGTTTGAATAGATATAAAATATATTAACAAATAATAATAAATAGATTAAAATAATTAGTAATAAAATAATAGTAAAAAAAAAAATACAAATTGAATGTTAATATAATGAATAATAATGTAAAAATATCAAAATATGAATATATAATATTTAAATATTAAAAAAAAAGAATAAGAGTAAAATAATAAAAAGTAACTGAAATAAATGTATATATATGATTAGAGAAAATATTGATTGATAAATATAAAATATCAAAAACGTTAAAAAGTATTATATATAAAGATGTAATAATTACATATAGAGGGATATATAAAGATATATGTAGGTATAGTAATATTGATTATAAGATAGAATATATATATATATATATATAATGTAAAATTATCTGTTCATGTATATTTGTATTCATATATTTGTATTGTGTTTGTTGTAGTTCTGAAGAAGATTGCTGGGGCAATCAAAACAACCAATAGTGGGTTATAGTTAAATGAAGCATTGTAAAAGTAATAAAGTAAATGATATTAACATTATATGAATTTGGCAGCGCAATAAGATAAAGTTATAATTAGTTAATAATGATTATTAAAATCAACAAATAAGCTTACTACTACAAATACTATATATAATTGTATGCTGCCCATATACATGATATATAAAGATTATATACTATTTAAACAAACTTCATTATGCCTTCCTATCTATAAATATACATGTATACATTCAGCTATCAATATCATTAAAAATCTGATGATGAAACACTTGAAACCCTTTGTGGTGGCAATATTATTGTTACACCCATGTTGTTTTTAAATCACTCTGACTCCTCATATGTAGAACTTCAATATGTCCATTTATATACACTGAAGATGAATGGACAGATTACAGCTTAAATAAGTATTATTCAAATATCGGCTACACTAAACTTAATGTAATTAGAATTGACTTGAATTCAGACTTTCATGCTCTGTACATCTATGCACTCCATTGAATACAACTGATACACATGACCACATACATGTGAAAAATATACTCCCAATATATGGATTTTGTGCTGAACTAGCACTCATCACTTTGGTCCAGCTCACTATCTCCCATATATATATACAGCCGGTGCTCAGTTTATATTAAGATAGCAAATCTGCAAATTAATTAAAGTTTCAATCTTTTCCACTCTCCATCTTTTCAGCTATTCATATCATTAAAAATCTGATGATGGAACACTCAAAATCCTTGATGATGCCAATATTATTATCCTACTTATGTTAAGTCACTCTGACCCCTCATATATAGGACCTTAATATGTCCATTTAAATGCATAGAGGAGGGATGGGTATAATACAGCGGAATATGTAATAAATATAAATATAGTCTATACTAAGCAATGTATTTAAATGGACATATATTAAGGTTCTTTTTATGAGGAGTCAGAGTGATTTAAAGTCAACATGGGTATTGCAAAAATATTGGCATCATCAAGAACTTTGAATGTTCCATTATCAGATTTTTAAAGATGTGGATGGCTGGAGGGTGGACAAGATTTAAACTTGTCCCTCACTAAAAAAAACATGCAACAGAAAATTACATTTAATGAAATAATATCAGACTTGTTTTTTTACTTGTGTTGTTAATTTTCTTTTTTTTTCTTCTTTTTTATCTTGCAAATTTTTTGTAATGAAGGCATTCTCATGTAATGATTGAAGCCATACCAGTAAACAAGATTTGAATTGAGGTTCAATGAACCTTGGA
Organism: Epiperipatus broadwayi; assembly: GCA_028023455.1. NCBI lineage: Eukaryota > Metazoa > Onychophora > Udeonychophora > Euonychophora > Peripatidae > Epiperipatus > Epiperipatus broadwayi. The sequence goes on along the minus strand of JAQFVV010006281.1, from coordinate 2,617,506 downwards.
AAAGCAAGCAGACTTAAGATAATTTTAAAAAGATAGTTTGACCATTACTAGACTAATTAGTTACCCAACATTAATCATATTAACTGAAGGATAATGTGTCCAGTTAATCTGTTAATTCGGCCTTTATTATTGGTGTTTGTGGTGGTGGTGGGGATCATATTACTACAGATATTAAATGATTTATCTTGAAATTCTTAGAAAAGTTTGAATATTTGTTTTTTGTTTTGTTTTGTTTATTAGACTTTTTTATTTACGAAATGCCATTTTTATATGTACCATATACATATACTGGGTATAGCGCTCTGTAATATCAATCAATTAATCGTAAACACTTCGTTTTTTATAATAATTATTTTCTTATTACAGTCAGGGTATCGGTACCAACAAATCTTTTTTTTAATCTAATCTTTTCGAACAAACCATACACGCTCACTTACTTATTGTAAATTTATATACAATTATATTTTATAATTGATAAGTTTTGTTACGATTTACGGATAAATTACTTAATTAAACATTTTATATCATTTTAATTTTTAAAAAGTTGTTCAAGTTTGAAATATTTATTTTATGTTTTTCCTTGGGCAATCCCAAGCAACGTAATCAGTAAGGATTGTTAAAAGTTTGAAGAAAAAAAACAGCTGGAAGGCTACTTTAAAAAAAATCATTGAAGGGCATAATTTATTTAAACAAAAATAAATCGAAAAAAATTAAAATGACTTGTTTAATCATTTATTTGAACTGTGATTAGTTAACCTCGTTTTCAGTTTCAGCGCTTTCGCATTTAAATTCAACTTCCTGTTGCTCAAATTAAACCCTTTATTATATCGTACTTTTTGTCCTAATATTATTAGTCATTACTTATTTATTGTTTTTAACTTTATTATTAGTCATTACTTATTTATTGTTTTTAACTTTATTATTAGTCATTACTTATTTATTGTTTTTAACTTTATATTTTTAAAATATATTTCATAAGCTGTTGCGCTGTTATTTTTTTCACATTGTTTTTAATCTATTTTATACTTCGTATTTGTTAAAACTTAAACTGATTTACTTATATGAAAATTTATATATTTTCATGCAAAGATATAGAAGAACCATAACTATTTTTGTTTTATAGGTGAGTAGCAAAATTAATATAGTGCAGCAATGGGTCTAGTTTATAAAAATCTGCGCAACATTCTCTTCTTGCCTTTCATACTTCTTTTAATCATCTGATAAATTTTAATAAATGAAACATATTTTTCGGTTAAAAGACTTTTTTTGCACGAGTGTATGAGTTGTGATGTAGATTGTAATTGAAAAACTACTAATTTTTGGGTATTATGATTTGTGAATTTAATGAATGCAAATTTGATAATTCTAACTGAACTACATAAGTGAGGATAAAAGAAATTGTATGTAACGTATACATTTTAAAAATTTAGTTACATTGAGCAAATAACGTTAAGTATTAAGGTAGCAGATAATACAAACTTGGGAAATTGATTTAAAGTTCAATTTTATTCCTAGAAATCCGAATAATAAAAATTAGTTCTGGTGGCTCTGTAGATAACTGCACCAATAGAATATCAAAATAAATGTCATATGCTATCAAAATGAAAATATCTACATGGGGTTTGCAACCATAGGATACTTAAGATGCCAGATAAATTCTTTACAGAAAAAAATAATTCATTCAACTAAAAAGAAAAAAAAAATTGTAAAATCATTTCAATTAAACTTTGAATATATTTAAGATCAAGAATAAAGATCCTTTAATTTGTAGTATTATTATACAAAATTGATCGAATTACACTTTTTATTCTTCTATTTAATATTCATCTTTTTTAAAATCATTGGTTCCACATAGGCTCTTGACCTAACATGTACTAAATATGGTTTGGCTATCCCTGTTTCAAATCATTTAGATATCAAACCGTCTTTGTTGCAAATAGTTCAAATGCTATAGCAAATACCTTTCAAATTTTTTATATACCCAATGTTTATAGGTTGGTTCTACCCTTGCCTTTCATAGCTTCCCATATCCATTGTATTTTATGAATTTCAATTCTTATAATGATTCTTAAAACATGCAACTAAATATAAAATAGGTCTTGAAACTTTTGAAAAGAAATAACTTGTGTAAACATAGTCATGCCAAAAAGATGAATGTTTTATTTTAGTAGATAGTGTCTAGAAGCACTTGTATCTTATGTTTTGTTTCGATAAAAAAATATTTATTCATCCATTAGCAAAAAAGTCTTTTGCCAGAAATAGAAAGTTTCTTTACAAAAATATGAAATCTTTGTGGAAGACTGGAATTTTGTTCAGAAGTTCCAAAAAGAAAAAAAAAAACATGTTATGTTCAATTGTTTTTTTCATAAACTGAATGTAATGTTTAGCAACAATAAATTAAAACATGTTTTTATCCTATACAACTTAGTATTGATCATTGACAATAACTAATTTTTTTAATCTATCATAGATTAAATTTAAAATAATTTTTTCGAGTAACATCCTGATAAACTAATTGGAGCTACTTAGGATTTTAATATCTATATCTTGAGAAAGTTGTGCTGGGCATATACAAAAGATTATATAGTTTCCTTAGTGCATCCTTGAAGGCTATATCTTTTTTTATATGTAATCTAAAAAACATAAATGGAATTTTGATAAGACGCCAAACAATTTTATTTCATCTGGTTCAGCAATAAAGCCATTAGACTTTGATCTTTATAGATATTACTGAATATACTACCCATTGTCAATATACCTTTGGCTTTAAAAATTGTATTTAATAACATTTGAGTTAAGTAACTATGTGTAAACACATGAGTAATGTAATCCAATTTATGCATACAGTATCAGACTTGAAGAATTTAATAAAGCCAAATGTGAATCTTTTTTCTGGTTGGAAAATATATATATATATATATATATATATATATATATATATATATATATATATATAATGGTGAATAGCTTGTTAAAATAAATAAGTTATCAAATAGTCTATTACATCAAAAGTGACAAAATTGGGTTGTGATCTTGGACCCCATATTCTGTCACTGTCTGCCATATCTGACATTGCCTTCTGAAGTGGCCTATTCCAGATTTCTTCCTTTGTCTAATTGGATTGAGCACTCATTGCCACTAATGAATGTGTAAACATGTGGATAACTAATGTATAAACATAGTTAAAAGGGTAAAACACAAGTATGGTCAATGTGCAAACATGTGCATGGGCACTGATGTTCTCTGAATCCAATTGTTGCCCATAAAGTAGGGGGATCTGGCAATAAATAGTTAGCTTTTTTGTCTAACCTAATTGATTGAACATGCTGCCAATTGAAATCACTTTCAGCTGTGAAGGTAATTTTTACTATAGTCATTACTGATATGTCTACATAGTGAGGCAAGTTCATGATAGGGCTGAAAGCTGCTGTGACTATGGCTGACTTGAGGGCTGTCCACTACAGCCAAAATACTCTTGACTAGAACTCACAAGGCAATATATACAGCTGGAAGTGGGTTTAGTCATTTGGGCATTACCTGCCTAGCATTAAAGAAGTTTAGATACATGGAAATATATTTATGGATTGTATATTATGTAAAATATACAGATTTTAAAAATGTGAATACTTGGAAGTTCACTTATCTGATTTATTAGTATTAAATATATTTTGCTTAATATAACAATCCATAAATATATTTCCACATATCTGAACTTCATTAATGCTGGGAAGGTAATGCCAGAATGACTGAAATCACTTCCAACTGTATATATTAGTTTGCCTTGTGAGTTCTACTCAAGACTCTTCCAACTGTATTGGACCACTTGCCTTGAGTTGACCCTAGTCATATCAGCTTCCAGTCCTATCACATACTTGCTTCACTGCATAGACATATCAGTAATGACTATAGCAGAAACACTTTTGCAGTTGAAAGTGGTTTCAATTGAGAGCACATTAAGGTTAAACATACATTATTATCTCTTTCTCTGTCTGGCTTGCCTTCAAACAGGCTGACTATTTATTGCCAGATCCAGTAATCAGATTCAGAGAGCATCATTGTCTAATAGTCCATATGGCCAGGAAAAGAGACTAATTCAAGAAGCAAAGAAGCTGATGACAAAAATGGATATAGAAAGCTGGAACACCAGTATTGCGAGAACACTACTAGCACAGAACTCCACACCAAGGACTGCAATAGAAAAGTCTCCAGCAGAACTGCTACTTAATAGACCTTTGTGAACTAACTTGTCAGTCCTGAAACCAATTCCAAATATGTTAAAAAAGAAAATAGCAAGATAAAAGTAAAAATAGGCACTCAGGTGCTATATAGAATGTACTATGGATCCACAAAATGTATATCAGTAGTGGTTACACATCTGAAAGACCTCTATGCCACATTAGTTCAAAACGCAGATGGGTATCATTATCATCACCACCTAAACCAGCTGAGGTTGAATCACACAGAAACAGAACATCAAGCAAAAATGACTGCTAAGCCAAAGACAGCAACAGCACATATGAACATCCAGGGACAAGACCATTAAACAAGGATTATGAATGAAGCAAGAACAACAATAAACATGAGAAACCAACAAAGCAGACAACACATCATCCAGCTCATCTTGATGACTATGTTCTCCAGGTCTAAATTTATCCAGGGTAAGGGATGTCATATATGACCTTGCTTTCAGAAGTGGACTATCCAGATTCCTTCCTTATCTAATTGGATTAACTCATTGGCACTAACTAATGTATAAACATAGCCAATGGGTTAAACATAAGTATGGCCAATGTAAATATGTGTATAAAATCTTACCATTGGTTAGTACATGCCATTAGGCAATGATGCTCTCTGAATCTGATTGCTGCCTGTAAGGTGGGGGATCTGGCAATAATTAGTCAGCCTTTTTGGAGGCAAGCCAGAAAGAGAGAGAGATAAAGTCTGTCTAACCTGAACAACTGAATGTGCTCTCTATTGAAACCACTTCCAACTGTGAAGGTGCTTTTACTATAGTCATTACCGATATGTCTACACAGTGAGGCACATCTACGAAAGGATTGGAAACTGCTATGACTATGGCTGACTTTAAAGCAGGCTATCCAGTAGAGCTGAAAGAGTCTTGACTAGAATTCACAAGGAAAACTAATATATACAGCTGGAAGTGAATTCAGACAATCGGTTACTACCTTCCTGGCATTAATGAAGTTCATATATGTGGAAATATATTTATGGATTGTATAATATGTGATATATTTAAAACTAATAAATCAGATTAAGTGAACTTCAAGTATTCATATTTTTTATTACTGTTAGTTGGAGTCTGCAATCCAGACCAAACACAACACTATTTTGCATCAAATTGTGCACAAATCTGTCTTTATTTAAAAATAAATTTATTAGTACAGAAATAAATAAAACTAACCATAAATGATAAAGTAAACAAAATTTAATGCATGAAATCTATAAAAAAAATAATATTTTTGGGCATATTTTAAGGTTGGGATAGGGTTCAATTGAATTCAAATAGTAAGTTTTAGGTAGTAATTATTTTTAAATGTGTTTCTTTAGACATGTATGAGGTATATGATTCTAAAAATTGTTTATATTACAATTTTTTTTTACATTTTATTTTATAACCAAGAGCTTATATATATAATTTTATTTTTAAAAGTAAAACAGTTATAAGAAAACTTTTTTCTGTTTTTTTTTTTTTTTTTTGCCTTTAAAATTTTACTTTCTTTTAACCATTTATTATTTTTACATTTTAAAATTTTTATGCAATATTTGCTTTTTAATAGTCTGTCATTTTGTATTTGAGTTTTTTTTGAAAAACCTCAATTTAGTTGTTTTAGTTTAAAACTTTTGGATTTTAAAAATAACTGAAAATTTAAAGTATATATATATTAATCTCAGTTAATTTTATATATATATATTTGGGAAGTTGTTTTTACTATTTATTATATTTTGATTTACAAATGTCATATTTTCTGCACTCACAAACTTGATTATTATCTACTTCATATAAGTACATTTATGATTAAAACAATTAAAATATCACATGATTATCATTTCATATACTTACACAGGCTGAGGTGGCTGCTGGAGGACTGCATTCGGTCTTAAGATATAGGTGCAGTACTCGCAAATCTAAGGCTCCTAACTTATGAAAAACACAAGTTAGAAACTAATCTGAAATATTAAATGAGTATGCACTAGATAGGATTTTATGCACAAATCTTTTTGCATCCATTGATCAGTAGGACTTGCATTTAGTGGCACTACTGTATGGCGAGTTTGCTACTATTACATTAATGATTATTATAAATTATTTATTAGACTGAGGATTATCATACAGAAAAATGCAACTTGAAAATCATTTGTTATTTTCAGATGTCTTTATTCTTGCTCAAGAATGTGTTGTGAAATAGAAGTTTAAGTATATATATATATGTATGAAGAATAAGAGTATCAGGCTAGATAAAATTTAGACAATTTGTAGGTTCCCAATAGATATAATTTTTTTTTCCAAAAGCTATCTAAAAGCAGAATCAAAAGGAAAAAATAAAAATCTTAAGGAATTTTAGTAGAAAATGTAAAATTATGATTTAGGTCAGATTTACAGCTAGAGAAGAAATAATGATATGAAAAGGTTGTTGAATTTATTTGCATCTCTATGAATCAAGAAAAAAAAATTGGGGATACAATATGTAAATATTTAAATGGTTAGAGAACTGAGTGTGTTTGTTTTATTAATTTCATAAGATAATTACAAAGTCACATTGAAGTACATCTAAATATTTTTTGGTATTGGATAACAATTATAAAAAAATATATACATTTCACATAACAATTATAAAAGATTATAAATTTCACTTAAGTGATAAATTCACATAATATAAAGAATACATCTTAGATGTTTATTATATGCTAGTAAATTGTTAATTGAATAAATTTTATTAAAAAAACGATAGTTTATAGCTAGTAATATTGATAAAGAATGTTAAAGTAACATATTTATTCTAGTGATCTTTTACAAATGTCTATGTTGAATAGCATAATATAGTATGGAAATAAAAAATATCTACTCTAGAGATTAGTTACTAACTTAGTGTACCATATGTGTAACAAAATTGATCAATCAATCCACATACAATAATGTGAACAAACAATTGGCCACCCCATATCAATCAAGAGAATTCAACAACTATCTCATCACTATATAATTTAACCCAAAACTCGCAACATGCCTGATTCAAGAGCGAAAAAAAAAATTTTTTTTTAAAATGTTTAGCTTTTCAATTTATTTTACTAACCCAATAATTTAAAATCTAAGTAAAATTTATTATATAATTCTAAATGTGAAAAGTTAAAATAAAATTATGTTGAAAAAGCAGCAGGTAATGACAAACTTTTACAGATATAATCTAGTGGCAATAGTATTCTACTGCATAGTTACTCAACTTGTCTCCAAGAAGAGAATATGCATAAATCTTTAAATACTAATCTGCATACATTTATTGGCTTGATGCTGTAAACCATAAGTTGGAGGGAGGGGAGCTAGTGCAGTACTAGTTTTATTAGCATCCCAGAATGTTCTTTTAAAATTAAACTGTAATTATAATACAAAAATTATAAATAAAATATTTAAAAATCTTCCACTGCGCAATAAAGTAAGGTTTATTTTAAATTCATTTATATGAAAATGGATCTAAAAATTCTTCCGTTGCAAATGCAACATTATGAAAATAATTATAACGATCATTGATTGATAATCATAGATATTAACAGCATTAAAGCTTATCTCAAGACTTGCAGTGCTGTCGCACACTGTTTTCTTAATACCTTCTTGCATACTAAAAAACGTAAATTATCGTTATAACCATGTGACTTGCACCGACGGCGATAAAAAAAAATTAAAAAACCAAATGTAACTATAAATACATTGGAGGGTATTGAATTTTAATTTATTCAATTTATGTCTGTCATCAAAAAAAAAAATCGATAAAAAAAAACTTAAAATGTAAAGATATAATGTACATATATATCCAACAAATGATAAAAAAAATCTTTAATTAAATAGCTAACTGCAGAGCAGTTTTTCTCTGACATATTTATTAGGCTAGTTGATAAGAATTAATTTTTTTTTTTTCATTTTTTACCTAAAATAGCTAGATACATATTTACTGACCAATAATAAGTGGATGGATAGCTAACTTTGATATGAGATAACTACATAATAATAATAAAAAAGATTTTTTCCAACACCTGAACAAATTTTAGATCTTAGGCATGGTAGATATATATAAGCCTTTAACGTTATTATTATAAGCATTTCTTTTACTTACTAATAAATAATATAGTAATGCATTTTTCATCAGACAAAGTAGTGCAAATTTTACCTATTTATATTGAGGCCATTCTAACTACTAAGTGAAAGAGCTTACTAGTGATTTCATAAATACCACAGCCATATAAACACATTATTTCCAAATGCATTGTGTAATAATGCATATTTTTCCAATTTTACTAGTCAAAACTTACCTATTTGTATTAAGAGCTACTCTATATACAAAATGAAAGAGCTTAATAGTTGATTTTATAAATATCACTATCATATATATCTAATAAAATAAATCACAACGTGAACATCTATCTATCTATCTATCTATCTATCTATCTATCTATCTATCTATCTATCTATCTATCTATCTATCTATCTATCTATCTATCTATCTATCTATCTATCTATCTATCTATCTATCTATCTATCTATCTATCTATCTATCTATCTATCTATCTATCTATCTATCTATCTATCTATCTATCTATCTATCTATCTATCTATCTATCTATCTATCTATCTATCTATCTATCTATATCTATCTATCTATCTATCTATATCTATATCTGTCTGTCTATCTATCTATCTATCTATCTATCTATCTATCTATCTATCTATCTATCTATCTATCTATCTATCTATCTATCTATCTATCTATCTATCTATCTATCTATCTATCTATCTATCTATCTATCTATCTATCTATCTATCTATCTATCTATCTATCTATCTATCTATCTATCTATCTATCTATCTATCTATCTATCTATCTATCTATCTATCTATCTATCTATCTATCTATCTATCTATCTATCTATCTATCTATCTATCTATCTATCTATCTATCTATCTATCTATCTATCTATCTATCTATCTATCTATCTATCTATCTATCTATCTATCTATCTATCTATCTATCTATCTATCTATCTATCTATCTATCTATCTATCTATCTATCTATCTATCTATCTATCTATCTATCTATCTATCTATCTATCTATCTATCTATCTATCTATCTATCTATCTATCTATCTATCTATCTATCTATCTATCTATCTATCTATCTATCTATCTATATATATATATATATATATATATATATAACATTAAATAATAACATTTACTATTTGAAAATGGATTATATTTAACCATTATATATACATATACACATTGACTGTGGATTTAACTTCATTTATGTAATGGAATACCCATATATTAAATAATTTACGTATATATATATATTCGCAATTGCTTTGTTGTACATATATTAGTAAATAAACTGCGAATAAATGAGAAACATATTTTAAAGTTCTCCAATAAAATTTGAACTTCATTATCATTAATCATTACCAAAAATAAAATAAACAAACCGATATCTCATATATTTATATATAACATAATCAATTCTCATCAGATGTATTAAAAATCTAAACGTCTTTTCATCACAATAGAATAAAGGCCATACCTATATGTATGCCAATTTATTTTACATTAGATAGTGTTTGCCTATATGAAAGTTTAATTTTGCGCCTATTCTCAGTGCATTTATTAATATTATTATATATTTAATTTAAAATTTATAATAACTGTCAATGCATGTAAGTTTGAAATGACGCTATAATTATCTCCGACTTGCTTAGTAAATGTTTAATAGTACACATTTAAACACAATTTAAAATTGCATATTTATAAACTAACACATATATACTTTGAAAATAAAAATTATCTTTACTATTCTGTGTGTGAAATAGTGAACAAATATTTTTAGCATAAATATTATTTATTCATAGCCTGAAAAGAGAGTAGTTTACTATAACAAATTACCTTGTTTAATACTAGCCTAGAAGTAAATTTTTTTTTTAAAAAAATCACAATCAAGTGAGGTCTACCTTGCTTAAAAACCATATATGGCACATCTGGCTTATACTTATTTTAAAATTAAGGGTTTTAGATATAAATTATACGTAAGACATATTTTCTGAATTTATCCATGTAAGCCTGTCATCATTTGGGTAAGAAATGCTATTTTTTTTAAAAAAAAACAACAACATTGTGGAGGCACTATAAGCAACACTTAAAGAAAGATAAAAAAAACTATTCAATCAAAAAACTTTTGAACATAAAATGGGGGTATATGCATGGAAATAGATTCATGTAATATAAAATGAATAAATGTTTTGAATTAATTGGCTTTAATAATTTTTTTTTGAATGGAAGCAACTTACCTATGTTATCATGTTCATTAATATAATTGGTCATTTATTTGGTATTAAAAATTTTATACTGTGGCCACTATTCATATAATGAAGAAATAGTGTTGATGATTATAAGTATTACATTATTGCATTAGAGTGTTCACCTCATATTCACATAAGAAAACTCTACAGGAAATTTCATAAATTCCTATGACCTCAAGAGGGATTGAACCCTTACAATTAAATAGAATATTGCTAATTTTTACAGTCTAAATTCTATTTTTAATTTATTTAAGAGTAAATAAAGTTATTATTTTTAATTTTTTAATATAAATTATTAAAATATTTACTTTTTGAGATATTATTTTTGTAAAAAGTTCAAATTCAAATTTGCCAAGTGGCAGACAGAGTAGCAATTTCAATTAATTAATTAGTCAATTTTTTTTTTCACTTGAAACAAATGTAATAACCTATGTAGCTTTCATACCAATTTAATTTGACACTGAATAAACTATTAAAAGAATATTTGTTAAATTAAACAAATATGCTTTATACACAGAGAAAATATTGAAAATATTAAATATATTCTTCAAATTTTTAATATATAGGGTATATGAGCACAGACTTTCACATGACCCATGACTCTCCACTTTATCTCATAAGTCTGATACACTTGAACACATATATAACCAAACATCACATTGCCTTGGTGTTGATGGTGTAACAGGCTTGATGTAATTCAATTGTAGCTATTCAATGTTTTCATTTGATGTTTTTGCATTCAAAACTAAAATGTGTTTTGATTGATATTAGTTCTAACTAAAATATATAGATGTTTGCATCTTTCAATGAAAAGTCAATTCAAAAAGCTCAGAAATTGTGCCTTTATATCAGGAATTCAGTGTGCAAGTACAATTTTGACATTTTAGAAATTAACTTCAGCTTTTAAAAAATTGAAAAATGCAACTATATATATAATTTATTTACTTATTAATTTTTCGTTTTGTAAAATGAAATTAACTACTTGTTTTTCTTTTGTAAGTATCTGATGTTTATATTCAGCTTTCAATATATTCATTTTTTTAAAGAGAAAATTATTTGATAAAACTTGCTAATGACAAACAGGGAATGTCTTGACTTTTATGAAATCAGAAAATAAAACTTTGAATTTATTTATTTTTTTATTTTTATTTTTGTAAAATTAAATGTTTGTTTTTCTGTAAGTTTACAATAATTATAATCAGCTTTTATTGAAATATGTTTGTTTTTAGCAGAAAGTAAATTGTTAATGACAAGCAGAAAGTAACCAAAAAAAAATGTTTAATATTTATCCTAGAAAAAAAAATATAGTTAATTCTTAAGCACTACCACAGACTTATTTTGTTTGGTGAGACTTTTCTAAATTTTCAACTTTTGATTTTAATATTGATTTATTATTTTACATTAGAACTCAATAAATTAAACTTGATTTGTTTTAATATACATTTGCAAATGAAAAAAATTCTAAAATTTCATATTTGAACTTTGCAAATATTGACAAAATGAGATTGTAATAACAAAAAAAGATGTCTTTATCATTAAATGCATGCATCTTCAGAAAATAAACCAAGTCTTTATCTAAAATTTGTTTTCAAAATATGAATAAAAATATTAATCTCTGATAAATCTATCAAATTCCATTTTAAAATATTAAAATTATTTTTTAATTTTTAATATGATAACAGCAATGATGTATTAGCCATAATCTTTATAAAATAGGCTGATTAGATTGCTATAAATTTCTTTGAGTTTTTACTATTAGATGAATGCATCATTGGTGAACAAATGCTACAGATAGTTATAATTGAGTCACATTACTAAGTAATTACAGCATTGTTAACCTTTTATTTGTAATAACTTTCTTAAATATTGTAATCATTAAATAAATAATATTTTCATTTGTTAAAAACATAAAGCATAAAAAATGGCTGCAAAAGTAGTCACATAAGGTATTTAAAATGGCTAACTGATTAATGAATTTTCAATGCTAAGCATACTTGTCAAAAAGTATGGTTTCCATTTAAAAAAGGTTCTAAGTAATAAAAATACATTAATGTTTATAGTTAATATTTTCTATATTTTCATGTATGAAGCAGTATTATTATTATCTTTAATATTTCAGTGATAAAATTATCAGATTTTTCTTACAAGTTTTATAGTATTATATTTAATAGTTAAAAACAAATTAATTTTTAATGTAGTAATAGTTATTTAATTCAAACTTTAGAAAAAAAATTAGTAAAATGAATGTATACTTAATTTTTTGGAAGAACATCTAATACCAGTTTTAATTTAATCATCTAAATTATGATTTTTTTTAAAAAAAAATTATTCAGTTGAGAATCAATTCAGAAAACAATAGCTATAACTGTAATAAACTGCCTAAGGTCAAAAAAAGAGAAAGATTAATAATTTAAATTGCTTTAAAATCCTTTTTAATTCAAGAAATAAGTATAAATTAACACACAAATTAAACAGTATTTAACAATACATTATTTTATCGGTATTTTTTGTTGTTTATTGTATTTATTTTCACTTTAATATATGTATAACTTGTTTTTTTTAGAAGGGCAGATATTTTATTAACTGTTTAATTTCATTATTGTGCATAATTGCACAATAATTAATAATTAAATTATTAAAAACGTTGAAATGAACAATTTTTTTGTCATTTTTTTAATAACTTAAAAAAAAAAATCTGAGTTAATAATAAATAAAAATATATAAAAAAATGTATACATTTAATTTTTATTTAAAATGTTATAATTTTTATATGCAAATTATTTTTTATTGACCAATAAAAGCAATATATTTTGTTACATTTTTTTTAGCTTCTACAATTTTCATAACATGAACTGAACCATTTTTTGAAAGAAAGTCACTGCCATCTTTGCATAGATTAAAATATCTTGTGCATTTATTTTCCATTCTTATATTGAAATGTTTTCATCAACAGTGATAAATGCATGTAAAAAAATTCTAAAAGTGATCTTGAAAGTTTAGTCTACTCTTTTAGACAGTCTTTATCTTTGATTGTGATGATTATTTACATAATATTTTCTTATTTTTCTTGCAGTGTTAATCTTGTGTATTGAACCAAAAAATAAATTAATTCTGCCACTGTTAAATTAATTTAAGCCAACATTTTTAAAACAATTTATTTTCTATTAAAATGTTTAATATTTTGTTTCTTTTTTCCAATAATTAATATGAGAGTTTATTTTGGAAAAAGATTAGGGAAAGATTATAGATCTAATGTAAGGATTAAAGACAATAAAATTTTCTATAAGTGTAAAAAAAAATGGGTTTTTCTTTTGAGTAAATTTTAGTAACTTTTTCCTTCAACTAGCTCTCTCTAGAAAAAAATTAGTTATGTTTTTATTAATTACCTACTTAAACTTGCATAGATTTAACTTGTTAAAAAACATTTGGGTTTAACATATTTTATTATTTTTTTTAAAGTTTATTAATATAGTTTTTATTTTTTTTAAATTAATTTGAAATACATTGACTGCATGCATACTTGTGAAAACATCATAATTATTCAATATATCAAAAAAAAATTCTCCATTTATTTATAAATAAAACCTTCATACTTAATATTTTTGATAATTATTTGCCTAAGGTTTTGTTGGAGACTTTCAATGGAATGCAAATAATATATTGAAACTAATTTTATAAAATAGTAGAAAAAAAAAGTCAAAAGAGTAGAAAAAAAAAGAGTCAAAAGAAAAAAAAAACACATCAAAAATAGAAAAATAATTAAATTCTAATTTAAAGTATCAAAGTTAAACTCAAAGTTTTTAGATATAATATTTTTTTTAAAAAAAAAAAGACTTTATAACATAATTATTACTGTTTTTTAATATTAAGAATTGAGACAAACCTAAATAAACCATATAAAGCTTTTTAAGATGTAAGATTTTTAATATAGGTACACTATCCATTAATCCAATATTTCTTTATTATAAGTGTAACCTTTCTTGAAAATTGAAGTAAGCATTAATTTTACTATATATTTGGGTTATACATGTATCATTTTTTTGCTTTAATAATTTTAAAAATTAATTAAATGCAGCTAGTAAGAGATCTTTTATTTGACTCAGATATGAGGATGATACATTTGTTATATGGCATCATGGTATTGATGCCTTTAATTATTTTTTATTAATGTATAACATCATTATATTAAATGTATCATGGAAGTTGAAAATAACAAAACACTTTTTATCAATATCTGTTTATAAAAAATCCACCCATTCAAACAGATATCTTAATTTTAATTCTCACCATCATCCTTCTCATATATTTTCTGTGCAAAAAAATCTTTTGATGAAAGCATATAGTTTTTCTAATAAAGATTTTCTTGCTCAAGAATTAGAACTAGCTATACTTTCTAACAATTAGAATAAAAATATCATATATAAAACTTTATATAACATTGATAGTAAGAAGAACTTAACTAATTTTAGAGTTGTTTATATTAAGGGAGTCACTGATAAGATCAATAGAAATCTATCTAATTTCAATATTAAAAATACCTTTTCCAGTAACAAAAACCATCAGTGCTTTTTTCCATAAACTTAAAGACTGAGTAACTTTAGAATACAAAGTTGTCTATGAAATTCCATGTTCACAGTGCCTAAAAAAGTATATAGATCTATTAAATAGAACATATTACTATCAGAGTTAGGAAACATAAAAATGGTTTCAAAGGTTTATTGCATTAATTTTAACATTTAAAAAAAAATGGATTTGAAAAAATATATTTTAAGAACTATGAGAGAGTCTATTGAAATATTAAATATCCCAAACAATTTAAACAAATGTGACAAAATACAACATATTCCAGTTTTATTGAAATCAATTATGTTATCTCTTTCTTCTAAAAATCAGTTTTAATAAATCAAGTAAGTGCAAAACAAAAGAGAATAATTTTTTTTTGTTAATACACTATTTTGAATGGTAAACCATCATATATATATATATATATATATATATATATATATATATTCTAGTACAAATAGCATTGGCAATTTAAAAATTAAATTGATAAATTACTAACGAAAAATATATTTATTTTAATATATTTGATCGATTAGTTTAAACCAGTGGTCTTCAACCTTTTCACACCTGCGGACCAGTAAAAATAAGGATAAGGTTCTGTGGACCAGCAAAAATAAGGATAAGATTTCGCAGACTGGCAGAAGTCTATAGATAAATTTTCTTAAAGATAAGCATAATTGTTATAACTGATCAAAACAACAATGTTAAATATATAAGATAAAGTTTTATATATATATATATGGAGTTTATATAATAAAAAACTTTTTAAATTTTTTTTAGAAAGTAATAAAAAATGTAATCCCCCCCCCCTATAGACATCCGTGATAACTAGAAAAACAAATTAATTTATGAATGATTGTTTTCTTTTTTTTTTAATTGGATAAAAATGAGATGAAAAAATAAATAAAAATTGGCTATATTAATTAAAAATTTAAACTCTTATTATTTATTATTACAAACTTTTTACTGCCCATCTAGCACGTGGACCTGCAGAAAAGTTCTGCGAACACTGGTTTAAACAACATGGATATAGATATTTTTTTATGTGTGTTAAAAGAAATAAAAAAAAGAGAGAAAGAATGTAAAAAGTATAATGGAAACAAAAAAAGAAATTACTTTGTATTTTGTAAAAGTAAAATAAACCATTATCGCAAAGCCATCAGCAGTATGAAAACAAAGTTGTAGCATTTCTTCGGTAATTAAAGATGGCGACCAAGAAAAAAAAGGAAGACTTTGTGGGCTAAATTCTTTTAAATTTGGTACACATTGACAGGTGTCAATGGTGGAGTTGCACAGAAAAAAAATAACACATGGTGCAGGACAGTGTCTTTTTAGATTGTCCTTCTGGCAGAAAAATTAGTAAAAATTAAAAATAAACATGAAGAAATTATGAAAGTGGGCCAAACTACTCTTACTAATAGGCTGAAGTATTAAGAGGTGTGAGGAGTAGCAGTTCATTTGCTAGGGTTGCTTTGTACTTGTGTCGTGAACTACCTGAGTGAAGAAGCCATCTCCTACTAGATTTTAAACCACAAAAACTTAAGAATCACCAGAATACTGGACAGTAGATCCATTCTAAAGAAATCCATGCATGGTCAACATTAGAAATCCTGTACGTGAACATTCAAACTTACCGGTAAGTAACTTTACTAAATCAAATATTAGTGATCACTTTCTTGAATTCTTAAGCATGACAAACCATTACTATGAGTTGTACAAATAAAAGAAACAAATATTAGTTATAGTTTTAATCTTTGTGTGTTTTTTTTTATATTTTATTCTTTCGATCATACTAATGTGTTGTTTTGTATTAATAAAGTAAAATATGACTTATGTTGTTATTGATTCTTATAATTCTAAATTCATTATAACTTTGACATTATTATAGTTTAAATAAATTGCCAACATTGTACTGAAACACAATCCCCCAGAGATTCCAAATAATTTCATTGCAACAAAATAAATAAAGGTGGTTTGGCCAGTGGATTCCGACACAGAATCCTGGCACCTTTCAAATAAATTAAAAGCTGTCTTACATGATCCCATTATTTTAGTAGTTACATTAGTTAAAAGGGTGTTGAGTGACCAGGAAAAATAATTGTATCCATTAAATCTTACTGAATTGTCCGATGAAACAAATTTAAAACATAGGACATAATTTGGTCACCGAGTACATGTAGTTAACTCATAGAAAACCCTAATAGAGAAGTGGACGTTACAATATATATATATATGGATATATATATATATATATATATATATATATATATATATATATGAATGATTGCACTTTAATTCATGAACAATCTCAATCTTATTATTACTTAAAATCTTCACCAAAACATTAGAAATTAAAAGCAAAAAAAAAAACATATGATATAATCCAAATGAAACTTTATTTTTATCACATAACTGCAAAAATATTTGATAATATATACAGATATATTTATTAATGATGATAATAAATTTTACAAATAATTATTATAAAATGCAGAAGTACTTTCATTTATTTTCATAATTATTTTCACCTGAAAATCTTAAATTGGATTTATTTATATATATGTTGATACAAATATTTTCACAGGTTACATATATAAAAGACATATTTTGCGGGTTCATCCATGTTAAAAATTTAAATATTTATATACCAACATTTCAACTTGATCACACAAGTCATCTACTGGGTGATAAAAGGTAGAAAGATGGTTGTAGAGGCACTACAATCACAGATTTGAAAAAAACGTTAAAGTTCCACCAATAGCAAAAATGTTATATTAAGAATGTTTTTTAAAAAAATCTTTCCAAATAGGAGGAAGTTTGCATGTATTATCTTGCTTATTGATACAATCTGGCCTTTTAAGTATGTCAATGGCTTCTCTGATTTTACACTGGTAGAGATTATCACATCTGGATATGATCCTGGTCATTTATCACCCAGTAGATGACTTGTGTGATCAAGTCGAAACGTCGGTATATAAATATTTAAATTTTTAACATGGATGAACCTGCAATATATATATATATAATTAAGTTCCAACCAGTAACCACCTAAACATTCACAGTAAAGTATAGTAATCAATATTTCTCACTGCTGTCAAGGCAACCTTCACACTTTTTAATAGCAAGAATGGAATCCCGTTCTTACTAATGGTCCATTGAATATATATGGACACTTAAAGCTTGCAACTTGACTACAGAGTATGAAATATTGATACATTGAAGTTTAAATAAACCTCTTTAAACATGAAATAAACATGTCACTTTAATGCAGACTAATAAATAGTCAGTTAACATTACAAACTGCAATACTTTTAAAGTGCCCATGTATTATATATATATATATATATATATGTATTATATATATATATATATATATATATATATATAAATGGTTATTATATGTAAACCACATTATTACCCCATTAACTAACAATATATCTGCAATCTGTTGTCAAAACAATATTCAAATTATAAAAGAAAATTCATCCATTATCAATTGTATATTATTTAAATTGATTCTATTAATAACAATATGAATTTAAAATATGCAGTATACTTATATCAACACAAAATTTTTGTATAGTAGTTAATTCAAACAATAAATGAAAACAATATTTTATAATTTTGTATAGATCTATAAAAGTATTAAATTAAAAGGTGTTTGGATTATTGGTAATCTATCTGGTCTATAAATGGGTATTTAGCTATTACAAATTATAGGCTAAAATTTCTAGATTAATCTGAATTGCTGAGATAAATGGCATGATACTGACTATAAAATATAAAATACAATTATAATGTGATGCAGCTTTTGTAACATGTGCGAATGTTTTATACTATTAGATAAATAAAGTAAGCATTAGTATTAATGTGATCAATGTTAGGAGACATCAAATTGATTCTGTTTATTCATAAAATTTTAATATTTGTTGGAATAGTTTATGATAGATTGCTCTACTTAGTTTGAAACTTTTTTCAATATTTTTTTTACAAATTCGTCCTTAAAGTAAATTTTAGCAATAAAACATTAAATAAAAGCTAAATAAAACATTAGAAAAAAATGAAGATAAGAAAAAATGATATAACCCCCTTATAATAAAGAATTGTTTGAAATAGACAAAACTCAACATAGATTTTTAAAAAAAGATTTAAAAGTTTTTTTATAGCTGTAGTAGATCTGCTAAAAGAAATCTGATTAAAGATACATAAAAATCATTAGAGCATTATTTAAAATCAAGTAATTAAAATATAAATAAAATCTTTTATGCAAATTTATTTATTTTACTTTGACAGCTAAAAAATATTTTGACAATCAAAATAGTTCTTTCATATCAAAAAAAAAAAAAAAATACATTGTAGCATTTTAATTTATTAAAATGGATAATGCTAAAATAAAATTTATTCGATTTTATTTTTATTCTTTATATTAAATCAATGAATATAATAATAAAATAAAGGGGGGGTGATCAAAATAGTTTATATAGACTTCCAAAAATTGATAGGCAAAAAGGATCCAAACTAGCTATCATAACCCCCTCCCCCCAAAAAAAAAATCTATTAAAGATGAATGTTATTAGGTTGCTTTGATAGAGAAATGAATTGCATATCCGTATATATTTTTCTTCTCAATAACTATTTATTATAATCATTATATTACAAATTAATTTATTTTGCTAGGTGTATAAGTTTATAAAATGTTGATGGCTGGAATTTATCAGTTTTCATGTGAGGTTTTGAAAAAAAATTAAAAGATAAAAATTATGGATAGTAATAATTATTTTTTAAAAAGATTCTTTAAAAACAAACAAGCAAACCAGAAAACAAACTAAAATAAATAAATAATATAAAGATCGAACATATTCTAATATCAAACGTAGTTGTCATAGTTTTCTATCCAATATTTAATTTACTTATTGTATTATATACAATTTTAAGTTTCATATCAAATAATTTTTTTTTTTTTGCTTTACTATATTTTAAATTTTACTATTTGAATGCTGAAAAAAAAATTAAGTTTCTCTTTTATGGTATGTTTGTATTCAGTAAGTCTTCTACTATTGTAAAAAATTTTCAATTCAAATTTAAAGCTTTAAAATTTAATCTCTGTATTATTAACTTGGCTTGTAAATAATATTCAAAAATGGAAAAAAAAGGTGACTTTATTTAATAAAAATAACTCTTTGGTTTTTAAATTAATGTTATTATGTTAATATATATCTGAATTCATTATAAAATAATAATTAAATCTTTAAAAAGTTTTATGAACAACTAAAATTTTTGCTTAAAGGCACTGTGGAAAAATGTTCAGTTAAATGGTAATTGAATAATGTTAATTTTAAAATCTTTCATTCGTCGAATAATTTAACAAATAAAGTTGGAAAAAGATTTTATTTGAAACTAAATGTTAATACCATAACGATTTTTAATTAGCAAATTTTGTACTTTATGAAAAATGTTTTTAAGTTACAAATAAATAAAGTTATAAAAAGTTAATTGAAAATTTGATAAAATTAAGCAGAATTATAAATGACTTTTTTTTTTTTCTCACGTGTTAGTATTAATTATTTTTAATCAAAATGTTACAGTAAAAATTCAAGATTGTTTTGATGTGAAATATAATGACGAGCAGTACCATAATGCTTTTTACGTGGAAATTTAAAATAATAAACCAATGAACAAATTAGATGTAAATTCATTTTTCTCTTTTTCCAATGTAAACAAAAGTCTATGTTGAGTAAATATAGTATTATATTTTCTCTTCTACAGAAGAATACTTTCTTTTGTCTTTTTTTTTGTGGATTTTTGGAGCACCAATAGTTTCTGACATTTAGGTGCTTTAATTAAAACTAAAATCTTAATTTTTTAAGTGTATTGTAATTATTAAATAACCTAAAGCTTTTTTAAAAAAATGAAATCTTTTATTGTCAATTTTATCATAATGCATTCTTGACACTGAAACTATGCATTATAATTATAGCACCAATAAAAGTCTTATGTTCATACAATGTAAAAATAAATAAATATATGCATGATTATAATTTTCTTATTAATAGTAATGTATAGAATGTGCTTCTCATAAAAATTTTATTAGAAATTGGATGATATAGGGGGGAAAAAAGAAATACTTGTCATTGGAGCAAATATTGACAGATCAAAAGAAATTATCTCATATTATTATTCTCATCATCATTAAATATCTATAAGAATGATAAATTCTGTACATTAACTTAATAATTAACTCTTAGTTTTATTCTTTAGTTATTCATAATTAACTTCTTCTTTAGATCATAATTTGTTTTTTGTTTTTATTTCTTTTGCTTTTTTAACTTTCATAGACAACAAATCATTATAATTTTTTTTTGTTTAAGTATATTTGCAATTCAATTATATATATATTAATAATTCAAACAAATATATTTAACACAGTATTCAAAATTAAATAATATATTCTTTACCAGAAGTACTTTCAATTGTTTCACTGACAATCTTTATCAACTGTTAATACAAACGTACAAAAAAATAAAGATTGTCAGTGAAACAATTGAAAGTACTTCTGGTAAAGAATATATTATTTAATTTTGAATACTGTGTTAAATATATTTGTTTGAATTATTATTATATAATTTAAAAATACAGACATTTAATGGTTGTAGTTATTTATATATATATATATATATATAAGATATATATATATATATATATATATATATATATATATATAGTAATTTACTTTTTTTCACTTAATTTCTTTAAACACTTTTCTCATTGTAAAATCTCAATCTTTTAACTTAATTTTTTGTTCTCAAATCAGAAACTTTTTATATCTAATCTTTTCATAGTATGTTTTAATTGTTTATTTTTTTAATGCAATAGTCACACTCCATTTGTAAATATTAATATAGATTTATAATGTAATAAAAATAAAATTGAAGTATTAGAACAGTAATATCATAGGTAATTTATTAATGAAAATTTATCAGTTGATGGCATTAAAAAAATACTGGGATTAATACATTAAAAAAAAATAAAAATATTCTTCATAAACAAAACATAAAATGGATAAAAAATATTATTATGGCATTATTTGATTTTTTTAAAATTCAAATATTTTTTCAAGGCTATTTGATATTAAAATAAAGAAGTTTTTGCATTTTTTGATAAACTACTGCTTAAGACCTTTTTTTCTATTGACTTTCAAGTTAAAGCTAATTTTTTTTCTATCAATAAAGCTAGCTATAAATAAAATGCAGTTTAGTACAAATTGAAACATGGTAAATAAAAATATTTAAGTAATATATAATCACGAAGTCCACATAATATATATATATATATATATATAAATTATATGGTTATACAATATACTAAGAAAACAAAATAGGTTTTATACTAGTACAAATATTGCTAAAATAAATATGTATATTTATAACTTGCAAAACTTAATTAGTATGTTTTTTTTTTGTTTTTTTTTACTATTTTATCATAAAAATAAACATAACCATATTAATTTATATTTCATAAAGACATTTATGTAATAAATGGTTACATTCTATATTAATTATTAACTTATTACAACATAAAGTGCTATGAGTTTGGAAATGAAGGTTTTTAATAAATGTACTTTATCAGTTCTTACTTATGGATCTGAGACTTCGATAAATTAACAGAAGAGCCATACAGAAATTTAAGATCACTCAGTGAAGTATGAAAGATGTATGTTAGGAATAACAAAATCAGATCAAAAATGAAATATATCAGTGAGAGAACAAACAGATATTACTGACGTCTTTGAAAGAACTAAGAGACTGAAATAGAGTTGGGTTTCCAAGAGATTGTAAGATATCTAGAAAAGTGTTCATATATGCATGAATGAAATAAGTGTGTTGGTATCATGTGAAACTGGAGAACAGAGAAAATGGTTTGAACTTGGAAAGACTTTTATCCTGCAATGGATTGATAATAATTGAAAAATGATGATGATATATACATTACTTATGGAAGATTAACCATAAGTTTTGATCTTTTATAATAAATGTCAAAATAAGATTAATAATCATTTAAAATTTTCAATGTTGGACTACAAAGATAAGTCATCCATCATCTATTAAATCAATTTAAATGATAATGAAAAACAAAAGTTGGAAAAAACTGCATAAAATTATGTTAGTCATACATAATAATTAAAATAAAAAATAATAATGATAAATAAAACAACTAAAAATAGTGTTCAAACTTGGTATCTTATAATTTTGTTATTTTATTTTTATCATTTACTTTTGGCAATTTTATGAAATGTTTTATATTATTAGCTATGTAAGTAAGTTTTTTTCAAACAGAAAAAATAATTTGTAATACATTGTTAAATAAATAAAGAAGAAATATAAAACTTAAATCGTTAATAATGAATGAGTGAGAACAAACAAAAATTTCATTTTTACTTTTAATATTTTGATACTTTAACCTAATGTTTCATTTTGAATAGCTTCTTATTGTTATAAAAATCACTTTTTTTTTCTGATAGTCAACTTTCATACTATTTTATTATAAATAGTTTCCTGTTCTAAAGTTTTCTTATTTCTTTATAAACAATTGTAAGTTATTGGAATGTGCTTACAAACATGATTTTATTCATTTCTCTTCAAGTGTGAATCAGGAGCTTCTACACATTATTTAGCTATGTGCATCATTAAGTCAGGGGCATTATTGTAAAGTCCCAGATTAGAAGTGCTTTACTGCACACATTTATTACGTTTAACATATACTAGTTTATTTCTGTAGTGAATTACTACATTTTGTAAACAAATAAAACAAAAACTAATGATAGAATTAAATAATTAATATTTCTACCCAAAAAACTATAGAAATATGTATATAGTGAATGATATATAAAAACTGTAAAATGAAATCAACTTATCTAAATATTATTTTAAAATTATATTTTACATCAAGGGTGGGGAACCGCTGGCCTGTAATCCAAGTCTGACTCTAGAAAGCTCTCAATCAAGCCCCTAGACATTTTTACAAATGTTTATAAAATGGATTTGTATAAAACTTTTATTTAAATACATATGTAGTGCATTAAAATAAAATATTTATTTTCTTAACTAATTTTTCTTTCTCCAACCTTTATAATAATTCTATTTCATTTTATCAGAGGTACAATATTCTAACAAATTATATTGTGTTATCTGTCTGACTATAAGTTTAATTAATCTATGATACTAAGAGCATTTTATTTGTTTTTATAATGATTTTCATAGGCGAATATATAACAAGCAAAACAAAACTCAAAATTTACTTCATTTTATTATTATTATTATTATTTTGCTTTTTTTTTATTAGGATGGTTAGAAAAGTAAGATATGAAAAATTGACACAAAAATTGTGCATTAAAAAAAAAAAATTAATTAATGCATACTTTTTTATAAAATGAAATAGTAAATTGATATACCTGATATTTTTGGAAAGTATTTCAGTTAATAAAACATACATTGTTAAGAAATAATATTTGCTAAACATTCTGACTATAACAAAATTATTAGGGAAGAAAGAAATATTTAAATAGAAAACTTGGAAAAGAGCTTCATCAAGTAGATGACATGTTTTATGAAAAATACAAACAAATCAGAAAATTCCATAAGAGCAAATTCTTTTTTAAAAAAGTTAAAATTTAAAACTGTTTTTTTTTTAATTGGAGATTATAGAAGACTGAATCCTAGCTGCTGTAGAATTAAACTATCCAGAACATTAAAAAAATGAAGAATATTATGTCATGAAAATAGTTTCAAGGTTAATCAGAAAAATTGTAATTAAATGTGGGACAGTCATTATTAATAATGATATTTTGTTTATAATTCACAAAAATCTTATGAATCTCAATCAAATAAGGAAAGTTGAAATTATCCTGCTTGTTGAAAAGATTGCCCAGCATTAATGATTAAAAGTAAATTAATTAAAATTTTGATCAAATATAGTAGACTAATTTTTAAGTTGATAATTTTGTATGGCCCACATAAATATTAAAAATGGACTTTGGCAGAAAAAGGTTCCCTGCCTCTGTTATACACCTACAATAAACTCCTAAAAAAGACTATGTTAACTATAAATGCTCACTTTTCATCTTTTAATTCAATGTTTGCACAAAAAATCTTATAAAATTACTGGGTATTCTCTTTCATATCTGAGATAAATATTTTAGTATATTGCTTTCTATGGTTAGTAATAGAAAACTTATCAATTCTAAGCTTGTAAATTCTGTTTCAGTTGAGTGATTGATTTTTTTTACCTGCCAAACCTTTAAATTTAAAAAGTGCCTTTTAAAATAAATTTTATTTTTTACAAATTAATTAAAAAAAGATTGAATATGAAGCATTTTGTTTGTAAAGAAAAATTCTGATCCATAACTAAGAATGATTAAACATTATTATATTGAAACTCAAGTATCCTTGGAAAGGAAATGATAACAAAATTTCAGGAAAGTAATAATTATGTGCCTACTTTTTTAGTTTTTAAAAAATAGTTTTTGTTGCTTAAAATATTTTTATCTCTATTAAAAATATAGATTTATTTCTATTAAAAACTGATAAAAAGCTAAGACAAACTTTTAAATAGCCCACTGAAAAGTCAAAGTTCTTACTAACATCTCTGCATAAATAACGGGTTTTCAAATAATGAATAGTGAGATTTATTTTTTAGCTGTAGCTAGAAATTAAATTTAAGTTCAAATTTGGATTTATAGCTACATTGACTATAGGCAATTATTCAGTAAAAACTTCTATTGGTTGTCCAAAATCTATTTTTTATCTGGCTAGATTGAAATCTAAGATTATGTTCATGGCAGACATATACATTAATAGCTATATAATAGACTTTTTAAGCTATATAAAATTAAGTTTATAAATAAATAGAAGTATATTGAGGCTTAAATTATGAATATTTTTTTATATGTAGTATGAATAAAGTTTGTAGCAAAATTAAATTATTTTTAGCTAATGGATTTTTTAGATATTAAAAATCATGAAAAATATTTTGAAAATATTAAGTCTTTTGAAAAACAACAACAAAACACTGCTATGCTTTTACAATCATAAACTTGAAAAAAATATTCAATTTTGTTACCATATTGGATTTGAATGCTTCAACAAACTTTAGTAATAATAAAAGTAATATATGTTTTATATTTATCATTAATTATCTTTCAAAAATTGAAATATATTTAAATCAAAAAAATTAACTTTGACAACAAAAAAAAACGTTTGATTCTATGCAATATTGCAGATAGCTCTGTGTTATTATGAGCCATAAAGCTCAGTGATTGTCATGCTAGTTCAGTTGCCCATTGGAATAAATGATGCAACAATTAATGAGATATTTGTAAAATTAAAAAAAAGTATCTTGGCTAAATCACACCACATTTTTATGATAAATTTTTATCTATTTACTTTTTTTTCACACACACAAACAGTAAATGTTTCTAATGTATCCATAGTGTGAGAGGGTGGTCTAAATTCTGGCTGATGGATGGTTAGTGATTGGTTTATTGTTTTTTTTTTATATAATAATGTTAAGGCTAGTTTTTTTTAATAATATATAGTGAAGGTTTTTTTCATTTTTATGCTTTTTTGAAAAATTTTGTATTAGTTTTTTTTTTTTTAAGTGAAAATTATAAATTAAACATTTTATTTTTATAATATGAAATATAACCTATGAAAGATAAAAAATATCTATAACAACTAAACAATGGAGGCCTTGATTTATTTAGTTTATTGTATTTCTTTTCTTTCTTTTTTTTTTAAAACAAAAGTATTTAAAAAATATACAATTATTAATTTATTGAACAAATCTTAACTCATGCTAAACAATAAAGTCTGTTATTCCTGAAGATTTTATGTGCCATCTTATAAAAAGTTTTTAGATTATTAATTTTGGTATTAAATGTTCAACATGTATGAATTATGCAATAAACAAATATTAATCTTGTCAGTAGTATATTTTGATATTAATATTATGAATTGAAAAATAAATGGAATGTATATATATATATATATGTTTCTACTTAAGCAGTGTCTGCTTTAAACAAATATTGCATTGCACAGGTTTTATATAACTAAGAGCAGTTATCTTCAACCTATTATATTGCCATCTACTATAAATCTGAGTAATCAGTGAATACAAGATGGTATAGTGCAGCAACAATCAACCTTTTGGGTTCAGTATACCACCCAAAATATATCAAGATTTCTCTGTACACTATCCTTTATAAAAAATTTCAGTATCAAAATAAAATAGGTAGGCAAATAAAAATATTTATACCAGTTTTACATTATTTCAATAAATTATATAACATAGGTTGAGAATCTCTGGTGTAATGCTATAAAATCTCCATTTCCAAGCAGTTCAGTTTCTTTTTTTTTGCCTTGATCAAAACAAAAAATCCATCAATCTGGAAATGGAGATTTTATAACACTATACAATGTGTTATTCATACATTATTCACATTCACAATAGATGACCTTGGAATAGGGTTAAAATAAAACTTTGAATAAGCATGAATTTTGTACTGCTGTTGGTACTTTATGTAATTTAAGTAATACTATATATATAACATTACAAGCATATATATATAAACTTCTATTGTTTTATCGTATAAAAAAACAAAATTCATATTTAAAGTGTATTAATTATATTTAAAACATTTTTATAAAATGATAAAATACACGTGCTTCTAATAATATTTAAAGTAATACACACGCACATTATGAAAATTGAAAGTATAAAATGTATATTTATAAATTCCAACTATATACACTGAGTGAACTATTCAATTATATAAAATAAAGGGCTAGATGCAGAGATACACTCTTTTATCATGTTTATGACCTAAACTTCAAATCCAGGCTGAGTGTAATTTTTTTTAAATCTCAGGATTTTTATTTCAAATAAGATATCTATTACCAACTCAGCTAACTATTCAACATTTCTCAGTGAATGGATATCTAGCTATTGTTGATAAAAAAATTTAAACTTCACTTAGCAATTGAATGCCTGGTAAAAATTGCCTCATCTTCACTGATCTATAAGGCTGTTGAGAAGGCCTTTGCTACTGCAATCAGATCATATACCTATTAGTGTGTTCTTCAAAATAAAAAGCTATAGAAAAAAGAAGCAAAACTCTCCACACAGAAATCACTACCTAGTGCCTATTCATCCCATAACCCCAGACTAGTTTCTAGCTTGTTGCTTTTATCAGTGAGAAGTTTTGTATCTGAGAGCATTGCATCTAGATCTTAGAATCTAATGCAATCCTCTAGCAACCACCTTTTATCTTATTAGCTAACTATAAAACTTTGAATCCAAAATGAAAACATGTTCAATTCAAGCTCATTATCTTGTATAGTCATATAGATCTGAACTCAATTTGATATCCATACTTTTTGGTGTATTTGATTCTTTAATGACAGTAGTCACCATAATTCTATTATGCTGGATTGGTATTAAATCATTAAATATCATATGATCACCATTCTTTATGCTTACACAAGCAGTTTAAAAAGAGGCAAAACTCTCAATACAGTAGTAGAATTCAGTGCAAGCCAGATTAATCAATGGATGCATGAAGATTTCTGCATTAAATCACTACCTAGTGCCTATTCATCCAATATCCCCAGACTAGTTTCTAGCTTGTTGCTTTCAATGAGGAGCTTTGGATCTGAGAGCACTGCATTATGCACTAGGGTTATTAAAGATTCAAAGACACCAAAACATATGAATTCTGAACTGAGTTCAAATCTATATGATTATAAAACATTATTGTTTTCATTTTGGATTCAAAGTTTTATAGTTAGCTAATAAAATAAAAGGTGACTGCTGGATTATTGCATTAGATCCTAAGATCTAAATGCAGTGCTCTCAGATCCAAAGCTCCTCACTGATGAAAGTAACAAGCTAGAAACTAGTTTGGGGATATGGGGTGAGTAGGCACTAGGCAGAGATTTTCCACACAAACATTCCTGTATCCATTGATTACTCTGGCTTATGCAGAATGGCACTACTGGGTGGAGAGTTTTGCCTTCCTTTAAACAGTTTGTGTAAGCATAAAGGGTGGTGATCATATGATGCATAGGAGTTTAAAAACCTATAGAGTTGTTAATTGTCTACTAGAGTAAAAACTTCGGACCATTTTCGATCAGTATAGATATATTTCTTCAGCCAATAATAAGTGGTTGTTGTTGATGGTGTTATTATTATATAATAAATAACAAATCAGTTCACATTAATAAATAAACTTTTGAAATATTTGGCAGATTTAAAAGCTAAAAGATTTTTGGTTATTCTCTAGACAAGAAAAGTAAAAAAAAAAATTGGCTGTTAGGAATTGTTGAAATCAACTTATCATTTTGGTTCTTAAACGCCACATTATATACTAATTACTAATTTATTCAATATTGATTTTGAAAAATATTTAATCAGAAGATTAAAATATATATATATTTTACATAATTTATTTCATTGGAAAAAAAACTTACTTGAAAGACGATGCTATATATCTCATCTGCTGAAAAGGGTCAAATATCTATGAATTCTAAATCTATGAATTTAAGATTTATTTTTACTTTATCTGCCAGTTTCTAATAAAAATGATGTGTGTGTGTTTCTATGTAATTTTATGCAATTTGTATACATATATAGAACGTTAAATTCAATACTTTATTACAAAAATAAACTGGTAAATTTAATAGTACTTATAAAAGACATGTTTTTTTTTAATTTTTATTCAATATTGATTAGAACTGAAATTATTGAGAAAAAAAAACTATTTTTAAACAATTATCTAAGTAATTACTTTTTAGAGCAACATAAAATCACTAAAATGAATAAAAAAACAAAATGTTCTAAAATAAATAATACAACTTATAAAAAAGGTCACAAATAATCTTCATTTTTCTCTGCTTGCAATAAAAAAAAATATGTTGATATATATACATCAAATACCAAAAGCTAAACTAGTCAATACAGTAAACTAATTATAACAATTCAAAATTAGTCAACCTTAAATTCAACATTTTTTATCACTAGTATCCGCCATTTGTGTGTGTTTGTATATACATATATAATTACTAAAAATGTTTAGAACTTCTTTGGAAAAAAGAAAAAATCTTATCTAATGCAATTGCTTATTAAAATACAAACACAAATAAAATAACATTTCAAGATTAATTAGTGATAAAATAAATTCCCCAAAAATAGTCTGGAGGAGGGAAGGGAGATTAAGAAAATGTGCTTATCTAAAAACTAAATAAACGTGGTGCGAAATATCTTAAAGTTTATCAAAATTACATACAGCAGAAAATTTAAAAAAAAAAGTAATAATTGAGGTTTGTGAAAAAAAGAAAAACTCATAGGGTCTATATTTAAATAAAAAAAAAGAATATTGTAGAATTTGAATACAAACATTTTTTTTTTCAATTGCTTTTTATTTTTGTGATTAGAAAAGTTATTATATATCTGTACGGTAGGATCTTATAATGAATGACACGTGGTAATAATGAAAATTTCAAAAACATAAGATAGTATTTTGATCAAGATAAGTTAAAACAAACTTTTTGTAACACTAAAATGAAATGATTTCAGGACTTAAGTTTTAAAATATATTGATGTTTTAGCTACAAAGCTATTGTAAATTATTTTAACAATATGTGGATTTATAAAGTTGTACACCTGATCTTCAGAATGCTTTTATTGTTCCAATTTCTAAGAATAATGGGATAGAAAAAGTTAATGATTATCGTGGAATATCTTTGTTATTGATTACAACAAAAATATTTTCAAAATGTATTAAATAGTTTGCTTTCAATTTTAAAGAGTGAAAACTAGTGTGGTTTTAAACAATGTCCGAAAATTGAAAAAAAAAATATGGTGAGCACAAATTTAGTTTAGATATTGCTTTTCTTGGTATTGTCAAAGCATTTGACTTATTTAATTAAAAATTTGATGCCAATGTTTGCTTCTATATGATTATTCGCTGAACACATTGCGTAGCTTCTACATAATCTTATATAAAAAAGTGGTACTTATGTAGAATGGCTTCCAGAAGTATGTTTTATTTTAAATAATCCATGACTTTAAGTTATTATATTCAGTATTTACTTTTTTTTATTTATTAAAATGATAAGAAAACACAAAAGTCCCAAGAGTTGTAATTAAAAACTTTTTTAATGTAAATGCAATAAAGAAAAACATGATTAAGAAAACTGTAATAAATATGAATATTCATGTTGGGTGGACAGACATCACTTTTTGGGTGAGCACTACCTCATAATTTTGAAAATATTCCACTGCATCTTGTTCTGTCAATAGAAGATTCCAAATTTTAATCATACTTCCAAAAATGATAGGACAAAAAAGGAATGTTAAAAATAACAATTTCAGTTAACAAATGTTTTAAAAATCATAATAATTTTAGCCACATGTTAACTGTTTACCACATGTTAAGGGTTTAGCATGTGTTAATTTTTGAATATTAAATTGTAACTGGGATTTATTAAAAAATTAAATTTAAAATACGTTTATTAATATTTTTTAAAGTTAACAAGCTACACATACTTGAGATAATAATTAAGAGAAAAAAAAGTAAACAAATACTTTGATTATGTTCAAGAAAATAATTTTGCAGAAGAAAATGTAAACAAATACTTCAACACTGAAAATGGACCATTCAAAACAAAGCACTAGTATTTTAAATTGAATATTAATTTTTAAAAAAATAATACATTTTTTAATAAATTCCCATGACAACATGATGTTCAAACATTAACATTCTTTTCTTATCATTTGTGGAAGTATGATTAAAATTTGGAACTTTCCACTGACAGTAGAATATGCAGTGGAATATTTTCCAAATTACAGAATAGTACTCACCAGAAAAGTGATGACAACCCATTGACATGAATAACCCCATTTGTTATAGTTTGCTTAATCATGTTTTATTTTTATTTTCTTCATTGCATTTACATTAAAAAAGTTTTTAACTATAAACTTTTGGGCTTTTATGTTTTTTAACATTTTAATAAATAAAAAAAGTAAATATTGAATATGATAACTTAGAGTCAACCATATTGTTTATAACATATGTTGAAAGTCCCTGAAAATAGATGATTCAAAATCAAATGACTGGCGAGCTTCTGGCAGGTGTTTATGCAAGTACCAAAAAAGGCTAAATTATTGTTTGTCATAAATCTGAGGCATTTGAAATGAAAACTATATTAAATTAGAATGTATATTAGGTTTAATTTTTATTTTTATAACAGTTGTCTTTGGTTACAATTTCACACACCAAGAAGATAGATTTTATTATAATTTTTTTTTAAACAGATAAAAAGCAACAATTAGGATTGGAATTGTTTTGGCTTCTACATTTATAGCATCCTGTAACTATACTATTTTTATCAAATCAAAAAAAAAATTACAGAACATTTTTCATGTTTAAATGTAGCTTATAAATTTTATTTAATAATTAATATTAAAGAACTTGTTTTTTTACCAGCCAATAATGTAAAAAAAAACCCATCAGACTCTTTTTAGTTTGGGTTATCTTAAAATATAAATCAGTTTTAATATCTTGGTAATTTTTCAAATAAAAAACTTGTTTTAGATTGAAATGCAACACAAAGTGCTGTTATTGCATTTAATAAGTTAAAAACAATATGGCATGTTATAATAAAAAAAATTTAAAGACTGAAAATCATTGCAAATTAAGGGCATTTTATTTCAAATATTTGATAATTTAATAGTAAATTATGTTTATGTAATTTCTAATCTAATAAATAATGATTAATAATTCTTTATGTATCATTCTCTTTTACCATTTATTAGCATATTTCCTAAATAAAGTGCACATACATTAAAACAAAATTAATTATTTTCACTTATTATAAAATATGAATAATGAAGAATTAATTAATAAGTTAAATTTCTCATATATATGCATATCAATATTACTAAAATATAGGAAAATTTGACTGTTGTTTTGGAAAAATAAATGTTCAGATGTTTTAAGGTTCTATACCACTTGATGCTAAAATATAGGAAAATTTGACTGTTGTTTTGGAAAAATAAATGTTCAGATGTTTTAAGGTTCTATACCACTTGATGGACAAGAGTATCTTATGAAATATATATCCAGTAAGAAAGATTGTTCTAGAAAATTATGCACTGAGCAATATATTATAATATTAGAGATTTTATTGCACTCTGGAGATTAATTTATTATATGTATTATAATTAGTGTACTTTATAATTATTTTTGTTAAATGAGAAACTATTATAATTATTTTAATCTTAAAAAATAATTCTTAAATTTATTAAAGATAAAAAACATGGAAAAAAGTTCTTATAATATTTTTCATCTTTTAGCCACTGTACTTTTTCTGTTCATGCATCATGATTTAATATTTTAAGAAGTTACAAATAATCCTAATCTTTATATTTCAAGTTATGGTTAAAAATTTTAGGAAAATGTCATATTATGGCCCATGAATAGAAAGAGATAAGTTCAAAGATAAAGATATTCATGTGTAAAGTGTATTATAGATAGACTTCAACTTTATTCTATTTGAAGCCTATACATAAGGTTAGATTTATATATATATATATATATATATATATATATATATATATATACGTATGATATATATATATATATCATTACTAATGTGAGACTAAAAATTCTTTATTTATTTATTGAAAGACAATTGATATGACTAAGTATTTACTAAACATGATATTCATAAAATTAATTCAGTTTTGCATTCTAAAAAATAATAACTAATTGATGTGATGTTATCCAGAATAAATGTTTAGAACATATCCCTAAAAGCTCATTTTAATTGAAACTTAACTTCATGGATTCTTTATTTTATATTTTAAAGATTGTTTTTGTCTTTCAAAATATTCAAATCTTTAAAATTTGTACTATCTGAAAGCAATAAATATGTTTTTCTCATTAATTAAAATTAATCTCACAAAATTTAATAATATTTAAACAGCATTAAACTGTTGCACATGCACTTTAGATTCACCTAATAAACTTTCGACTTTGTATCATACTTATAGTTATCAAAATTTTAACCCTTTTAAAGGTGAATCTTATAATTTTGTTAACTATAATTAGGACAGATAATGTATTAGAAGAATACTTAGTTGGCTAAAATAAATATTAAATGATATATTATATTACAGTGCCTTTTATATTAAGCACATATATGTATACAAATAAAAAGTAGTTCTTTACAATAATTATTTTAGTATTAAAGTAACTTATTTTAGAAAAAAATAATCATATCAGTAATAAAAATTATAAGTCCTAAAGTACAGAAAAAACTATGGATTTGCATTTCATTACCAGATATCATATGGGCTTATAATGTCTGCAGACAAACATAAAAACTGCATCATGCAATTGTACAGTAATAGCTAGGGGTGGACTAAAGATCATATAACTTCATGAGTGACTAATCCATTTGATTGTTTAATTTTTTTTTATACATTTATAATTATTGCCTCATTGATCTTATTAAAATGTTTTCAAAATGATATTATAAAGTGTTATTGCTTTATTAAAAAAACAATTTAGTATAAAAATGTATGGAAAATTTAAGCACTAAATATTAGATTTTTGCTAATGACTAATAAAAAAAAACTTATAAAAGCAATATGAAAGCCTAATTATGAAGAATTATTTTTACTGAGGTTTATGTAAATAAATAACTATTTGAAATTTAAATACTTCTATATAAGTGTATACTTGCTTTATGTTTATACTCTGTGTAATAGCTTTAAATGGTATAAATCTCTGAAAAATAATTATTCATTCAAAATTAAATGCATTATTTAATAGTGGTTGAAATTTTATCAAGCTAACTTTCAAAACAATTTTTAAGTATACTATTATGAAGCATAAAGCATGAAGACTTTTTGTATATTATAATTTCAGTGGATGATTAATATCAAATTAAAAACAAACAAACTATATGTTTGTTAAACATTGATAAAATTGTGATATGTTGGACTATTTCCATCATTTATGAGTGAATGTTGAATGTATAGAAAAGTTTAAACTTTATTTAAACTTTCCAAATACAAACAACTTGTTAGTAATAACACACAAATAGACAATACAGGTTAGCAATTACACAATGTTCTGAGTAGTATTATTCTCCACTCTTCTTCAGGTGTTAATGGCCTGTATGCACAGTGACAATATTCACTTAGAAGTTGAACTCACACCTTTAGATTCTTGAATATTGAATTTAAGGCAAATGCTCTACCAACTGAGCTGTTCTGTCAAACGTCCAGTGTGGCAATACACAATATATAGAAACCTCTAATTAAAAAAAAAACCTCATATATAAATATATCAAATTTCTATTATATGTTGTCTTTGACAGAATAGCTCAGTTAATAGAGCGTTTGCCTTAAATTTGATATTCAAGAATCTAAAAGTGCAAATTCAACTTCTAAGTGAATATTGTCACTGTGCATATAGGCCAGCAACACCCGAAGAAGAGTGGAGAATAATACTATTTGAAATGTGTAATTACTACCCTGTATTGTCTATTTGCATGTTATTACTAACAAGTTGTTTGTATTTGGAAAGTTTAAATAAAGTTTAAAATTTTCTATACATTCAACATTCACTCATAAATGATGGAAATAGTCCAACATATCACATCTTATAATATACCATCATTACAAACCTTCAGATTGATAAAATTGATTTAGTAAATTAGTGTAATCCTAAGCAAATATCTTTGGCATTAAAAGAAAAAAAATATTTACCCAATGCATTTTTTCAGTTTTTACTTATAGGTGTGAGGTTCTCAATTTACAATGTAGACAATTTAAAATTATATTCTATTCAAAGAATTATAAAATAAATTATCCTGCTAGATGATACAATATATCAAATAAAATATAGAAATAATAAAAGCAAATACATGTGACACTATTTGAATAGAAACCAATTCTGTATATAAGGAAAATAGTAAAAAAAAAAAACAACAAAAAACAGATCAAACATTGAAGTCTGAAGTTTAAAGATAAAAACAATTTTAATGTATCTAAAAATTAAAAAAAAAAGTCTAATTGGAAAAAAAAATTATAAATATTGTAAGATGTGGGTAGTCTAGGAATTAAGGTCTTCCTATTTTCAAATCATTATAGTGTAGGATGTTATTAATGAATTAAATAATCAAGTGATCAATTTTTTTAAAGTCAAGCAATCATTGAGCATAAAATTAACACGTTGAGCCTAATAGTTTTACTCAGTTTATTAAATTAAGTTTTCTCTCCTCACACACATTTTTTGAACCAATTCAGAAATCTTTAGCACAGGAATTTTTTGCTCCCATTATTATGCCAAAACATACAGAAAACAAAATTACATTTACAAAAAAAAAGTTACATTTACAAAACTAAACTGCATTAACATTTATTAATATTTCATTATTTTCCATTCTATGATTCTCTTACAATTTTTTTAAACACTTATCATGTAAAATATGTATTGATATATTTAAAAAAATGATAATCTTTTATAATAAATAAAATTTTCTAAAATAGATGCATTAAATGTAAAGTATGGTAGTCTATATCATTAAAGATAATTTATTTTAAAATAAAAAATAAATATTATAAATGTTGTAAAAATAAATAGATGCTAAATTAACAAACACAACTTCAAATTCAATTACACCTAATTGTACAAATAAGATTGAAAATTATAATATATACAAAGTGCTAATTTATCAGAAGGAAATAAAATATAAAACACTTTTCT
The DNA here is from genome assembly GCA_028023455.1 of Epiperipatus broadwayi. Classification (NCBI taxonomy): domain Eukaryota; kingdom Metazoa; phylum Onychophora; class Udeonychophora; order Euonychophora; family Peripatidae; genus Epiperipatus; species Epiperipatus broadwayi. The sequence continues at coordinate 2,580,531 of JAQFVV010006281.1, read as the reverse complement.
CTTCTTAATATAAAATAATTACCATACATAAATTTTTAAATAAATAATTTAAACATATTATTATGTAAATAAGAAAGATAAAATCAAATGATTATTTACATTTTTTTAAAGACAACGTTTATATAAGTTATTTTAGAATATATATATTGATTTAATCTATTCTTTTTATTTAGAAATTTGTAGATATTTAGATTTATAATTAAAAATAAATAAATAAAAGTAATTGTGAATCATTATTTTTAGCTTCCTGACAATTTATTTGATTAAATTTATTTTTAATAATCATTATATTTAGTTAATCTTTAATAATTTTGTAATTTAGTGATAACAATTTTAATTAATTTTGTTTGCTGATTTAATTTATTTTTAAAATAAGTCAAATATAATATGACAATATTTTTAGTTATATAACAGTATTTAGCAAACAATTAGATTATTATTGATTAATAAAATTAGTTCTAATTAAAATTAAAATATTTTATTTATAAAATTAATAAAAGTTACTAAAATTATATATTTTTATTTTAAACAAATAAATAATTTTATTTAATTAAAAATCACAATAGAAAATAAAAAATTATAAATTTTATTAACAGTGTGTGATATTCATTGTCAACTATTAATATTTACATTGTCAAAAATAAATGTCAAATAATAGAATAGGTTTGTTTAAATAATAAATGTTAGCATTATAGTTGCTGTATTTTTTTTTAAGTACTGCGAATCAATTTTATTTATTTGTTGATATATCGTTTGTTTATTTTAAATATTAATTATTAATTTTAAAAATAAGTCTAATTAAAGTTCTACATGTACTTATTAAAATACTAGTTGAATTGTTGGCTGTAAATATTAAGAAAAAATCAAATAATTTATTAGTTTGGAATTCATAAGAAATGCCAAAGCTGAAGTACAACTCATCAATGTTGAGATCCAGAGGTGCCACATTCTAAATAATGCAGGATAAAAACATATAACTTAAAAAAAATATTTTTTTTTCAATGCAAGGTTAGTTTAGGTCACATTTTTCTAGAAAATTATTCTATGTATTTTACATCAAAATTATAAAATCGTCAATTTTTTATTTTCTCCATGTGTTGAATATTTGTCCAGGTTCAGTTTGCAATATAAAATGTTTGCTCTAAGCTAATAGGTACTCATTTATTTTTAAAACAAGAATCATTTAAAATTCCAGAAATCTAGAGCTCATATTTCAGATGTTTTGATTTTTCTCACTACAAGGTTTCTATATGAGATTATTGATAATGTGGGAAAAAAATTTTCAAAATGTTTTAAATTCTGAATTTTCAAAAAAAAAATGCTCAATTTCTTCAAATTTCATTATCTTCACTATATTCATTATCATTTAAAATGAATGTGCTGGAAGAAAAATTAAATATTACTCTTCCTTCTTTTGACAATGTAAAACTAATAATTATTAATAAATGGATTAAAATTTTTTCCTGTTTATCAAATAGACTATTTGAATATTTTTTCTTCCCATTAGCAGCTTCAGTCATTTTCAAACAAATGTAATTATTCCATTATCGAAATATATTATAATATTGATAATTCACTAGAAATGAATTTTTTGAAAATTATGCAAAACAATCCAAACCATGAATCATATAAAACAAGTTAGTCTACTTATTTGAGATAATGCTGCCTTTAAATTTTTGCAGAAAACTTTACATTTTGAAAGACTTTGTCTAATTATAGTTCTCCATTGTATTCTATCCTTAATCATCTTCACACTTAATGCATAGAATGTTACACTTTTTCAGAATGTCTTTGAGATAATGTTAATAATTATTCATAATTGCCTCTCTTATAAAAACTATACTCAAGTTCATCATAAAATATTTTTGAGGAAATCTGTTCCTATTTATCCAGTTCACATATCCAATCCAACAAAGATGGTATTTTACAATAATACCATCTACAATAGTATAATCAGCAAGCTGAAAACAATAATTGATCTTATATTTTTATTATATTTTTTAGAATTTTATGGAATATCTCTAAATGAAGTTTTACAAATGTTTCTATGTTACAATAATAGTGAGCCAAGTATCATTTTTATATGATAAATTCAATAATAAAATTACAGCTTTATCTGCAACTAATATAAGTGTAATAGTTATATTGCTGTGATAATTTATACTATTTTTGTATTTGTTAAATGCAGCATTAGAATATAATCCTGGGTGCCCATTAAATTTTAATCTGACTTTCTTACTTAAAAAGCTGTCAAGATATTAAATAGGTCCACAATTTCACATTAAAAGTCATCCAGATTAAAAGTTTCAGAAGATTATTCTTGCAATACTGGTCACTAAAGTATTTTAGTTTTTAACTATTAGTTATTAAATAAAAGGCTGTATGTTATTATCTTTTGGATTGGCACAATGATTGCACATTCATCAGTTACTATAAATTCAGAAGCAAGAAAATATTTTAATCAATTCAAATTAAAAATTCCATCATCAGTCACTTTTATTATTTCCAGAAATTATTTTTTTCTAGGATCAATGACACATTTTAAATGTCTTCAAGATGACTTTTTACTTTGTGTATTGGTACTGTTGTATTTCACTTATTACTATATATTACCTTAGTACTTAAATCTTGTTTTAACAACTTGTAGTTACATCTTAAATGAAACTATGACTTCAAAATAAATTGCAAAGGAAATTAATAAATCATATACCCATCAAAATTATTTAAGCCACTTGTATGTACTTTTCAAGAATAACATTTAGCATCCTTATTGTTGGATATTTACATCGATCTACCAACAAAATGGCTTTACTTTATTATACTGTTTTTCATCCCATTTTGACATCATTGCACATTGTTTTTTTTGTGAGAAATTATTTTTCTGTGGCAATACACATATCTACAATTTTTTATGAATAGCTTATAACCACTTGTATTTCTTTAGTATGGGAAAAAAAAACTATTAAATTAATGAACTATCCATGATCTCTTATGTTCTCCAAATTACTTGTTTATCTGTACCAGTAGAGTGTTTAAAAATTTTAATTTTCATATTTATATAGCTTAATAAATGCTCATAGTTGATAGTGGATCTGTGCCATAAGCTAACAGTTTTTTTTGCTAGAATCAAGGAGAAATAAAACAAAAACCAAGGTTAAGCATTAATTGTGATTTCATCCATAGCTGTTGAATTTCATAAAATAAATCATAACAAAGTATTAGTATTATATATAAATATCTTTTACAAAAATGTTTTTTTTATTGGTAGATTGAAAATATTTAAGCTGTTGTTTATAGAATCAAATGTCACATTTGATTATCTACAATTTGTCAAGTTTGACAACCATTAAAGACAGTTTATTTTAGAAACTCAAAAATAAATGCTACATACTTCCAATGCAACTATATAAAAGACATTTTAATAATATTAAAAGCTTATTAAGAATATAATGTAACACTATTAAGATGCATTTTACATACAATATACATAGTGATACACTTTTTACTATAAAAGCATCTGAAGTTTGTATATAAATAAAATAATAGATCTGTACTCACAAAGAAAAGTATTGAATTCAATAATTTATCCTTTAATAAATATGTCTTTAAAAAAAACTGTTATGCATAACTAATACAATTTGAATTTTTATTAAATATATATTTTACTACAAATATTTTGTAGAATTTATAAATCTACATATAAAAATATTATGCAATTTTTATTCACTATCTGTCATATTTAAAATATAATTCTATATTATATTCAATAAAAAAAGTGAATTAAGTTGTCATAGGTTCAAATTACTATATAGTTGACATTATATTTAAACAAGACCATTTGTTTCTATTGATATTTTGATTTAGAAAGATTATTTTAAATTTTTTGAAGATTAAAAATTTTTGACAGTTTAATGAAGATATTACAAAAACTGATCATTTTAATATTAGGAAATATTTTAAACACGTATTTGATGTATAGTATTTTAAAGCTATTAAAGATTCTAATTAACAAATAATTGACATTTAGAAATAAAGTCTTAATTTATCTTAAGACAGCTTTTAATACATTTTTATTAAGATGTTTATTAAACTAATGTTAGATATTTATCTTTCATCCTTTTTTTATGCCATCATTCACTTCATATTTTTAATGATATTTAATCTTTAAACTTATTTTAATTTTATAATTTTTTTTTTTTTTAAAAAAAAAGAAAAATCATTTATAATGATGTTTTTTTTTTTTGCGTATATATGTATGCACATAGCGGATATCTCACCCAAGAAATTGTTGTATTATCAAATAACAAATTTTGATCATTTTAATAATTTGATATATAGGGCGCATTTTAAAGACAAACTTTTACATTTTTCTGAATCTGAAGTTTATAATTTAAATCACTTTGATGTATTTATTAAGAATATTTTGATAAAAAGCTTTGGATCAAATAATATTAAAGTACATAATAAAAAACACATCAAAAATATCACGTGCCTAGTTGGACAAGAAGGGACAAAGGTGCTAACATTTATTAAAAATCTGACGATATAATATGTTGTTAGATAGTGATCTCTGCAAACAAATTGACTTGAACTCAAAACTAATATGTTTTTAGTTTTAGAATAAAAAGAAAAAAAAATTAAAGTAATTATTCGATGAGAATTATCTTACATCCAAAAACTTCAGTGTACTACAGATCCAGATTAATTTTCCTCAGTGATGATCATTAAACTAATCTAGTATAGTAAGACAACATTGGATAAAGATTTAATAAACACTACAGCTAGCATCTATTAATTATTCAAACTTATAATAGATTAAAGAGCTAGAGGGAGGAATATAGTTTGTCCTTAAGTACTAATTATGTTGTTTTGCTCTTCATCATGCATGACAGAGTTAGTACTTTCCTATAGATTATGAGTTAATGTTTCATCTTTGCTTTTAACTAAAAAAAATTTCCAATTTTTTTATTATATTATAAAACTACAATATTCTATATTAAAAAAAGAATTATTAATTTTTGTTTGTTTGTTTTTTTCAGTCATTTATTACAAGTTTTTTTTCATATGTCAAATGCGTTGACCGGAAAGCGAACCAGGGCCAGCTGCTTGGAAGGCAGCTATGCTAACTAATAGGCCATCAACGCTTGACATTTATTTAACACAAGTTTCTCACCAGATTTTGAATTAAATATTTATGGGGTTATAATTTTTATTAAATGTTAGTTTTATTAATTAAAGTAGCACCGATAGAACTGCCAATTTCAATATATTCTTGAAAACAAAACAAAAAATAAAGTTGTCAGGCTTTTTTTTTTTTTTTGTAATTTCTGAGGAACCAAATTTTAGAAAAATGCGAATTATTATCTGTTAGAAATCTAAAATAATTTCTGATGTCAGATTTTGAAATTTTACTTAAGTTGCAAGACACCTCTAACATTAGTTACTGAAACAACAGACAATTATATATGTAAATAATAATGTTTTGAAAAGGAAATAGTTGATGCAATAATGATTTGACATTAAAATAAATAATAGTATAAGAGCTGTTTTTTTCATTATAAAAACTTTTTCTTTCTTTTTCAGACAATTTGACTGTTCTAAAAAAGTTGTATTAACAATCATATAAGATACAAATTTTAATAAAAACTAATAGAAAAAAGATTAGCCATACCAATATATTGAAAATATAGTGACCATAATAAAACAGTATGGCGTTTGTTAAATCATTCATTGTTAAAAAAAAAAGAAAATTAAAAATTGACCCCCCCCCCTTTCACCAATGTCCAATGTAAGAATAATCAGCCACAAATAAATATATTTACTTGGAAAAGCAACTTCAGCAACATTCAGTTGTTTGTATAGAGTAGTAAAATACAAGTCTGGATTTTTAAAAATCACTATATAAATATTTATTTAGGCATTTCTTCTAAGATGTTTGCTTGGAGATTTATAATAGCATTTTTTTATAATTCTATTGTTGAAATATTTCTATCATCTAGTTAAACTATCAAATGTTTTTAGAAAAATTCAAATTTTATTTATACATTTCTAAATCCATTTAACTATAAATAATGACATACAGATTATGTTTCAGGTATTGATAGCCCAACCAGTGATAATCTATTTTGAAAAATTGAACTAGTGGCTTTTAAATTTATAAATATTGAATTTGAGAGTCATTTTAAATGCAGTATTCATAAATCTAAAAATCATCAGTCTCCTTTCCATACTGAACTCTCAAAGATAAGTCTGATAACATCTGAAGAAAGAAAAATAATACAACTGCAATAACTGTGTTCTGTACTAATCTATATATAATTATTAGTAATAGTTGAATACTTTTGGAAAGGTATTAAAAAGTTTGAATTTTTTAAAGATATTTAATAATTCAATTAGATGGTAATTTAGTTCTTTATATATGCAAACTATACAAGGCACACAAGCTTATCTTTGCTTCCTATTATCAGGACCTTATGAATAGAAACAATAAGGTACTCAGCGTAAGATAGTTGATTATTATAAACATAACCTCACCTTATGTTATAACTGAAATTAATTGGACATTGACTAAAATACTGTCCAGATAGTTATTAAACAAATAACATATAAGCAGTCGGATAAATTTTTACTTCTTAGAAGAATATTTCACATAAAGTTATAAGATCAAAATTAATCCCTGTTCAACTTTTAACCTGACTGAATTTCTTGTTTGTTTGTTAATAGTCTTATATAACTGAACTTGTTTTTGTTTAAATAACTTGATATTTAAGTTTATTCTGATGTTATCATTATGTGAAATCTGCTCTTTGAATCACATAATTTTTTTATCATCATTATTAACAAACACTCATAAACAACAATGACCATGAAAAAAAATTAAAGGTAAATTTTTATATTATCTATAAAAATGTGGACTATTCCACTTATATTTTGTATAAGTTTTCCCATCTGTGTATGTAATATATTGAAAAGCTATCTTATAATTTTTGCAACAAACTTTTTTTTTTATAATTTGTTTTAACTATAGATTTTCATTGTATTTCATAATTAGCCATGTCTAACCAATAAAATAAATTAATATTGCATAGAGCCCCTTTATGATTATTTATATAACAACATTTGCCATAAAATAATTTTTAGTAGGACTATTACCTTCATTTGTGTAACATGACCAATCCAATAAAGATGGCTTATTACATTATATTCAATATCATTATATTCAATTAAATGAAGAACATAATGATTGTTCTTATGATTTTTGTCATCATATTTTTAAAATAATATAAAGCATCATATATATATATATATATATATATATATATATATATATATATATATATATATATATATATATAAAAAAATATATTAATGTAACATAATGTACAGAGTTTAAACAAAATTTTTTATATTATTATTACTGTACCTATACTTTCGAAGTTTTTACATCATATATATATATATATATATATTGTGGCCTGTCTATAGGTGGTACGACCCTAAGCAGAGTTTCCAAGTCCCTTATATTAGGCCCTACTTGGATTCGGGTTAGGTTCTATTAATAAACTTACTATATCCCAACCATTTTCTTTAACTATAATAATAATTGAATTTAGATAAGATTAGTATCTATCTCATGTTACTTTGACATGAGTAAATATTTCTAAAATAAGATATGTTTTAAATATAATCAATATGAGACTCATTTACCTATAAACAGATCACATCACCTTAACATTAAACAAATGCAAAATACTTGTTCAATGGCATAAGAATACCCAGATACTCCTCCTTATTAAATATCTACATACTCTCATGACTAACAATAATATCTAATATATTATTTTATATTTATAAATATTAAGTTTTAATTCAATCACTCATTAAATTAATCTGTTAGATAATTACAGATAAACTTTGATTCATATTATGTTTAATAATTATGATTGGCAATAATCACAAGAATAACTTTAAAATAAGGAGATCTCAGGAAAATCATTGATTTATTAATTCTTCATACTACCTATGGAATATCAAGAGGGATTTTACAGATTTCCATGGATAGTGTACAAATTAAGAAAGGCTCATAATTTAAATTCATAGTCAAGCTTTATATGTATGTTCTTCAATACTGAATATTAAAATATTATTATTAACTAAACTGTAATTAACACTAATACTTTCACTAATAACTAATGTATCATTTAATTTTATATTAATAAATACATTTTAATAATTGGCAATGTCATCAATGACCTATGGGATCAAGGCAGCATGTAACAAGTAAAAAAAAATCTTTACTAAGAGATTTATGCCTATTAAAATGTTAGATTTGCTTTAAATTGAATTGACTTTTCATTTTAATTTTGACTGTACATTTTAAATTGTGTGATGTGGTGAAAATGAGCCCAGAAAAGATATGCAGCAATTGGAATTTAATAAAACTTTTAAAACAATCATTTTAATAATATTCATTACAAATGATAATAAACATTTCCATTAATATCAAATTTAAAATAACATAACAAAATAATACATATATATTATAATAATAATAACAACAGAAAATTAATCTTTAGAGAATTATTATCAAACAAAACTAATGATTTCCCATTATATGTTGAGATATTTATCCCTATGTATGTGAACTATATATCACATATTTAGTTTATTAAACAATCTTTTTTTTTCCATTCATGGTTCATTAATTTAACCTCTACATAATAGTAGTACTTGATGATTAAGTAACAATACAAAAAAAATAAATGAGAATATAGGGTTATAATTCTGGAGGTTGGTAAGCAAACAAAATTACTACTTTTATCTTTCACATAAGAACAAAATCATTGTTTTTTAGTGTATCCATTTGTACATGTATATATAACCTGCTCTTTGGAGTATGTATATATCATTTTAAATACCCTTTCATACTAAAATATCGAATATATTTATTTATTTAAAGGATTCATAATCTTTAAACTTAACCGAATTATTAAATAACTATTAATATAACAACACTTGAATTAATTCCTTATTAAATTAGTTTTCTCCCCCCCCCCCCATTATACTAACAAATCATCGATTAAAAATATAAATACTAACATTAGAAAATAAAGTTCTGTTTTAACTCTCAGCTTTATAAAGTATAAGAACAATTTTAAATCTTCTAGTTGTTCCACACTCCATAAACTTATCATAATGTTTTTATTTTTCCTTATTTTTTGAAGATTCAGCTTATCCTAAGATTCGCTAGGTATTTGAATTACTGCAACAATAATCCTTGTTTTGTTCTTTGTTTAGTAATAAAAATTTATTTGTGGCTTGCTTTATTTACTTTATATGATATATATTTCTCTCTATAGTAAAAAGCACACTTATTATTTCAATTAAAAATGCGTCGTGCAACGTTTTTTTTTTTTTTTTCAGCTAAAACTTTATAAAACTGACATCCATGCTGGTATGGCTCAAAATAAATAATATATCCAGAATAATAATGAACACTTTTATTTATTACTAATTTAGTTCCATTGAATTTTAAATATATATACTTAACTGTTTCCAAGAGATATACTATTTTTTTATCTATCCTTACTGGATATTTACGGTGTTTATTTATTTCCTTTTGTGTATTACTGCAGTTCATTTTCCCTATGGCACAATTATTGTTATTTTTCCGTGAATATATTCGTTGACTATTCATCTCCAATTATTTCTTCAATACTTATTAATTTTCAAGAGATTATTGGGAATTCCAATTATTGACTTGCCCAGTAGAAAAACGATTAATTGATTCCATTATTTTAACAACAGAGCTTATAATTATCCATGTATATTAATATAGAGTTGTTAATCATAAGGTTTTAGGAATTTTAATCCAACTTTGTTTTTTTTTTTTTAAAATATCACCAAGAAAAAAAAACTTAGTTACTTCAACTTTACGATCAAGAAGCTCTCTTCTTTTTTCCTCTCTTGAATTTCATATTCCCCCGATTGTTTGAAATTCTTTGATTGGTTAATATTTTCCCACTTTTTTCTATGAAACAATTATTTATTTTGAAAGTTTTTTGGTTTATTACTTTAAAATGACCGATTTTCCTTTTTTTTAAAAAAATATGAAAATACAATATTTTTTTAGAATTTAAATAAAGATAAAATTTACTGTAATCAGTATTTTTTAAAATTAAACTTTATTTATCTACTTTTAAATATAGTAAGATTTGAAGATAAAAAATTTCTATGTTTAAAATCAAATGCGCACCCACAATATTTATTAGTCCCTACTATGCATTATGTTTACAAAATTACAATTTAAACTTCACTGGTTTTAAACTCCAAATAATATTAATTGTTCATCCATCTGCACATATATGACTCTGTAGGTTATTTTCTATATGTATTTTGATTTAAAATCATTTATAAATTTCCATTATCTAAAACTGAGTTTAAATCTTATGATCTAATACGTCATTATTGTCTTCTTTTAATAAGTAAATATTATTGGATTTGTAAAATTTAAAATTATACTCTAAAATTTTATTTTAGAATAGTCTGAGCTAATAAAAAGTGCATAATATATATATTGTGTGCTAAACTGCGTTTAAATAGATTTCTGCAGATTAAATGCCTCTTTAGAATTTTTTTCCAGAGGCACAGTGGATAAAGAAATAATATTCTCTCCCCTCCAAGCTAGACAAATGTGAATGATAAGAATTTATAGTTTTAACCAAAAATATTTAAATACTAATATATTGTTCAAAAATGTGCCAGTTCGCTTGACTGGCTTGCTTGGAAAAAAATTATAAGCTTACAGGAAATATATTTTTTCTTTCCCTTATATATATATAATTCATTTGAAATATTATTTTAAAATATATGTTTCAATTGAGAATTAAGAAAAATTGTTATACTTTGTTTTTCAACATTTGTAGCTATTATGACCAGCTACAAATTTATGCATAATATCTTGAATACTAATTAAAAGTGACAGTCTTTCGATTAGGCATAGCTATATCAGTTTTCTATTGTTTTTTTTTAGCATGCTCAACTGGTTTTATTGGTGGCTGTACTTTGAAACATCACTGCTGTAGATTTTAATTTTATTTAAAACAGAGTTCCCATTTATAAATTATTTATATATATATATATGCAATATAGGGTATATGAGCACAGACTTTCACACCACCCACCTCTCTCCACTCTATCTAATAACACTGATACACCTAAACACATATATGCTGAAAAGATAAATAATCACCAATATACGTATTTCATGCTAAACCAGCAATCATAAGTTGGTCCAGACTATCATCCTTACACACATATACAGTATAAGTGCTCAGATATATATTAAGATAGACTATCCTCATAGTTTAATGGACAGGCTTCAATCCACTCCTCACTCCAACTCTTCAACCGTCCATCCAATTGAAAATCTGATGATGGAATGCTCAAAGGCCACCCTGAGGCCGAGATTATTGTCACACCCATGTTGACCTAAGGTCAATCTGAACCCCACATGTACAGGACATAATCCATTTAATACATATGCAAGGATGGGCAGACATCTCTGTAATGTAATAACTGAAACACAGGCTTGTTATATACCTGTGGCTATATATATATATATATATATATATAGCCATAGGTATATAATAATATTTGCAGATATAGGGTATATGAGCACAGACTTTCATACCACCCACCTCTCTCCACTCTATCTAATAACACTGATACACCTAAACACATATATGCTGAAAAGATAAATAATCACCAATATACGTATTTCATGCTAAACCAGCAATCATCAGTTGGTCCAGACTATCATCTTTACACACATATACAGTATAAGTGCTCAAATATATATTAAGATAGACTATCCTCATAGTTTAATGGACAGGCTTCAATCCACTCCTCACTCCAACTCTTCAACCATCCATCCAATTGAAAATCTGATGATGGAACGCTCAAAGGCCACCCTGAGGCCGAGATTATTGTCACACCCATGTTGACCTAAGGTCAATCTGAACCCCACATGTACAGGAAGTAATATATTGGTGATTATTTATCTTTTCAGCATATATGTGTTTAGGTGTATTAGTGTTATTAGATAGAGTGGAGAGAGGACGGTGTTGTGAAAGTCTGTGCTCATATACCCTATATTGCATATATATAGCCACAGGTATATAACAAGCCTGTGTTTCAGTTATTACATTACAGAGATGTCTGCCCATCCTTGCATATGTATTAAATGGATTATGTCCTGTACATGTGGGGTTCAGATTGACCTTAGGTCAACATGGGTGTGACAATAATCTCGGCCTCAGGGTAGCCTTTGAGCGTTCCATCATCAGATTTTCAATTGGATGGACGGTTGAAGAGTTGGAGTGAGGAGTGGATTGAAGTCTGTCCATTAAACTATGAGGATAGTCTATCTTAATATATATCTGAGCACTTATACTGTATATGTGTGTAAAGATGATAGTCTGGACCAACTGATGATTGCTGCTTTAGCATGAAATACGTATATTGGTGATTATTTATCTTTTCAGCATATATGTGTTTAGGTGTATCAGTGTTATTAGATAGAGTGGAGAGAGGTGGGTGGTGTGAAAGTCTGTGCTCATATACCCTATATTGCATATATATAGCCACAGGTATATATCAAGCCTGTGTTTCAGTTATATATATATATATATATATATAGTAAAAAACAGGTGATGATAAGGAAAGAATATTCAAAAGCATTGCTATCTTAAATTATTCATTTAAGTTTTTGGAGTTCATCAAATAATATTCTATTTGTATATGAGACATCCCAATTTAAATTATGTAAAATGACTAAGAGACTATGTCAGAAATTTAATATATATATATATATATTTAAAAATCAACAGTTTCTTAGTCAGATTTCTTTTATAATATATATAGCTGGGATATGAAAAAATCAAGCCATATAAAAAACAATTTATATCCATTAATATAATAATAGTAATTAATTTTGGTTGAAATATTAATAATTATTATTAGTAAAATAAAGTAAATAGTTGATAACTTTTAGTAAATAGTTTGCTAGTTGGAAGTCTATAAAATATTTGAACTCTAGAAATGGCAATAGGACTGTAAGCCATGGGCTCTGAGATCCAGAATTTAGACCATTCTGCCACTGCACCAATTGATAAAGGCAAAATCTTTATTCATCGATATTTTATTATATCTTAATGTATAAATAATTTTTATAATTATAAACTCTCCAAGCTAAAAAAAAATAATGATATAGATAATTGCTTCTTTTAATATTTCTTGAGTATTAATATTCAAATTTTAACACTTTCCTTTGTTTATTCATCTTATATTCAACATCAGTTAGTATTTCGCTTATTCTATTTTCATTAACTATCAAATATTGCTTCACCCAATTTATTAAAAAGATTATTTTTTTTAATATCAGGAATTCTATTAATCTATTTATATTCTTTCATGTCCTCAAATATCTTTAAAAATGTACAATACTATTTTTTTAAATTTTCATAATATAATTTTGTCAGGAAAAAAAATGTCAGCAACAAATTGTGGAATCTTTTTTGAGACATATAATCCAGCATTGATAAAATACAATTTTTTATAATTCTCTTAAGAAAATGAGTCCTTTACAAACAACACTAACTACTAAATCATATAAGTGAATATATTAAAAAAAAACATAATTAAAATAATGTTTCATAGACAATCTTGTAATCTGAAGATCAAGTGTAAAATAAAATAAACTTATGTTTTTAAGATTTTAATTCATTAAAAATTAATAATATGAAAGAAATTAGATAGTTATTTAATTTAAACACAACTATTATCATACTACATATTATCTTTTTCAATATAAGCTGTAGATATTTTATTCAATTCATGGCATATATTTATATATTCCACATAAAAGGGGACCTTTTCTCTCCACATCTATTTTATTCCAAGCAATTTAGCAGATAGTATACATTAATGAATAATATAGCACAAAGTTTAAATTTTGTTGGCTATATATATATATATATATATTGTTTAATATTCTACTTTGTTTTTCACCCCCCCCCCATATATATATATATTGAACCACCCACCTTCTTAATCTATCATAATTAACAATGACAAATAGAAGAAAAAAAACTAATACTCTCCCTTCCTTACTATTCAATCTTTAAAGGTACTTAGTCCTCAGGTAAAGTGCAAAATATCATTGGCAGCAAATTACCAATAACATAAACACTTGGCTACTGGATAAATACCTATCAAATAAACACTTTATTTATTTTTAAGGTTAAACCTATAGGTGCCAGTTAATTACATGTGTAATCAACATGTTTATCTGATCAGCACAAAATCCAGTACCTGAGCCTCCACCTAGCTCAATGGATTGTAACTACCTTTTAAGAAAAATAAAACTCTGTCCTCTCTAATAATTCTATCTCAATAATAATGATAATTTACTGAATGAGAAAATATTAATGTTTTTAACAACAAATTCTTACTTTTAAAAAAAATATAGTTTCTCTATTCTTTTAATTTTAACTTAATTGTTTCTTGTTAATAATTAAATCTCTCCATTTTCATCTTACTAATATATTGTTCAATATAAATGTGTGTATTCAAAATATAAACATAAATATTTAAGTGACATTTTAAGTATTTTTTTTTCTTAATAAAAACAAACAAACAATCATTTTGCTTTATAAGTTAAACACACATACTCTTTTCATTTTAAATAAATATTTTAATATATTATTCTTTTCATTTTAAATAAATAATTAAATACATTATATTATTCTTTTCATTTTAAACAAATATTTTAATAAATTATATTAAATAAAATATACTTGACATATTAGATTAAAATACATCCATACGTACACACAATGTCTTTAGATATAATTAAATACAGAAGCCGATGTCGTTTATATTTCCTAAATATTATTTTGTAAAATTTAAAGTTTTATTTATCACAGTTTATCTTTTTACTTTGAAAGGAAATCAAGAATAAGAGAATACTAAAATCAAAAGTTATCTAGTGCCTTGAGTTTTGATATTTGCCGGTAAAATAACTGTGCATGGGTTTCTCCCTGAGCATTCGAATATCTTTCCTGGGATATTTTGTATATGATCCCATCTTGCCTGGCTTCATTCCAAAATGCTCTTAGAATCGAACATCTATATTCTTTAAACATCCATGGTTTATCACCTAAGGTATGCCACCAATCACCTGCTTTCTTGTGGAGGTAACTACTTGCCACTGCAACTTTATCCTTCTCTGGCAAATTTTTATAATGAAACAAATTACTTAAGCTCTCTAAATGTTTCAACGAGTTTACTCCTACTTCTTCTTTAAATACTGAAACAGTAAATTGTTTTTCCATAAATTTACTCATCCATACATCTTGCTTATCTTTTAAGCTAAAATTCTTACATTTCTGTTCTGTCTGTTTTACTTTCTGCCCTATTTTTTCCATTGCACTACTATATATCTCTTTCAATTCAGCCTTTATATCCTCCTTGCTCTCTATTATTTTCTCAGAGAATTCCTAATTCCTTGTCATTACTTTCTTTTGTGCTCTCTATTTTTAGTTTCACTATTTCCTGTTGCACCATTCTCTGGCTATTTACTAATTCCTGATATGTCCTTTTTACTTGCACTACTCTCACTTCTAAATGATTCACTCCCCCACTGTTTAACTCCTCCCTCACTTCTTCCATGTCTTCTTTTAATTCTAAAATCTCAGACTTTTCTTCATCTACATTTTTCCTCATCACTTCTACCGCTTCCTGGCTTACGTCCATTCTTCCCATTAATTCCTGTCTCATTTCTTTTATCTCTGTCCTAAGCTCACCAACTTCTTGCTTCATTATTTGATGATTTTGATTAATGTCTTTGCACATTTCTTTCATCATATTCATTAACATTTGAAATGCACTTTTCTCTACTATATGTGGATTTTTAAAAAAATATCAGGCTTACTTCTAACATTGCCCCTCCATCACTTCCACTTTTTTCCATTTTATCACTGACCTATCTAACTTTATTTAAATATAAAAAAATTTCTATTTTAAAATGTATGTACAATCAACCTTAACCCTCTTAGTTCTACTTCCTCGCTTCTTATTCGTCTATCCTCATTCATTCGGAGTGTCCCCTTATTTTTTATCTTTCTTAAGGATTATGCTTCCACATTATATAATGTCATACGAAAATCACTTTTATTAGTTACCCTAATCTGATCGGTTCTAAACAAAATACACTACTACCACATTTACTAATCTCTCTTTCACCAACTATCACCTATATTATTAATGGCCAACTTTGACCACACCATTTAGAAAATGTCTAACTACAGCTTAGGTTGTTCCTACCATTTGGAAACAACCAGTTTCAGGCCATGTCAATGTGCCAAATGAATGTCCAACTACAGCTTATGTTGGCCCTACCATTTGCAATGACTAGTTTTAGGCCCTGTTAATGTGCCACATAAACGCCCAACTACAACTTACATTGGTCCTACATTTAATGTGCCAAAATTACCATTCAACTACAACTTATGTTGGTTCTACCACTTGAAACATCTAGTTTTTCCCCACATTGGGCACCAAAATGAACCGCCCACCTTCTTAATTTATAATAATTAATGATGAATAGAAGAAAAAAAAACTAATACTCTACCTTCCTTACTATTCAATCTTTAAAGGTGCTTAGTCCTCAGGTAAAGTGCAAAATATCATTGGCAGCAAACTACCAATAACATAAATACTTGGCTACTGTATAAATACCAACCAAATAAACACTATTTATTTTTAAGGTAAAACCTATAGGCACCAGTTAATTACATGTGTAATCAACATGTTTATCTGATCAGCACAAAATCCAGTACCTGAGCCTCCAGCTAGTTCAACGGATTGTAACTACCTTTTAAGAAAAATAAAACTTCATCCTCTCTAATAATTCTATCTCAATAATAATGATAATTCACTGAATGAGAAAATATTAATGTTTTTAACAACAAATCCTTACTTTAAAAAAAAATAGTTTCTCTATTCTTTTAATTTTAACTTAATTGTTTCTTGTTGATAATTAAATCTCTCCATTCCCATCTTACTAAAATATTGTTCAATATAAATGTGTGTATTCAAAATATAAACGTAAATATTTAAACGACATTTTAAGCATTTCTTTTTCCTAATAAAAAAAGACAATCATTTTGCTTTATAAGTTAAACACACATACTCTTTTCATTTTAAATAAATATTTTAATATGTTATATTATTCTTTTCATTTTAAATAAATAATTAAGTACATTATATTACTTTTTTCATTTTAAACAAATATTTTAATAAATTATATTAAATAAAATATACTTGACATATTAGATTAAAATACATCCATATGTACACAAAATGTCTTTAAATATAATTAAATACAGAAGCCGATGTCGTTTATATTTCCTAAATATTATTTTGTAAAATTTAAAGTTTTATTTATCACAGTTTATCTTTTTACTTTGAAAGGAAATCAAGAATAGGAGAATACTAAAATCAAAAGTTACCTAGGATTTGGAACATTCAAAATGATGTATGCAGCACAATGTAATTTCTCTAAAAAATATTTATTACCAGTTAGCACTAACTTCAAGCAAACTTTCCTTGACTCCATGATATTGTACAACTTTCATGAATTTTTCAGCGTCGATACTCCGGTATTTTATTGCTTTACTTGACCATAATTTACCCACCAAACTTTCTTCCTGCTGATGTTATCTGCAGTGAGATTTTCAGCCGATTGTACAATATGGTAATTTAACACTGCATCATTTTGGTAGACATAACAATTTATATAATTGTTATATCTGTAACTTCAATAAATATTTTTAAATGTTTTTAAGATATTTGAAATAAAATTGAATGTTGAAAGTTTTTAAAATGTCTTAACAATGGAAAATTTATGTTATCTCCAGTGTCTATTATCTTGTGAAATTACTGTCCTTCACTTCGCTCTGATTGGGCTTTATTTGTTCTTCAAAACTTTTACACATACACACACACATTTAATTGTTTTATTATAAAACAAAATGAAATTCTCTTTATTATTATTATTTTTTTTCTTTTATTACAAACTAATCAAAATAATATTATATCATTTTATTTATAAAATCAATTTTTTTTCTTCTTTAAAATAAAAAAAATCCCACCCTCTTTTAAAGCATTTATTATTTATTTTCTTTAATAACCCCTCCCCCTACCCTACTCTTTAGTTTTTTAATTTTTCTTCCAACTTTTAACTTTTATTCCCACTTTATTTTTTTAAAAAGATGAAATTTATGAGATATTACTATTTTTAAATACGAATACAATTCAATAACAATGTACTTCAGTACAATATATATATTCAACACAGATACTTTTTAATATGTATATATACATATCTATAATATTTATTAACTCTTCAATAATTGATATTTTTTTTGACAATCCTAATGGTATATTGGAATACATTTCCAATTTCCTAATTTTATCAAATAAATTTTATTCTTTATTATATTTTTCAAAATTTTGAATTTTTTGTTAGAACTAAATGTTTATAAATGAAAATTATTCTTAAAAATATTATTTTAACTTTGCAAATGTAGATTTTGTTTTGTTTACTAAAATACATAATAAAATTTATTAAGGATAATTTTTTTTTTTCTTGAACAGTAGCCACATTCCTGGTTGAAAAAAATATTAAAGAAAAAAAAATCTGAATTACTTTAACTTGTTTTGTAAAAATCAAATGAATTATTGTTCAGAACATTGAATGTTAATAAAATTCTATTTAAACTTTAAAATGCTATTTATAATTTTTAAGAAATGACAAAAAAATAATCTGCTGCTATCAATATAAGAGACTTCTTTTCCAGCTTATTACATTCAATGCTCAGAAAGAATTAATTGGAAAATTACAGAACATATAGAAATGAAAAATGATATTTTTTTAAAAAAAAGTAGAATAATGCAGCTATAAAAAAGGCAGTGAAATTATAAATTAAAGATATTAATACATTGTACAGGCTTAAACCTGCATTTATATATGTAATATAGGTGGAATTCAAACTCAGACTTTCACATGACCCACTACTCTCAGTGCCATCTCATATTGCTGATCCAACTGATCACAGACATGTTGAAAAGATAAATAATCACCAATATATGTATTTCATGCTAAACCAGAAATCATCAGTTGGTCTAGATTACTATCCCTACACATATATATAATCAGTGCTCAGATATATATTAAGATAGCCAATCTTCATACTTTAATGGACAGGCTTCAAACTATTCCAACTCACAACTCTTCAGTTTTCCATTTCATTGAAGATATAAGATATATTTATAATAAGAAAAATTGATGTTGTCTATGATTCTATGCTTTCTCTCTCAAAGAAAAAAATCAAACTTACTGCACCATATTAATGAAAAATTTATTTTTAGATTCTAGTGATATTATTTGTCTTTTTTTCATTTCCACAAATAAATTATTTCTATTTTCTTATCATCAACACAAATAACATATTTGAGAATATGATTTTTTTTCCTTTTATAATTAAATTAATAATTTTTATTTTTACATTTTAAAAAGTAAAGAATTTTATAAATTCTTCTGAAGATAGCAGAATTTTTTTAATAACCAGCTTTATGCTTTAAAGTCATTTCAAATAAAATTTTAAATTTTGGGATGAAAATGAAGAAATTTAATTTGAATTACAATGTCATGACAGAAAAAAACAGTAGTAATCTTTTTGACACAATAAAGTCACCTAGTTCAAGCTTATTAATCTATTGATGCTAGAAGACACTGGATAGGGATCAAAATGTACAACCATCTACCATTTATTGATTACTAAAACTTGCAACTGTTGGCATTATTGTGTGGAAAATGTTGCTACTATTTTACCAGCTTGTGTAAACATAAGAAAAAGTTGTCATGTTATGTTTTAGTGTTATGAAAGAATGAATCTATGCAAATATGTGAGACTTGTATGAAAATTCCTGCAAGGCAAAAATTTGGTTGTTGGCTATTGGAAAGTAATATATACATAGCTTAAATTTTCATTTATCTAGTTAATATGTAAATTTTAATATTATTGTTTTTTGTTTGTTTATTTATTTATTTTTTGGCTGGCATGTATTTAAAGTAATAAATGTCAATGTAATTAGTACACATGTTTTATTTTTCCATGTGAAACAATACAAAATGTTAAACTTAAAATTTTTTTTATTAAAAATTATATTAAATTTCATTTTTTTCTATAGTATTTTAATTATAATTACTTGTTTAAAAACATCTACAATATCAATGCTAAAATTTTAGTACAATAAACTCCAGATAAAATTTTAAATTTTTATAAAGAATTTATTTGATTAATTTGAGAATATATAAAATAGCATGATAATGTCACTTTTTTTTAATTTTCTTTTTTTCAATTTTTGTAGACTGTTTATAAATAAATATTTTAATACATATTTTGTTTAAACAAACAACACCTGAAAAAGAGAAGACTATCACATAAAATGTTGTATATACACTAATATGTGTGCTCTTACTAATAATTGATTGTATTTGAAAAGTTTAAGTTTGAATTTTTCTAAAAGATATCTAACATTTAATATTAGATTATATAATTATCAAGTAAAATATCTTTATCACATGTAGTTTGAATTAACTGATGAATACCGGTTCAGCATCAAAGATGCATTTTGAGGATCATAGATCTTTTTCACATTTCTTTGGTTATATGTTTGATGACATTCTTCTACAAAGTATTAAAAGTGAATAGAAACCAGTCCCTAACTTTCATGAGAATGATGTAGTGAAAATTATACTACAGGAATATTATTTATCATCAGATAATCTCTAGTCTAATGAATGACTAATAAAAAATATTAAAACACTAATTAAAAATTTTAACTTTTTAATTTGATGTAATTTATCCAACTCATAACTTCGATTTTTATGTTTATTTTTATTCTTATTAAAACTATTGAATAAATTCTTTGTAATTATTTCATTTAATGGTAAATATAAATAAAATACTTGTTTTTATTAATGTTATTAACTTAAATACAAGTTTATTATACTGTATACCTGTATCAATATATGTAATATATAGGGTATAGGAGCACAGACTTTTACGCTACCCACCACTCTCCACTATCTCATAACACGGATACACTTGAACACATATATGTTGAAAAGATAAATAATCACCAATATACATATTTCGTGCTAAACCAGAAATCATCAGTTGGTCCAGATTATCATCTCTACACATATATGCAATAAGTGCTCAGATATATATTAAGATAGCCAATCCTCATACTTTAATGGACAGGCTTCAATCCATTCTACACTCCAACTTTTCAACCATCCATCCAATTGAAAATCTGATGATGGAATGCTCAAAGTCCACCCTGAGGCTGAGATTCTCATCACACCCATGTTGATCTAAAGTCAATCTGACCCCTCATGTGCAGGACATAATTCATTTAATACATATACAAGGGATGGGAATGGATTATGTCCTGTACATGAGGAGTCAGATTGACTTTATATCAACATGAATGTAATGAGAATCTCAGCCTCAGGGCGGCCTTTGAGCATTCCATTATCAGATTTTCAAGTGGATGGATGGTTGAAAAGTTGGAATGTGAAGTGGATTGAAGCCTGTCCATTAAAATATGAAGATTGGTTATCTTAATATATATCTGAGAACTTATTGCATATATGTGGAGAGATGATAATCTGGATCAACTGATGATTGCTGGTTTAGCATGAAATATGTATATTGGTGATTATTTATCTTTTCAACATATATGTGTTCAAGTGTATCAGTGTTATGAGATAAAGTGGAGAGTGGTGGTAGTGTGAAAGTCTGTGCTCATATACCCTATATATTATTAAGGTTATTATAAAATATATAAACATAGCAATTGTGACTATATTTATTTGATAAACTGATTAATCTTCAAGACAAATAATAATAGTATTGAAATTTATATGTTGTAGAGTGATTGGTTAATTGTTTTATATGATGTGGTAACTGTCTAACATTAATTTTATGCATAGTAATTGACAATTTAACATTCCACATAAATGTTATGTATTTTTAAATACATTATGCATACATAATAATATGTGAATGTGTAGGCATACACATTAAATACAATACTATAGATTATATTTCAATTTCATTATGACAAATTAAAATTCAAATACTAAAATTTTAAAATAATAAGTGAAATTAAGTAATTTATATAGCTTAAATTTTATGTATTATAAGTACACTAACAAAATAAAAACATATCAAATAAATTAAAGCAAATATTTAATATATCAAATTATTTAATATAATCTGGACCAACTGATGAGTGCTGTTTTAGCACGAAATATGAATATTGATGATTATTTATCTTTTCTACTTGTGTATGGTTATATGTATCAGTTGTATGAGATAGTGTGGATAGTTGATGGGTGCTTAAAATTTTGAGTTCAAACCCCCTATATTTATTTAATATATCAATAAATTTTATTAATGTAAGTTATCATCACTTGACTACTATAAATGTTTAAACACTTATGATAAAAGTTAAAGCCTTTCTCTAAAGTATTTAAATTTTTATTAGGAAAAGTTATAACATCTAAATGGCATAGGCTTTCACAAAATATCAATGAAGCAAAAGAAATTACTAGGCTAATCAACTTTCAGTTGCTGAGGGTTTCTGTGGTATATCTTTTTTTATTTTAGCTTAAAATAGCTAGATCTTATTAATCTAAATCATTTTTGACACCTTTTAATTTACAACTGAAAGTTTTTCAGTTAGTTCATAGATATTTATGCAAATTTTCTTTTGCATCATCCATTTTTTTTCCATACTTGTGGTATCTATTTTAATATTTGTCTTGGTAATCTTTCATGTGATATTCTATGTAATTATTCTATTCTGATTTTAGTAAGTGTAGAGTGTTTGATATTCATTATTTCTTGACATTTTTTATTTATTATCATTCGTTTAATCTTCTTGCAGTTCCATAATAACTTATTTATCATTGCTAGAGTTTTCAGCATTGTATGTTTTTTGTTTGTGTCAATATATCTATAATCTTCATGTTTTACAGTGCAACACATTATTAAATATCATATTATGCTGTGTTCCTCCAATAAACATCTATATTTTTTATATATATTTACTTCTAGATTCTATTTAATTTTCATTTTCTCTTATTGTCTTTTTAATATTTTGAAACTTTATTCTAGATATATTAAAATATATAAGTGATAAGCAACATTCTTGTTTGAGTTAGGTTTTTCTTAAATCAATAGAGATTTTTTTTTCTATGTATTGTTATAGAATTTCTTAACTGTTTTAATAGGAATTAGTTTGAATTAATTTTAGTATTTTCAAAAATGTTTAAACCATAATACTATGGAATTGTGCTGGGTAATGTGAAGAAAATGGATTAAATTGGAGAGGTCTTCATCCTGCAATAGATCAATAATCATTGAAGAAGAAGATGATGATGATGATGATGATGATATATTGCTTTATTGTTTTATAGTCTGTTGTGGATAATCCATCTTCAAAATCTTCCATTGTTTTACTTTTAAATTCTTCTATTAGTATTCAATCTTTTTTGAGAATTTTTACTGCATATTCAACTCAAGGGATTGATAACTGTATTCTCTATAGTTTTCACAAAGATCATTTTTGCTTTTATTTTTTTATGAATTGTTATAATATATAACATTTCCCATTAAATGAAGATCTCATCTCCATTAATGTAATTTTGGAATAACTTAGTCAAGTGGTCAAATGGAATTTCACGAGGACTAAGGCTTTTTATTCTTTAGTGATTTATGAGGCCATTATCACTTCAGTAAAGTGTTATTTGTATATTTTGTTTTTCATTCCTTTTTCCAAGTTCTAATCTCTCCTCTAATAATAAAATTCAAATAAATGTACAGTTTCTTTATTGTGATATTTTTTTATGTTTGACCTTTAATCATTTTTCACTTTTTATTGCCTTTTTTCCACCAAGTATGAATACATATTTTTACAATTCTTTTCTCATTTTTTTGTTGGTGTTTTTTTTTATTATTATTATTATTATTATTATTATTATTATTATTATTATTATTATTATTATTATTATTATTATTATTATTATTATTATTATTATTATTATTATTATTATTATTATTATTATTATTATTATTATTATTATTATTATTATTATTATTATTATTATTATTATTATTATTATTATTATTATTATTATTATTATTATTATTATTATTATTATTATTATTATTATTATTATTATTATTATTATTATTATTATTATTATTATTATTGATGTTGATGATGATGATGATTCAAAAAGCACTTTATTAATCTAAGTAGTTTTATATCGAAATACATTTTTAAATCTAGTTTTGTTACATAGATTAACATACAGGGGTACATACATCATAAGGGTTTTGCTTATTAGTGTCCATCAGTAGATCAATTGTCCAGTTGGTTCCCTTTATGTGAGTGCTGAGGCTTTCAACTATGGGAATACTGATGTGCAACCAATAGTATCAATTAGTTCTCAATAAATCTAGTCATTTCTAAATACAAAAATAATTTTTAGATATATGTTATGTGAGGTTTTCTTGTTAGTTAATGGTACTCACTTTCTTATCTTCCCAGTGTTTATTATGTGGTTTTTCTTCTCACCATATGTAATTACAACTTTGATCTTTGTTTCAGCAGTTGGCCATGTAGCAATGTATATAAATCAGGACTTGTTGTGATCATCTTGTCTCTGTTTTGTATTTGTATCAATTTATTATTAAATGTTGATGGGTGACACCTGGTGTTATTGCCTATTAGGAATGTACATCTTGTACACCAAAATGAATAAAGAATGAAAGTAGCAGCCCTGAAGTTTGGAGTTGATTTGTCTTGATATTCAGTGATTATTTTGGGCAACTGTGGTGTTCAGCCTTCTGTAGGTGTTACACATTATTTTTCTTACCTGGTCCAGTCCTGTACACTTATAGATCGGGTGGTTTAGAGTCTCTTCTGCTCTGTGGCAGAGTCTACAGAAGGGGTCTATAGTTATGTACATTATATGATGAAGAAAGAAGGTAGTTGGCATTGCAGATAAGTCCATTTTGAGTATAAAGCCAACAAATTTGGGCTCTAATGCCCATTTCTTGTACTATTTGATTAATTTTTTTTTGTTTATTTTTAGCATTGGGGCCAGGTCATTAATTTTAATATCTTTATGCACCAGATTGTATATGTCTTAATATGAGTATTTGTGTGTATATTGTTCTAATATATTTGTTCTTGTCTTGTATTGATATATAATAGATGAAATTTACAATCCCTTTTGAGGTGGTCTATCAGTTGTGGCAACTTGAACTAGTTGCCTGAGCTTGGGGAATTGATCCAGGGTGGTAATAATTAAGTTTCTCATTTTTTGTATATGAAAGATGTTGATATTATGTAGTTCATGAATGGCTGATTAAGTTTTTTTGCCGATATTGCCATTGTCTTCCTGAACCAAAGGAGTTTATTGCATATGGTTTTGATTTTTGAGATGAACACTTTGGAAAAAGTTTTGATTGCACATAATATATTATTTTTGTTGTAATAAGTTGATTAATTAGTTGTACTTTTGAATAGATGGAAAAAAGTTTTTGAAAGGGAGTCCACTATTTGCTTATCTTCTTCTTTCAGTCTATTTTGAATGTTGCATCTCATACCTATAATTCCCATATATGGAAATCCCAGGAATGAGGTTAGTTTTAATTGGTATATGGATGTGTGTGGTCTACCTGTATAAAGTGACCAGGTTGTTGTTTTTGCTGAGTTGAATCTCAGCTTGTATTGCATTTTATCATCTTCTAGTATCTTTTGTAATTGGGATATTTGTTTTTGATGATAGGAAGACCATGACACCATCCATACCATGACATTATCCATATATGCTAGGCATGTTTATTTGTTGGATTGTCTCAGGTATTTGAATCCCATCAAACATATGCTGTATATTTAAAATTTAGGGGATTTATATATAATATGAACAGCAATGCACTGACAGGGGATCCTTGCATTATTGACTGTGTTGAATTGAATGATGGTGAGCTTTTTCTGTTGAGTGTTATATGTATCTCATGATTTAGGAGCAGGTTTTCTATAAGGTACAGTTGTGTTCTGGGTATTTCCATGTTTTTAAGCATCTCTAATAGTATTGGAATGTCAATTGAGTCAACATTGCTTCTATATTGAATTGGACTGCTTTGAGGCCATATTTTTTTTCCATTCTCTGACTGATGTTAGAATTGCTTTGAAGAGCAGAGCTGCTTGCACTATTGATGAATTTTTCTTTGCATATTGAGCTTTTGAAATTAGTGGCATTATGTGGGTTTCAATTTTTGCTTTATGACTTTCTCTAAAATTTTAATTGATAATGGTCCCAGTAGACTGGTTGTAGGTCATTAAGGAGGGGGATGATCTTTTTGTTGTAGGGAACTATTGTAATTGGGTAGACCCCATCTCTGTGCTGAATTTTTTGTGCCAAATGATTTGCCAAATTACATGGATATTTCACTGTGTATTAGCTAAAGTGTTTTAATACAAATAATGGAATTCCAGGATGACTTGGATCACATGCATCTGATATGCTAGCTAGCTTTGCTATGAATGCATCTGTGGTAAATGGGGTTTCTGCTTCTGCTTTTCCAAATGTGTAAGGTGAATTTTTCAATGTTTGACCTGCTTGAAGTTTTCATTTGAAATATTAAAAAATAGGCGTAATCATATTGTGACCTGCATATGTTCCCTCATCTGTTTGTACTGCCATTGGCACTTTAATGCTTGGCAGGCTTCCAAGTGCCCATCTTATATACTTCCTGGTTCAAGTGTGCTGTTTGGTAAGACATATTTTGCTTTTTATTTTTACTTTCAAATAAACTTTATCACACACATTGTTATATGCATGCTATCCTAGAAACATATTGTTGTATATGATGTGACACTTTATAAAATTTGATATGCCAATATAAAATAACTAACTAAATAGTATCTATAGCAAGATTATGGTAGTTTATGCCATTTTGAATAGCAATCAAACATTGATGTTTAAATGGCATTAAAATCACACAACTCTACTATTCCTATACTCACATATTTACATTGCCATTTTGAATAGCAATCAAACATTGATATTTAAATGGCATTAAAATCACACAACCCTACTATTCCTATACTCACATATTTACATTGTTTATTTAATACATTGTCTGTCTTTTATAAATATGACAGACAATATATTAAATAAACCATGTATTTGTGAGAAGGGTATAAACTACTGTAAGTTGACAATAGCTAATATTTAGTTATTTATTTTATATAGGCATATTGAGTTTAAGAATAATTTTTCAATATATACAATCATGACAGACAAAAATAAATCATGGCTCTCATTCCCAGGAGGCTGTAAAGTCACCAACCAAGGCAAGGGTTGGTGGCTGAAGGCAGAGGGTTCTAAGAATCTCCTGATTGTGGACTCAGGCTGACATTTGGTGATGACTTTTTATTTAAGTACTTACAACTGCAGATCACTTTCAAGTGAAGGAAGAATGCAAGATTTAGTAGAACTTTCTTTATATTAAATGGGACATTATTTGACTTTGTGAAGTTAGAAGGTGAAGGACATATACTCTACTATAAAGGCACAAATATTAGAAATACAAGTGGAGTAGGATTCATTATAAATAAAAAATGGAAGAATAACATTGTGGATATTGATGGTGTATCAGACAGAGTAGTAAGATTAGTTTTACAACTTAATAGCAGATACCAAATGCAGATAATTCAGGTTTATGTCCCAACAAGTTCTCATAGTGATGAAGTTATAGAAGATTTTTATATGGATGTACAAAAGGCTTTTGATCAGAGTAAACAACATTTTAAAATTGTTATGGGAGACTTTAATGCTAGAATTGGTAAACAAATGAAAGATGAAAATGCTGTAGGTAATTTTGGTTATGGGAATAGAAATGAGAGAGAACATAGGCTTGTGGAGTTTGCAGAAAAAGAAAAACTTTATATTATGAATTCTTTTTTTGAAAAAAATGTTAAAAGGAAATGGACATGGAAGCATCCAAATGAAGATACAGCAGAATTGGATTATATTTTGACTAACAGAAACTACGTATTTCAAGATTGTAATCTTCTTAATAAATTTAACACCGTAAGTGATCATCGATTAGTAAGATGTAAGATACATGTTAATGCAAAACTAGAAAGACAAAAATTATTAAGAAAAACAATATTTACAATTGATATTCCTAATCTTCAGAAACATTCTAATGAATTTAAATTGGAACGTACAAATCGGTTTCAAGTATTAGTAGATTTTGAACATGATTCAGATTTGAATAACATTAATAGGAAAATAAGTGATACATTTTTAAAAACTGCGACAAAGACAGCTGGTAGGAAAAAAACAGCAATTGACCAATAAAATTTTATTAAGACTAGAGAATTTATGAAGAAAAGAAGGAATATGATGATATACAGCAATGATGCATTAAAAAAGAATGAATATCTCAAATTTTGTACAATAGTGCAGAAAAGAGTTGAAAATGATAAAGAAAGTATAATTGTGAACTAGCAAAGAAAGCTGTAGAAGAGAATAAAAGTCTAAAGAGTGTAAAACAACATTTTGGTATTGGTAGTGCAATAAGAAAAAAAGATGGCATTATTACTAAAAAGATGACATCATGAAATGTGTAGAAGACTGCTATCAAGAATTATATAGTAATAAAGAACAAGTGCCTCCTATATCTATTATATCTTCCAAATTGGCCAGAATTTTAAATGAGGAAGTGAGACATGCAATCAAATTTATGAAGAAAGGGAAGGCTCCAGGTAATGATGGAATTATAATTGATATATTAAAAGAAGCAGGTGAAGAAATAGAATTTTTTTTTAGCAAAGTTATATTCCAAATGTCTAAATGATAAATATGTACCAGATGATTAAAAGAATGCAATATTAATCTTAATATTTAAAAAAGGTGATAAAGAAGATATTAAAAATTACAGACCTATCAGTCTTTTATCAGTTTTATACAAAATTTTTACTAAGATAATTACAACTTGTTTACAGAAAACACTGGATTTCCACCAACCAAGAGAACAAGCTGGATTTAAAAGTGGTTTTAGTACAGTAGATCATATCCTGATATTGAGAGAAATTATAGCAAGGACAAATGAATATGAGTTGCCATTATGCTTAGGATTTGTAGACTATGAAAAGGCATTTGATTCTATAAACATTTCCTCAGTGATTAAAGCATTGGATCATCAAGGTGTAGATCCAGGATATTGTCATATTTTAAAGAATATTTATAAAAATGCAACAGCAACAATTAGATTACATAATGATAGTAGGAAAATCAACATTGAAAAGGGTGTAAGACAGGGTGACTCCATATTTCCAAAACTTTTTACAGCAGTGCTGCAAGAAGTGTTTTGTGGATTAAAATGGAAAGCTAAAGGAGTGAAAGTAAATAGAGATTATTTAAGTCATTTAGATTTTGCAGATGATGTAGTTGTTTTTGAGAATAATGCTTTAGAGCTACAGAAAATGTTGCAGGAGTTATCAGATGAAAGTAGGACTAAAGATAAATGTTAAAAAGACTAAAGTAATGTTTAATAGATTTTCTCAAAATATGAAAATAAAGATTGATTGTGATGAGTTAGAAGAAGT
The DNA here is from genome assembly GCA_028023455.1 of Epiperipatus broadwayi. Taxonomy (NCBI): domain Eukaryota; kingdom Metazoa; phylum Onychophora; class Udeonychophora; order Euonychophora; family Peripatidae; genus Epiperipatus; species Epiperipatus broadwayi. The sequence continues at coordinate 2,550,696 of JAQFVV010006281.1, read as the reverse complement.
TAACAGTTACAACTACATTTGTCAAATTATTAATACAGATGGAAATATAATGGATGAAATTAATCATAGAATTAAACTTGGTTGGAGTGCTTTTGGTAAAAATAATTTGATACTAAAAGGAAATATGCCTATGTGTTTGAAAAGGAAGGTTTTTAATAAATGTGTTTTGCCAGTTCTTACTTATGGATCTGAGACTTGGACACTTAATAGAAAAGCAATACAGAGACTTCAGACCACTCAAATGAGTATGGAGAGATGCATGTTGGGAGTAACAAGAAGGGATTGAAAACACAATGTATGGGTAAGAGAACAAACAGGTGTTACTGAACTCATTGAAAAAATTAAAAGACTGAAGTGGAGTTGGGCTGGACATATTTTTAGAAGAGATGATAATAGATGGACAATTGAAATTTTAAACTGGATTCCAAGAGAATGTCAAAGACCCAGAAAGAGACCACATGTGAGATGGATGGATGAAATAAGAAAGTGTGCAGTGGTGATGTGGAGAAAAGAAGCTAAAGATAGGAAAAGGTGGATTAAACTTGGAGAGACCTTCATCCTGCAGTGGATTGATAATGGTTGATGATGATGATGATGACTGAATTTTATAGTGTATTCTAGAGTATTTTTTATTATATATATGATAACAATTTTGTTTAAAAGTTATACACTTTAAACAAAGAAAAATTTACTAACAACAAAACAGTAATGTACTTATAATAAATTGAGAGAAAAAAATATATATATTATTATATATGTGAAAGCACTGGACTGGGCTGAGATCTCAGTGGGTATATATGTCAATGTGTTATTTTTATTATGCAAAAAAAAAAAAACTACAATGCCTAAGTACTGTTAAATACTTTCTTGATAGTGGCAATTAATGATTTGAGATTGAAGGAACAGTATTTACACTGTGGATTAAAAATAAAATTTATTTAAAATGTGTCCAAAGTAATGATTTAATTATATTAGCAATTCTGTTAAGCCTAAAAAAAAGATAAAAGCATTTTATATGTTGGGCTATTTCCATCATCTATCATTATATGTGAATATATAGAAAATTTTAAACTTTTCAAATACAAACAACTTGTTAGTAATAACACACAAATAGACAACACATGTTAATAATTATATAACATTTTGAGTAGAATTATTCTCCACTCTTCTTTAAGTGTTGCTGGTCTGACTTGTGACAATATTAATATAGGAGTTCAACTTACCTTTAGATTTTTGAATATTACATTTTAAGGCAACACCCTAACCAACAGAGTTCTTTTAGATCAAATCTTCTTAAATCCCTCAATTTATTTTATGCCTTTTTTCTAAGAATGATGTTATTTAGAGCCTTCCATACATTATGGGTTGTTGCCCTGGGTTGATTTATAGGATTATTTGCCATTATCATATGAGCAGTTTTCTTGAATTATTTTCTTCATCCCTTTCCTCTCTATCCAAAATTTTGTATTTTCACAATTGAACATATGGTTATTAGTACATAGATGGTCTGCTATTGTAAACACATCCATTTTTGTTCATTTTAATCATTAGTTTCTGTTGATTGAAAGTAAACAATTATTCTTTTCCTTTTTCTCTCTATCCAATAATTTTGTATTTTCACTATTGAACATATGGTTATTAGTATATAGATGGTCTATTAAAACACATCTGTTTTTGTTCATTTTAGTCATTAGTTTCTGTTGATTGAAAGTAAACAATAATTCTTTTTTTTTTCAGTTACTTTTCCTCTCTATCCAATAATTTTGTATTTTCACTATTGAACATATGGTTATTAGTACATAGATGGTCTGCTATTGTAAACACATCTGGTTTTGTTCATTTTAATCATTAGTTTCTTGTTGATTCAAAGTAAACAATTATTCTTTTCCTTCAGTTAATAGATTGATGTTAAACTTTTCTGCTTTGATTTTTGATGCAGTAAATTATTGTCTATTAACTAAGACTTTATTTCTGTTCATATCCTCCACCCACCAATTAAATGTTTTTTTAGTCATCATTAAGTACTTGTCACTTCTTTCAATAAAATTTATTTTAATTCTAGAATGAATTTGTTTTTATTTTTATTTTATTTTATGGCTTACCGAGTGTTTTTTATTAAATAATTAAAATAAAATAATGTAATTTTTTTTTACCAACTAAATCACTTTTATTTTTATTTTTTACGGAAAGAAAGCCTTTCGTGACTTTTTTTAGGCTTAGAAAATTATTACTATCATTGTCTTTGCATCCTGACCCTATTGTAAATGAAGTTTTAGCAGAAAAATGTACTGCAATAAAGCAACACTTGTCAAGGCTATGAGATTAAATACAAGACTCAATTAGAATAAATCTTATGAGATAAAAATGACCTTTTTTTTAATTGGCAAATAATCCATTCTTTTGAAATTTATTATTTTTTAATTAATTTATAAATTATTTAGGTTATTGAATTTGGAGGATTTTGATTTGACAACTGCAATAGGAAGACTATGAATAAATAGATAAATGTTTTCAGTATTATAATTTAAATTTTTTCACAATAGTTTTAAAGTACATCATTTCCCCATCTTATTCATAAAAAAAAACATATTTTAACTAATAGAAAATAGTTTTATGGTTACTTATTTAGAAAACATGGCTAACCATTCATTTTACTGGCTTTTTTATTTATTACACGGATGTTAGTAGTCCTCAGATAAGTTAAACACTAACTGTAATATTTTCTAGCTGATATTTTAATTATTTTATTTTTTCCACCTTCTCTGCTTAGTGTAGCACAATGATGATAATGGCAACTAAGAAGAGGGATTCAGTTTAGCTAATGGAATGAAACAATTCTGTTCAATCTGCCATTTGTATGTTTAAATATCATATAATTTCCAGAGAATAATTTCCATAGGATTTTAGTCTTACAGAACTGGTAAATATTAAACCCACATCTGGTGCATGTAACCATCCTATTGTAAATATAACAATAGTTCGATATTTTACGAATAAAAAATTACTTCAATTAAATTTGAAATTTTATTGACGTTCCAATAAAATTCAAGTTCTTTTACAGATATATTCGTTTCCCCTTAACTTTATTCAAGTTTTTAATTAAAAATACTAATGATTAAAAATGATATAATTGTGTTCGGAAATCACAGATATATACAGTATATATTCTATTGCCACTCAGTGAAAGCACTGAATGACAATGCGTATAGAGAGTTTTGCATGTTTTAATAAAAGTTAAGAACAAGCATAAGAAATAGTGATCACATGATGTATATATTCTACTATAGTATCGATTATGGTAATAAAGAGAATAGTGTTTCTTCAGAACATCTTGTCATCGTTGTTTTTTTTTTAGGAATGTTGGGAGGGACACTAATAATTGTTCGTAATAAAATCTTATCCAGCACATCCAATCAACTTTTATTTTCCTAACATCAAGCTTTCCATCATTATATACTTTTCTAAAGAATTATAATCACCTCAAGATTTCATCAAAATTGGACAATTTCGAGTTGGGCATTTGCGCTGGTTCAAGTACTAACTAATCAAATTCTATCTGGTTGTTATGTTACCCTTCGTTAACTTTTTAAGTCTTTGTTAGAAAATCATTTCAAATACATTAATGCTTTTTTTATTTTCTCGGAGCCCACGTTTTTACTAATTTTTTTTTAAAAATTATATTTAATTTGCTAATATAAATATCAATGGTTATAATATTATATTTTTAACTAAGCTTTTTCCTCCCCTCAAATTTAAATATATATTTAAAATACACATCAAATAAAATACAATATAGAAAACAAAATATTTTCAAAAATATAAAAATGGATTTAAAAACGATAATCTTTTTATTATTTGTAATATTTTAATGACTATTAAAGACAAGTTTTTATTTTAAGTAAAATTAATTTTAAAAATATATAATCTACACAAAAGCATTGGTAATTGCAACTAATACTTGATAAAAGTTTTTCTGATGTAAATGGATATTATTTTAATCAAAGCATACAGGTGTGTGTGCTTATTACATTAGATATCCGTCTCATCTAATTATTTGAAGTCAATTTAACAATTATGTCAGCCTTTTTTTTTTCGTTTTAAAAAGTATACATCATTTATATTAGTCATTAACCATAATGATGTATTTATTTATAATTGACTACTTAATCTCAGAATATTTATTAAACAGTAAATGGAATGTGATTTCTACTAATACTGTGTATGTAAGCTCATTGCCTAAGGGCAGCTTTCCTGATTCAAAATAGTGTCGAAGCATTCTAGGACTATAATCAAGTATTAAGTTATTCTTTATTATTGGTAATAATCCATAGTCTTCCATTTATCTATTTTATAGTTTTTTAAAATTAATTTTTTAAAAAATTAATTTTCTACTCTAATTCATAAAGTTTAATACAATAAAATTATGTTGATACTAAACACGTTAGTCATAACTTCAATAAATTTTCAGAAATTTATACTTGATCATTAATATAATTACATAAATTTGTTTATAATAATTAAAATAAAAATGGTGTTATTCCCCCCCCCCCCATTTATTCAACTTTAAAATATCCTTTTAAATTAATCAATAAACATTGGCATACATAACTTACGTTGTATGCATATTTATAAAAAATATTACTTATTATTTTTAAATTATTTATTTGTTTATTTAAAATATAGAGGTTAAAAAATCATTAATATTTTATCTAAGCTGATTAAAGAATTTACGTAAAGTTCTAATGATTTTGTTTATTTTGTTGTATTTTTTGTTTGCATTATGTATTTATTAAATTTTCTTTCTATATAATATTCAAATAATAAATTCAAATTAATAAAAGAACTGATTTAAGTGATTTCTATTAAATTATTTATAGAGCTTTTATTAACCGACTTATATATATATACTCTGATTTATTTATTTAGTGATCTATACATCAAACTCTGTTTCTGAGTTTTTTTGATTGTTAATCTTCTTTCCATGGAAAAATTGCATATTTTTTATTTGTATTATGTATATAAGTTGAAAGAATCTCATAGCCTAGTGATTAATGCATGAACCGGAGTAGTAAATCTTAAAAAATTTCTTCAGGTCACAAGTAAGTTTAGAATTTTTATTTCAGGCGGATTTATAGCAGCCTAATTACCTATTTAATATTGATCAGTAAATGGATATCTAACTATTTATTATTCTAGAGAGAATATATATATATTTAATTTTGGTTAATCAAATGAATCCGAATGAGCTGACAGTAAAAAATAGAAAAGAAAAATTATAGTAATTGAATGGCTTCTTGCCTTTACTTTAAAAAAAAAAAAAGAGGAATGGATTAAAAGAATTTCAAGCACAGGAAATGGCAGAGCTGGAGCTGCGATCTACGAATCTTGAATTTCAGAGTCAGCTATTTTGCCAATTTACTAAATCAAACATGGCGTTTGTAGATATTAATTTGTAAAGCTTTTTTTTCTTCTAAAATTTCTATTCAATTTATCGATTTTATTTTTAAAGCAACGTTCATTTATGCCTATTATTAATTTTAATTTTCTACTATTTTTATATTTTTTTATTTAATAATATGTCTGTTTTATTTGTTATGATGCATTTTCAAAACGTGTAATACATTTTTAGAAATATAATTTCAACTTAAATATCAGTGGAAAGTAGATAGCGAGTGATATTTGAGTAAAAAAATATGTATATAAAGATGGTCTAGTTTGATTAACTTTTTATTTAAAGTCACATATATTTTTATTAAATCATTATTTACTTTTTTAGTAGAATCATAGATTCGAAAACTAAAACTTCTTAGAATAAATGTCCAAGTTGTCACATCCGGTGCTCGAATGTCCTACAACCGAAGAGCCAGCCGTTTATGTGTTTCATTCCTTCACATTCTATTTTTTTTTTTTTCATGTAATAAGACTGTGCTTTATTAATTAAAAATTCCTCCCATCAAATCCTGACTCAAAACATTTAACACGTATGTGTGTATTAAAGTAAAATTAAAGTATTTATATTTCTTTTTTAATATTATGCGTCTTGAATTTTTATTCAAAAATATTTGCCAGATTGCATTATAAATGATTTGGTTTAAAATTCATTTTTATAATGTATGTGTATATATTTCTCTATGCATTTGTTTATTTATCTATCTAACTGCTTATCTGAACATATAATTTATCTAAAAACGTGATCATTTCTTATCGTAACTATAACTGAAATAAGAATTGATTCTTTACAGAAATTCTAAAAAATATTATTTTAAAATTTATAGCTTTTATTTTATTTTTTGTATTAGTCTAATCTTTTTTTTTTTTATCTATGATTAAATTTTTTTCAGTAATTTTATCTACTATTTAAATCACTATATTTTGATGCATTTGTGGTTTCAAAAGTTCATCTCTTACTCTCATAAATATATCACACCTAAATCTTTTTGCACTTGCTTCAGTGCTAATAGCAATTAATTTATATATAGTACCTAATTATTTTTAAAATTAATTTATTATGAACATTATAAAAAAATGTTCACAAAAGACCGTTTTTATATTTTGATCACAGTTTTATAATAAATATAATTTTAGTTAAGAAATCTTTCTTTATAGAATATACAGAATCCTAATGATGAAATATCATTATTAAAACAATTGTTTACATGATATATATATATGATAAAATTATATAAAATGTGAAAATTCTGCAAAAAAATATTAAATTATTCTTCATGAAGAAAAGCTTCAAGAGATTTCAGTACAGAATAGGAATTTGACTTATTTGTCAAGAATAACAAACATATTCTATAATATAATTGATGATGTCAGTATAAAATGTGTAACATTATTTTCACTCTTCTCAAACCAATGATTGTCTACATAAATGGAAATATGATCCTCTTAGAAATTGACAATGTTATCTTAAAACAAGTTTACTTTATCATGTGGATTTTTTTTTCAAAATGTTCAATTACTCATAAAAACTTGTGTACCATTAAAATACCACATGACTTTATCACACTAGCTTATATACTGCAGTTTTAGAGGCATATTTACAGAAGGCAGTATAAAGATGAGAAAATAAAAACAAATGCTTTTATGTGCTATAAAACATTCTAATTAGGATAAAATATACAAGTCCATCAAAATTATAATAGCTTTTCCAACATATTTAATAAAATGTTGTTTAGTTTATGAACTTTTAGAAAATCATAAAAAAGTATATCCTCCCAACCATTCTTAATTCATTTATTACTATATATATAATATCACTGCTTTTGCATAATAGAATTCACATCAAAAACAGTAATACTGAATAAAAATTCAGCCATAAATATTTTCTCACTATGGATTGCTTTGGTAGACAATGGATTGTTTATGTTAATATTTAGTAGAGGATCTTTTGTAATTATGTGTTTTTAAACATAATCTTTTATAATATTTGCTGGCCTTTTTTAATAAACTTTGATTTCTGAACTTCTTTGTTTTGTCAAGTGTTATGTTTCATCTTTAGTAAATGTGGGCATTATTCTTAATATTGTTGATTTTGAACCATTTAATATTTCTATAATATTCACTCAAATATTTTCTCTTAATGCCTATAATATGATCTTATTTAAATGTAGATAAATGTCATATTTCTCTCAAAAGATTTATTTGAGTTTAACTTTTTGTAAAATATTTTCTATTTTTGTGGCTCTATTGTGTCTTTTCAAAACTGTGTGTATGTTTCATTGACATACTTACAATTAATTTTTATTATGAAAATGGCTGTATCTTTAAGCATAAATTTCATTAAGCTAATTATGTTCAGTTTTTTTTTTAACATTCATTTCCTAGAGTTAATACTTTACACTAAACCACTAATGTTAATATTAATAATTTTTATTAGTCATTCATTAGATAAAAATTATCCACTAATGAATAATATTTCTGTAGTATAATTTTCACTACACCATTCTCATTCAATACTCCTCCACAAAGTGATAAAAGTGGATAGAAACCAGTCTCAAATTTGCATGAAAGTATTGAAATATTAGAATACATTTGAATGTGATTTTTATTACTTGAGAGTACTCTATTATCTAATCTCCATTTACTTTTTCAACTATTATGAGATGATCTCCAAGTTTAAATCTGTTTTTCTGATCTGTAGTATCTCCTCTCTACATAAATGTGGTTTCATTGTAGGTCTTAGTCTTTTGAGATTTAAGGGACATCCATCTATTATAAGAAATAGGTTTAACCCAGCTCTATTTATTGGTGTCACTAATACCTATTTGTCCTCTTATACATATATTTTCCTTTTACTTCCTCATCATTTCTTCAAATGTTTTTGTGTGGTTTAAAATCTTTATATTGTTCTTCTGTTAAATGTCCAAGCCTCAGATCCTTATATAAGATTAAATAAAATACTTGTATTAAAATTCTTTCTTTTCAAGAACATTGGCGTATATTTTTTTAATGTTAAAAGATTTCTATCAAAAGTAATTCTACAAAATTAATTCCTTGTTTAAGTTCATTTATTGCATCTGCCTATATTTAATAATCTGATAAATATGTTTGTAGTTGTTGACCTTTTTTAATCATATATATATATATAATGTTTTTATAGTTTTACGATGTAAATAAAATAGTTTTTGGGTTAAATTGTTTATTATTTTGTATTCTTCCCTATGTTTTGGATGCTGCAGTCTGATATATATATAAATAAGTCAGTTTTTGAGTTAATATTTTAACCTAAAAACTGCTTTATTTATATATCAGTACTATGTACCTTGATAATGGTCGAAGCTATTTGTTAAAACGTTGAGAAGAATACAAAATAGTAAATAGTTTAACCCAAAAACTGTTTTATTTTTTTTTTTTGAGATTTAATGGAAATTAAACAAAAGATTTTGATATCATATATTAAATGTGAGAAATGTAACCAGCCAAAAGGGTAAAGTTTTATCTTCAATTATGCACTACAAAAGCTAACTGTAAAGATGGTACTAAAGCATTTCCTCCCCTTACTATGTATCACATTTTCTTTGTGATTTAAATACTACACCTCTGTAGTTCAAAGCCTTCGTACTGATTTTTTTTCTGAGCATTTTTTAATTCTTTGCATAAATGTAATAATGCACTAACCAAAATTAAATGTTAATACATTACTATAACATCTACCCCCCCCCTCACTAAAGATCACATTTCAAATTCTGTAATCACATTTTATTCATGATTTAAATACTATACCTCTATAATTAAAAGCACGGTTGTTACTGTGGAATTGGTTGCTTTATCAATAAAATTTTAAGATTTAATATAAATTAAACAAAACGTTTTAATATTATATAAATAAATTTCCAAATTTTAATAAAGCTATATTAAAATTTATGTTTTCAGACATTTGCTAGATTTATGAAATATAAATTCATTGGAGCATGCTCTAAATAAAAAAAAAAATTTTTCTTTTTCCATAGTTGGTCAATCATAAGTTTTTTTTAGCTTTATTAATAGTTATACCATTTATTAATGTCAGAACTCAGTCTTGTAAAGACCCATGATTTTTTTAATCCGTTGCTCTAACAAATTTTTTTCAAGTTGTGTACAAAATTACCTGCCCCTGGTTGCTCTAACAAATTTTTTTCAAGTTGTGTACAAAATTACCTGCCCCCAAAGAAATTGCATGGCAACATATTATGGAGAGACCAAAACTAACATTGCCAGCAGAGTAGCTCAACACCGATACCTTTACAATAAAACCAAAACAAAGTATGAAAGTAATTCAATTTTTGTCGAACACGAAAGAAACTCTGGACATGCTTTTCTACCTACCACAGCCAGTGTCGTTTGCTCTGAAACAAACGACACCAAACGTAAAGTTAGGGAAGCTTACTTCATTGTGGCTGACCCATCGGCAATCAACAGAAGAGAGGCCTGCTATTCCCTATCTCGTAAATGGTCCATGTAACATCTTCATATAAATTTGCATAAAATTTGCATAGTTTTACAGTTATTAACAGAATAACTCACCATGAATATGGGACTGTAGACTGTCCCGAAAGCGCTTGGCAGTAAAAAATTTTTTGACAATTTATTAATAGCTTTATTAACTGTGTGCAGAGCATATATATATATATTAATTTAAAGATTTAATGTAAATTAAAATATTTTGTAAATAAATTTCTGAATTTTAATAAAGCTAAATTAAAATTTACATTTTAAAATACATCTGTTTTATTTGATAGGTTTATTCTTTGAAATGTATATTTACTGGAGTGCCCTCTGAATTAATAGTTACTGTTTATTAAATTCTAAATATGTCATTCATCTGAATTATATTAGGGGATTGATAGACTGTGAAAGCATGGAGTGCTTTAATGTTGAATTATGAATTGGTGTTTAGGTCCATTTCTGCAGCTAGCTGGGATAAAACACAAAAACACTGGTCATTTTTGTAATTTTTTTATTAAATATAATATCTGCAATATTTTTTAATTGGTTGCTTTAGCAATTTTTTAAAGATTTAATGTAAATATATATTTTTATTAAACAGTGCTAATTTATAAAATTTCATTAACATTGTTAAATGTGTTATTCATCTGAACTATATTAGGAGTTAACAAACCATGAAACCTTGGAACACCTTAACATTGAATTATGAATTGGTGTTTGTGGCTTTTTAAACCTTTACTGCAAAATATATACTATTACCCTGTAATTAAAAGCATTTGTACTGATTTTTTGCCAGCATTTTTTATTTAATGACATAATTAAACATAGTGGTTATAACATCATCAGATAAACATTCATTCACCAATCGGATAACAGAGAAATTATAGATTTTATATATAAGATGCTGAAAGCCATGGAACCTTATTTTAGTTTTTAGAACTTTAATTCTACTTATTTTCTTTTATCTAATAGCTTTTGTAACATTTTTAAAAAAATTCTGAAGCATTATTTTCAAAAACAGTCATATTAATTGCAAAATCTAAAGTTCTTAAGAGTTTCTTATTTTAATTCACAAAATAAATTTATATATTACTGTTGTAAATAGTTTTGATTATGTGGATTTAGGCTGTTTCCTAGTGACATCATGAAATATAATCACTGCTTTAGCATCATAATAAATATTCTTCACAATTAGCATGGTTTACATAGCTTAATAGTCCAACACTTTAATCTTCTATATAAGAGTGCTTTTAGAAGTAATTGCCTTTATTTTTTATAACAATACTCATATACATTAGTTTTTTTCTATAACTTCTCTTGATACTTGTGTGTATGATATTATGTAACAAAATCACCTGTAAATCCAGCTTGTTTATTTCTTTGATTTGAATTCAATGAAATCTGCAGTTGAATGGTAATGATCATAACAAACATTGTATAGAACTGATAAAAGTCTTGTAGTTCTTTTTTTAAAAGTATCAATATCACTACTACATTCTTTATTAATTAAATATTTGTATAAAGCTTTGCCAATAATTTTTCTATTTCTCCACCTGCTGTCTTAAAGATGGCAATAGTAATTTTATTTTATCTTGGAATTTTTTTATTGTTCATACACTTGATGGCATATCTCACAAAAATAATATTACATTTTAAAAGATGTTGTAATTATAAGTTACTTATTTATTTATTTTATTACTATATAGTTTTATATAGAATTCTTCAACACATCTCATAGTAGTATATTTTTTCATAATAGTGCCATTTTTTCTGCAATAATTTTACTTCCAATAACTTTTGAGATACTTTTCTTGCCATTTCATTGTTGTATTTCCTTATATGGTCTTTATCTTTTTTTTCAACCATTTTACAAATTTCCAGATATTTAATTCTTCTATATAAATCTTTTCATTTTACCCCCTTCCCCCTAGTATTGTCCTGTCTCAGATAAAAATCTACTTGTAAATTTTTGTAATAACTATTTATGCTGTAGTTCTTAGTAAAATATCAGATGTCTTCTTTTATTTGGTTCAAATCTCCTAATATTTTAAATAGATTTGCACATTTTAACTTAAATTAATTAGAGTATTTTTAAAGTTTAGGAATATCAATTGGTAATACTATGGTTTTTAATAATCTTTGATCTTTTACTTTTGAGTTTCTATCCCATTAATTGTAATCACATACGGTAACTAAATTCATATTAAATAAATTATAGTTATGAATAAAATACATATTTTTGTTAGACATTTGTATGCTTCCTTATTTATTTTCATTTTTAAATTTTTGTCAAGGAAAGAATTAATATTGTACAGATTTTCTTTTCCAGAAAATTTCACAAGTCTATTTTCTCTGTCATTTTTTCTTCACATCCAAATTTATTCGGAGCACTAAAATCTCTCATGAAAATTTTAAAATGTTGTTTAGGCTAATCGGAATCAAAACCATTCGGTACATTTAAATAAAAATCTTTCACTTTTTTTAATCAGAATGACAACAAGTTGACACATGAATATGGATTCTATGAATTTATTGAAGAACTAATTTTCTCACTCTGTGATAGACCATTTATCTCTGCAACGTATGTATATTTATATATTATGTTTCTGTTTAAAATAAAGTCGAGATTAGGCATTAGGATATCTCTTGTTGATAGTTTACTATTACTTACTGGCCTTTTGGCAATAATATCACATTTGAGATATAAAAATGTATTATGTCTGATTATTCTAAACTTGTAAGATTGAAAAATTTGTAATACAGTTTTGGTATTAAGATGTTGCATTTAAAATCAATGTATTTCAAAATTATTAAAGCTTAGTTTTCTATTATAGGCACTTACTATATAAAAAGCTTTTGAACTTAATTAAAAAGTTTAATGTATTTTGCATTTTTTTTAAAAATAAAAAAATGAACACAAGCTGGTTTTTTTTTTTAATTTTTAATATACTCCTGATATTTAAATTTATAATTTTTTTTTATTAAAGTGTAGAAGTATTTTAAATATTTAATACCTTTATTGTGGTTTTAGATTTTTGTTGAGATTATGACTATTATTCATTTAATTTTCAATATGTGCATTATCTGCATTTTTTTTAGAATACTTTAATTATTTTGTATAAAATTTATGATATTATTTTTTGAATATTATCATAGATATTTGACAGCTATACCATTACTATTCTAGTGAAAAATGTCAAGTATTTACATAATCAACAGTTTAACTGATAAATTAATCTAAGTGAACAATGTTCATTTAAAAGTAAGCTATATGAGTTATTTAACATATGAAAATATTTAGATGTAGCTGCTAAATGCTGTCAAAGATCGATTAAATACGTTAATTTTTTTATCTATTAAAGCACACTTTTCAAAGATACAAAAGGCAGATATATTGATTGTGTGTGTGTGTGTATATAGTGTATATATATATATATGCCATCGGTAAATAAACAAAAGTAAGTAATTAAAAATATAGGATTCGTAAATAAGTTACTTGATTGTTCTGAGTACCGCAGCTCTGTATAAGTAGCTGACTCTGGCGCAACGCTTGATAGATCTAGATAATTTGATTGGTTATATGTATGCACTGACTTGTACGTTTTGGTGCAATAGTAATGATATGGCTCAGGTCTGTTGCTTTAAGAGCTCAAACCTCCTATGAATTTCAAGCAATAAATTATTAGATTGTGAATATTTGATGCAATACTTTTCATTTATTGTTTAATTCAAATTATTATAAGGTTCCATGTAGAAAAATGATTACAAAGTAATAAAATACATGACTACTACTATTATTATATGATCTGTTGCTCAGTAGTTATGTGATATTCAAGCACCAAAATAAATAGCTGAACATAATACTTTCAATCAACTAACCAAATTGAAGATTTTGTTTTACTTTTTTCATCCAGAAATCAGCCAGTAAACCATTGATTTTTGTGTCTCCATTAGATTACTATGGTGCTAAATCACTTAGGTATAAGTAAATCTATAGATTTACTTATACAGTCAAAATAACTCTTAAGTCCAGTATTATAAAAAAGTCAAGAGAAAAAACATTATTTTCTAAGACTCTTGGAAGGAGAAAAAGATAAAATGATGAAACAGCCTTGAAATACCACTTTATAAACCAAAGGTTTCTCCAACAGCTTTTATAGTGAGGAATCTTGAAAAATAAAACATTATTTATCAAGAATGCTAATTACTACAAGATGATGGTCAAATTAGTCTGATGATACTTTATAGTTTATAATAGCTAAATATCTATTTAATAAGCAACAGATTTCTGCCTGAAAAAATGTGTTTTAGGGGTATGTTTCCCCAGCTTTTATTTAAATCCAGGTAATGCAAATGTTAAGTAAGATTTCAGTGCTATAATTTCATGTGAGTCATATAAAGTATATGGCAGAGCTCTAAATATAATGCTAAAATAAAATTCCTATGATGATAATCCAAATTGCAACTTTGACATAGTATATTATGACTTAGATAATCCATCTGACTTTATATAATTTCCCAACATAAATATTCTCTGCACCCAAATATAAACATTTTATCCAACAAATAAATATAGAGATAATACTATCAGAAGTGATAGCATTACTATAGTTATCTTAGTTATCTTGCAAGAAAGCATAATCTTGTACATCAATTTGCTCTAATATTCAGACACTTTATAATTTTTTTTCCAGTCAATTATGTTTCTGTTTCTCTATTTCTTTTTTACTTTTCTTATCTTTTTAATATATATATATATCTTTCAAAATTTTAACATTTCTTCAATAATTATTAAACTTTTATTGAATTTTTTTTAACACTTCAACATTGCAAATTCTTTCCTTCAAATTATCTTTTTCATTCTTCTTCAAATTATCAAATCATAAATCTTTAATATTATCAGTCTACATCTCTATTCCCATACGGACTATATTTTCAAAACAAAAATTTTACATTGTTTTTTTTTTCAATTCCAATTTCAAGGAATCACAAAATCACTTTCTATTTATATTAAAAGCATTTTAGTCATTTTATTCTAAGCATATATTTCTCCTTATATCTATTATCATTCTTAATATTTTATTCATCATTTATATATTTTTTAACGTTGAAATATTGTTTTTCATCATGGACTTTCTATAAACTTCAACAGTTTAATAATATATTCAATATTTTTAATTGAGTGCTGAGACTATATTTATTGTTTTAAAATACTCACGTATTATAAACAAAGCAAAGCAAAACTCCATTTTTAGTGCCACCTGTGCTAAACAGAGTAATCAATGGATGCCAGAAGGCTTGTGCATAAAATTCCTATCTAATGCCTACTCATCCAATATCCCCAGACTAGTTTCTGGCTTGTGGCCTTCGTCAGGGAGGAGCTTTGGATCTGAGAGCACTGCATCTAGATCTTAGGATCTAATGCAACCCTCTAGCAACCACCTTTTATCTCTACTTAACTACAAAACTATGAGCATGAAATTGAAAACACGAAAAATATTTTCAATCTAAGCTCAATAGCTTATATAGTCATATGGGTCTGAACTCAGTTCAGCACCCATACATTTTGGTGTCTTTGGTTCTTTAACAACCATAGCCACCACTACCCTATTAGGCAGGATTGGTGTTAAACCAGCAAGCATCACATGATCACATCTCCAATACTAGCACATAATTGTTTATAAACAAAGCAAAGCAAAACTCCATATATTAGTGCCACCTGTGCTAAACAGAGTAATCAATGGATTCCAGCAGGCTTGTGCTTAAAATCCCTATCTAATGCCTACTCATCCAATATCCCCAGACTAGTTTCTGGCTTGTGGCCTTCGTCAGTGAGAAGCCTAATAGGGTAGTAGGGGCTATGGTTGTTAAAGAACCAAAAACACCAAAATGTATGGGTGCTGAACTGAGTTCAGACCCATATGACTATATAAGCTATTGAGCTTAGATTGAAAATATTTTTTGTGTTTTAAATTTTATGCTCATAGTTTTGTAATTAAGTAGAGATAAAAGGTGGTTGCTAGAGGGTTGCTTTAGATCCTAAGATCTAGATACAGTGCTCTCAGATCCAAAGCTCCTCACTGATGAAGGCCACAAGCCAGAAACTAGTCTGGGGATATTGGATGAGTAGGCATTAGATAGGGATTTTATGCACAAGCCTTCTGGCATCCATTGATTACTCTGTTTAGCACAGTGGCACTAATATATGGAGTTTTGCTTTGCTTTGTTTATAAACAATTATGTGCTAGTATTGCAGATGTGATCATGTGATGCTTGCTGGTTACTCATGTATTAATAATTGCATTAGTGTTTTCTTTAAGAAATTCTAATTGTGGCAAAAGTCTCCAGACAATTTTCTATTCATAAATTATAGTATCAACCAATACATTTAAATTTCTCTCAAACTTTTATTAATTCAATTAAAGTTTTATCATGTATTCTATGCTTGAACTCTATTGATGCTGGCCTTGTGAGACTTTTTACATATATATTTACATCGTAATTAGATTACAAATTATGCCCACACCTAAACACACACACACACACACATATATATATATATGATGGAATTAAAATCCGTTATGTTGCCTTCATAAAATATAAAATATAGTTGTCTATAATATATATATAAAAGTTAGTCAACACTTGAGCTAACCATGGTTGAGCTGTTCAATGAAAAATATTTTTAAAAAATTTTCACTCAATATATACCCCTGACATCAATGAAATTTATTTTTAAGTTAATCAATGGGATTCTACCTACAACCATCTATATTAGTAAAAGACTGAGATTGAGTTTTATGAAACCTGTATTATGTGTAACAGGGGCAGTGAAACTTTTATGCACTTGTTTGGAGCTTGCTATGCCTTTAGAGAAATTAGAATGAAGGTCTTTCACAGGCCTATAATAAATCTCAAATATCTTATGAAAAAATATGTTATAAACTTCAACCTGCACAATGCGAATGTAGTGATCCATACGTTGAAATCATTGTGTGCAATAAGATGTTCACTTTTATTTGATAAGAAGAAATTCAATTGGTTAAAAAAATGGATAAAGATTGGGAGAACTATTTTAACTTATGCTTAAAATATTAGCCCTAAAAAACCTTCCAACGTGTATGGGAAGGAATTGTTCTCTCCAAATGTGAAATCCCACACTGTAATTTTTAAATTAAATTATATACATTTATTAGAAACATATATATGGGCGTTGAAAAGTATTTTATTTGTTAAGTGCAGTAAACAACATATACTGTCAAAAAAGTATTACAAATAAAATAAGAACAATTTCATGCTAATATATTGTAATAGAATGTCTTATCCATGTATGAAAAAATGCACTTGATTTAAATGTTAGGTGGCAAAATGTAATGGAATGCTTGTCCATAACAACTAACCAATTAATTAATTGAGCTCACATATGGCAATAGTATATCTTTCAACCACCAATCAAATAATCAAGTCGCATGTTGCAAGGCGCCAACATGCAATGCAATCTTCAGTTGCCCTAATGATTGATAGCAATAAATATAATAAAAGATCCAATTGGGATACCAAATGTAATAAAATGTGGTATACATACAAATAGAAATGAAATCACTCCAAT
The DNA here is from genome assembly GCA_028023455.1 of Epiperipatus broadwayi. Classification (NCBI taxonomy): domain Eukaryota; kingdom Metazoa; phylum Onychophora; class Udeonychophora; order Euonychophora; family Peripatidae; genus Epiperipatus; species Epiperipatus broadwayi. The sequence continues at coordinate 2,533,154 of JAQFVV010006281.1, read as the reverse complement.
AATTGTGGGTTAATTGAAATGGACAATTTATTTCCACCATCATGTATCTCAGGTTTTGATTAATTTTCATTCAAAATAAATATAATAAAATATAACTAATTCCAATCAATGAATATAAAATATATTGAATTAGGTTGTGTTGTTTAACTTTATTTGAACAAATTACTAATTTACAAAGTAGTGGTTAATAAATTATCTACACTACAGAAAATGGTACTTGTGATTTTTGACCCATGTGACCACCAGAGGTGCTGGTCTGGGTCAACCACAGAACTACTTAGAGTAGGGGCCCCAAATGCAGCAATGCAAATTTCAGTTGATAGATGGTGCTGTTCACAATGCATAAGCACAAGAACATTCCACCAGCTGGCTGGCAGCAAAGCTGCCCACTTGGTGGTGCTGGTCACAATGCATAAGCCCATTTAGCTTACATCATCTGATACCAGTAACTACCAAGAACTTAGGTGGCGCTGATTGCTGTAAACACATCTAGCTTATGTGTCATCTGCTACCAGCCTACCAAGATTCTAGCCCACTACATGGTGCTGTTTCTCCATGTTACACATGGAAAAACTATGCAGTGATAGAGTTTATGTATATACTACTTAACTGTTTGACTGCCTGACTCGTCAAAAAATGAGAAAATTTGACGTCACTCTAAATCGGCTACTTTTTATCCCACGTATACATATTATACGTCATTTGAAAGAGAATCAAAAGTTCTGTAAGATGGTGCCCTCTTCAGAATTATTTTACAAGTAAAAAATCAATAAATATGACCATATATGTCAAACAAAACCAAAGCACCGCCTCTCAGTACCTTTTCTTGAATCTTATTGGCTGTCGAACTTCTGTCAGAAAGGAATATGGCTGCCAAAAAGTAAAAAGTTACGTTCATTTTGATTTTTATTTCGAAAATGATAAAATGAATGTTTACAACATTTTAAACAATATTTGAATTGAATTACAAATTATTATTGATAAAATAATACTAAAAATCAAATTATTTTAGAGAAATAGTTAAGATGTTACCAAGAATTATTTATTTATTGCTACATATTTATCGTAACATTAAAGTGAAAAAAAAAAGATTGCATCAGAAATGTTTTTGGTTGGTCGAATAGCGGTTACCTTTCACCGCAATTGAATATTTTTCAAATTATAAATCAAATTTTATTTTTAAAAAGACTTTTGTTTACTTTCATAATCTGACAAATTATTAATATACTTTTTACAAATGAAACTAACATATTTATATTATTAAAAATGAATCTATTTTAACAATTGATTTTGTTAAAGTTGTGAGTTGGCCAATTAAAAGCTTTGATTTTTAACTCATTCGGCCAATTATATAATCATCGTTCAAAGGGTTAAAAGATGGATGCATATAATGTACAGGTGTGATTAATTAAAAAGCTACAACTACTTAAATATGCTTTCAAACTTAATAGTGTCACATGCTATTTCACAGTTTTATAAATGGATGTATTTTTAAATTATTTCTTTTTAAAAATCGATCTTTTTTTTTTAATTATTTACCCTAAAAGTGGTTTTTTTTTTTTAAATTAAAAAAAAAATGTAATTTTTACGACAATTGTTTTTTTTTTTTTTTTTTTTAAAAAAGCTAATTTTTCCCCTTCTTTCAAAACTGTATTATTTTAAAAGATGATTGTTTGTAAAACTTTTTTTTTTTTTACACTTTCAAACAATATTATCGAATAACTTTTAAAGTAATACAAATTATATTTTGGTTTATACATCTTTCAATTATTATTTCACAAACATGTTATTTTAAAAAGCTGTTACCAGAAAACAATAATTCAAAGATTAAATTACTGGAGCTTGTAAAAGTAATGTTACTTATTATAAGAGCTTAACAATGACTTAATTTGTTTCATAATTATACTTTTACAAGTTTTGTTAATTTTGGTATAGGATATATCTAGATGAATATCTAAACATTATGAAAGAATTTTGAAAAAAGTAAAGGCAATACTTTTTTAGTAGATACTTTCCAAGCTCAGGATTTATCAATGAAAGCTGAAATCTAATTAGAATTTTTGCAATAGGTCACTTTATTTATTTTATGATAGAACCATCAAAATGAGAGTCATGTGATGCTGGATACAGTTGAGAAATGATTAATTACTTGTTATGAATTGAAGATTATTGGTTTATCATGAGATAAGTACATTATCTGCAAAAGCTAATGAATACATATTTATTTTTAATAATGGTAGAAAAAGTTTAATTAAATTTGCATATTAAAGTAAAACAAGATCATCATCAACTATTATCAATCCACTGCAGGATGAACATCTCTCCAAGTTTCTTCACATCATCCCTGCACACTTTTTTATTTCATATATCCATCTCACATGTGGTCTCTTCCTGGGTCTTATTGTTCTCTTACCGATATATTGCATTTTCTATCTCTTCTTGTTACTCCAACATGTATCTCTTCATAATTCTTTGAGTGGTCTGAAGTCTGTATTGCTCTTCTATTAAATGTCCAAGTCTCAGATCCATAAGTAAAAACAGGTAAAACACATTAATTAAAAATCTTCCTTTACAAACACATAGGTATATTTCCTTTTAGTATCAACTTATTTCTACCCAAAGCACTCCAACCAAGTTTAATTCTATGATTAATTTCATCCATTATGTTTCTATCTGTATTAATAATCAAACCAAGGCATTTGTAACTGTTAACTTCTAACTCATCATAAAAAATCTTTATTTTCATATTTTGAGAAAATCCATTAAACATTTGAATCAACCTTTTCATAATCTACAAATCCAAAACATAATGGTAACTCATATTCATTTGTCTTTTCTATAACTTCCCTCAATCCCTGGATATGGTCTCCTGTATGAAAACCACTCTTGGTTGGTGGAAATCCAATGTTCTCTGTAGATGAGTTGTAATTATCTTGGTAAAAATTTTGTATGTAACTGATAAAAGGCTGATAGGTCTGTAATTTCTGATATCTTCTTTATCACCTTTTTTAAATATTAATATTAATACTGCATTCTTACAATCGTCTGGCACATTTTTATCATTTAGACATTTGGTATATAATGTTACTAAAAAAACATTTCTATTTTTTCACCTGCTTCTTTTAATATATCAATTATAATTCTACCATTGCCTGGAGTCTTTTTTTCTTCATATATTTAATTGCATGTCTCACTTCTTCATTTAAAATTCTGGGCAATTCAGAAGATGTAATAGATATAGGAGATATTTGTTCTTTATTACTATATAATTCTTTATTAAAGTCTTCTATCCATTTCATAATGTCATCTCTTTTTTTAGTAATAATTCCAGCTTTTTTTCTTATTGCAGATATAAATTTTCTACCAATACCAGAAAATATATTACACATTAATGAATGTATCTTAATCACTGCTTATATTGTTACTTTGGCTAGCCATGTGCAAAATAAACCTAGATACTAAAGAGCATTGACTAAGGCATGTTAACTGGTTAATTCTCAGGATAATTTAACTAACAATTTGATTATTTATTAAATATAGATTGGAACAAAGGGAATTTTGTTGAATCCAATATATATATTTACAAACAAGATTATATGTGATTTAATATTTCAATTAATGATGGCTTATAAAAATAATTACACAATATTACCATTTAGTTGATGGATGAATTTGACAAATTAACTAGTAACTGCTTCACTAAAAAGAGAAAAGACAGATATTAATAAATTTTAAATAAAAACTCAAAGTCATTTTTTTATATAAAACAAATGATATAAGCTTTATTCCAAGATTGTGATTTGATATTCTGAAACAGCATAAATACATATGTGAAAAACACAAAAACTGATTTGCTTTTCAAAAGTTCAATTATTTTAAATATAAATCAAATAAAAGATTTACTGATAATAAACATAAATAGAAGCTTATATTTTGCATAGGAATTGTATAAAACTGTTGTAAAAATAAATCAATCAGTCAATAAATAAATTATTTAGTAGTAGCTTGTTAAATTAATAATTTAGATTATAAATGCATTTATTTAAAGCTGCATCGACCTACAAGATGATACAAAAAACAATGTAAAAAGCTCCTTCCTACTATGCTATAAGGATTTATTTATTTTACTTTACTTTGAACCACATTTTTTATTATGAACATCAACTACTTGGGCTTCTTATTAATATAAGGCTTATATCCTAGCCTGCAAAGTTCAACATTTACTTCATAACTTTATCACTCAAGGCTTTATTAAATGCCTAGCACACACACACACACACACACACACATATATATATATATATATATATATATATATATATATATATATTACTATAACTTGATCCATACTTTTCAAAATACATCTAACAATACAATTAAAACAAGTGAAGAGTTAAGACAATTATTAAATAATGATAGAATTTGTAAATACGATTCTATTATATTTTGCATATTTATATGTAACTCTTATGCAAATAAGTGTATTTTATTTGTTTTCCAATTTAATTTATACATGACATCATTTAATAAATGTATATATATGTAAAGCGTGTACCAAATACAACCATTTAATGATATTAAAAAAATTTATATTATTACAATCGTTATTTTAACTTGGCCTTTTTATTAACTCATTTGCACAATTTAGCATATGACATTTATGACAAAACAAACAAATATATATATATATATTAAAAAATGACTATTATTAAATCAAAAATTTAAAAAGAAAATTATAAGCTAATCTTAGACATCATATATATATATATATACACACACTCTTGTAAAGATAAATTTTAAAATTTTATAATAAAAAAATAAATAAATAAAAGTCAACAAATGAATGAATATATTAAATAATTTTAATTACCACTGTAACTGCAAATTCTTCCAATATTCCAGTATCTTGTTTACTTTAAAAGTATTTGATCTCAGCCTTATTCCATAGTATTTGAAATAACTTTAAATATGTATAGATATTAGCAATGCATGAATTTATAGATTTTTTTTGTTGAAGCAATTAATTCCTGGCATTCTCTTGATATTCAGCTATAGAAATAAATTGATTTGGATATTAAGCTTAGGATTATTAAAAGAAACTTAAAAGTTTAAAAAAATATATATAGCTATTTGTTTTTTAGGTTTGTTTACAAATGCAGGTTTGGTGTTAAGCTGCATACTTTACTGGATTCCAATAGTGAAATAAGATAGGCAAAAGGGTTCAAAACCCTGAATAATAATTCTTTGTTTTAGCCTTCTATTTTAATGCTATATCACAATCCAATATTTGTAGTATTTATGCCAAAAAGGAATTTTGTAGAAGAGATTAAAGTAAAAGTCTTACTTGCTTTCTTTTTCAATGATGATTATTTTACTGTGTTTCTATCATTACAATCCACATGATGATCTAAAATCTTTAACCCTTGTATAGAGTTCAACACATTGTTGTGGACAAAGTGCCACCTGTGGCATTAGTACTCAATGCAATATCATGTTTTGAATTTCCTTTTACAACTGTTAGCAGATTTGTCTGAATATTTTCGTTTTGTTGATTTTAGCACATGCGTATATGATTCAGGTATTAGTTTGTAAAGTTTCACATAGATGACAGTTATAATTAATGATTTATTCATTTTTCCATGGATGGTAATTTGTAGCCCCATATTCACTGATTTTCCTACCTATATTAGAGAAAAGATGTTCATCTTTGCTAATCTGCAAAATAATTTTCAATTTTTTTTAATTTGCATTATTCTTTCAATTGGTAAGTTATAATAATTATTTATGATTTATTTTTCTTTTTTAAAAAATATTTTTATGAAAATAATGTAGATTTTGAAAATATACAACATTGTTTTGTCTTGAAAATTTTCAACATCACGTTATGTTTGCTTATCTATAAATTTTTGAATATCTATTATATTTTTTTACAAAATATTTTAGGTTTTAGAAAGTATGTGAATCAAAACTTGATTTATATATATTTTTATAATAATGTATTTTTAATAATAAAATAAACAGCATTTGTTTTTCATATATTTTGAGTCATGTGATAGCATATATATATATATATTAATTTTTCACCTCTCAGTATATCCATTGAATTTTTTGGACAAAAAATATATAAATATGGTTTTCTTTCATATAAAATATAATTTACATTTTAGAATGTATATGATCCAAAAATTTTGATTTATATATATATTTATAATTCAATAATATAAAATTAGCATTTCTTTTTCATATATTTTGAGTTATGTGATAGCATATATGCATATATCTGTAATTGTATAAAGGTACAATTTGGGCCTCTTTTTTGAAAAAAAAAAAAAAAACTATGGAAAGGTTAATACTGCTGATTGTTGATTTTAAAATATTTTTTAAATACCAAAAACAAAAATAATATCATATATATATATATAACAAAATAAATGTGTGTTATAGATACAATATGTAAAACTTTAATATGTATTAGTATTAAATATGCACACATTATATAATTCGAATATGATATATTGGACAATTATCTTGAACAATTCTATAAATAATAACAATTTATTAAATCTCTAAACATTTTCGAAGGCTTACCCTTCATTCTCAAGAAGTACAAACTGATATGCAAATATCAATAAAAAAAATATTACATTAAAAAATTTATTTTTGCAGTCTATAAAATAAATAAACAAAAAAATTTTACATTACATCCTAAATAATTTCCAAAATAAAAATACAATCTAATTATAACTAGCAATTTAAATGCTACTGTTGATAATTATTTATATACATACACACTTGTGAATTTATATATATATCCATCGCTATTAAAATCTCACCATCGCAAAAAAAAAGCACATATCACAATAAATAAATAAAAATGAACCAAATAACAATAAAGACAATTAACAACAATAATAACATATATATAAACCCTTAAGTAAAAATCAAAGAGATTTTTTCTAAAAACCTAAATGACACTTCAATGGAAAGCGTGGATTTTTGCATTTATATTGTAAGGGATGGAAAAATCCACACTTTCTCCATTCCTTACAATATAAATGCAATTATAGAACTTTATTTTTGAGATTAAAATTTGAATAACATTAACTAAGTTGTACTTTTAGTGGATACATGTATATTTACTATTGCTTTAAATTATTTAGATTATATTTGTAATTAATTGTAGGATTTTGATCTAGCATAAATTGCTGATTATTTTATAAATAATTTTTTTAATTAAAAAAAAACCCAAAGGAACAACAACAACAAAAAAAACTCTTAGAATAAGACACAAATCTCATGTATTTTAACATTGCAACCATAATATATTTGACAAGATATAAATGAATGAAAATATTGGCTTTAATTATCATTCTTACATATTTAGTTCAGTATTGATAAGGGTATGTAATTTCACCCTTTTTATCTTATTTTTTAATATTTGGATTATGTAATAATTGTTTTATTTTTTATTTATTACAACCTCTTTTTTTTTTCAAGTCTATAAATTTTTAATACATGATCATTCAAATATGGTTCTATTTTTTTTTCTAGCTAGTTCTTACAATTTATCTTTGATGAGCTCTCTTTTTCTTATATTTGTTATGTTTGAGGTTTAATATACATATAACTCTCCAAATAAATTTTTTGAAACTGTTTTTTATGTGTTAATTCATTTTTTCTAAAATGTTATTTTTCTTTATAATATTAATAATGTATACTGTATATATTTCAAACATTAATAGTATTAATAAAACAAAACCTTATCTATTAGAAAGTGTTCCATTAAGTTCAGGATCATAAAAAAAAAAAAAAAAAAAACAATGAAAGGCAAAACAAAATATTTTTGTTATACAACTTACTCATTTTAATTCTGTTATTCTCACTATATTTAATCATTTTAAAAGTTACCAAGTTCATTTTCATTGTTTAATAGTAATGACAACATATGCCTCTACATTCTAAAATACCCTTGAGAATCTTCAATATTATTATTTCCATTTTTCCTCATTATTTCATTAGCCATTAACAGTTCTATCAAATAACTAATAACATGTTGGTTCAGAATTTTTTTTATTTTGATTGATGTAATGTGCAGTGAGTTTTCTACTACAGTGAGAAAGAATAATAGTTGCTATATTATTATCATGAAATCCTTTGAAAATATATTGCAGTTTTGTGTATAAAGTATGTTTCCATAAATTTTGCAATAATTAAAACCTGTTATTTTATTTGATGGCTAATGCAAGTAGTAGGCATAAACTAATAATGATTGCTATAGTGAATCTTTATATAAAGGCTCCTAATATACAGGGGGCTAGTTATATATATAAACATAAACAATACTGGAAATATCTTATATATATATATATACAGGGGGCTAGTTATATATATAAACATAAACAATACTGGAAAGATCTTAATGTATAATATGACAATTCATATACAAATGATATTTTTCAAAATATTAAGTAAATAAGAATATATAAGAAACATTTTATGTGTTCTGTTAGATATTACACAATAAATACAGATTTTATTAGTTTTATTATTTGCTTTATTTAAAAAGTTCTAATATATAATATTATCAAGGAATATTATTAGTAATTATTTACAGTATTTATGAAAATTTTTCTTTAATAATATCAACTTCAAACAAATAAATAAAGATATCAGAAAGAGATAAATATTGTAAACCATATTTCTGCTGGACTCAGTAACTAAAACAGAAATGTCCAAAGCATAGCTTGATGTGAGAGTTGCTACAGTTCACTAGTTGTTTTTATGTTTTTAAATTAAAAAATAAAATACCAATTTGAATCAAATGCTTAAAAGATATTTTAATTCTACCACTAATCAATAATCTTGATGGTTATATTATTATCTAGTAAAAGATGTATCATTGAAGCTCCTTATACTGTTCGATTTAATGCACATGCTTGCTCAAGACTGGGAATGTGCATGCATGCAATTAGTGTGTAATTACTGGGTTCATCTGTTCAGTTATTAAGATTGTGTTATGGTTGCTCAAGTATAAAATTGTAATTTAATTTCATGTTATCTTTAATAATCTGTTTTCACTTAATAAATCATATTTACACCATAATGTCAAACAACCATGCCTAATAAAAGGATAACAACAAAATATTGCCAATTTGTATGATCATTTGAATGACTTCACTGGGTAATAATGTTTTTATCTTTTTTTCCTAATTGTAAAGAACTTTTTGAAGAATTTTGAAAAAATTTTCAACCCATGCAAATATTGAAATAATCATTGAGGATTTTGACAATTGATTTGATTTTAAGGAAATTGAAGATATTTTAACTTTTGCTAGACTATTGACTATCAGCATTGAAAATATAGAATCTGATCTTGTCTAATTTGCTTTTGTACTAACAGAAATGAAAAAAGAGAAAAATTGGTTAGATTACTACCAACAGAGAATTACTCTGAATTGAAAAATATAGGATTCATGATGTCCTCAATGCTCATATGCACTTGAAAGCATTTTTTTCAACAATGAAATTTATTAAATCAAAATGCAAATGCTCATTGACAGACAAATCTCTAGAAAATTTATTGTGATTGACAATACAAGCATCAAAATTAATAATTATTTGATACATGAGCTATTGTCTCAAAGCTTTTGCTAAAATGATATATTATAAACAATTGTTGTATCTTGTCTACTGTTTCAATTATAACTTTTATAAATATGATATTTTTTTAATGTTATTTTTGAAATGTCTGCTAAACCTAATTAATAGTAGGCCTCTTAAATAATTTAATGCATGACTATTATTTTGAATCTGTCCCTCATAAATATTTGTGTTAAATTATAAAATATTTTAATGCAGTTTTTGGATTAATTAAAGGTGCTTAGCCTTGAACTAAACAAAGCTTAAAAAATAACCTATTGAATTAGGAATTATGCTACTATTAACTAGATAGAACCAACAATAAATTATATTATCCAAGATTCAGTATGTAAAAGTGTTTATGATCTTCTTGGCTGATCATTCTACTATAAAGCAGTATCATAACAGACATTTCTAATGCTGATTTTTCTCTAGATATGACTTATAATCTATTGTCTTGACTACTAAACCTTCATTAACAACTTATAATAAATTTATAATTATAGGTATAAAAGTGGTGTCAAGTCATATTATTATTGTTGTTGTTATCATTATTATATATAAATAAATATACTTCATATTTACTTAATATTTCCATTTGTAGTAAATACAAGACTCATTGCAATAGTATATAAAATTGTGATAATTTTGTGTTTATTAATAACTGTATATAATTTGGGTGCTTTTATTAATTCTTAGTTATCTTGGTAAAATTATATTGCTTATCTATGCTCATGGTTAAGCCAGATTAATAATTTATTTTATTATTTAGTGGAATTCTTACCTAGAGTGGGTTTAGTTGATCATCTATATTGCCTATTATCAAAATGCACTGTTTTGTACTTCTATTTGGAGTGGATATACTGCTTATATAATATCCTCACTGTGTACCTTGCATAAGTATTTTTGCTATTATTTCTGGTAGTCCTAGATAGACTTCTGTGCATAATATTTATAATAATTGTTGTATATTGTCTGTTGTTAAGTTTTATTTATAAATATAGAGGGATTATTGATATACCATATGCCCTTTTTACATTGTGAAATGTTCATTGTTAATACTTCTTTAGCCAAAAACTTTCAATTGACATTACTAGATTTTAATTCACTTACAATGGTATCAGATTAATCCTTTGTTACTGATTATTCACTAGATGTTGCTCATCATTTCTTTTCTGTATTTAAAATAAATAAATTCGAAACTTTGTTTATCCTATTGTATGTAAATATTTGTAATTATATTTCATATTTACAGGTATTGTACATGATCAATATATATATATAATTTGTTTGTTTTTTAAATGTTAATCTTTGTAAATATATATATATTCGCTATACGTTTTGTAAAATTCACATATATATATATTGTAATTATAAATATTTTGAAATTTGATGACTATTAAATGTCTTCCTGTTTGGGGTTATTTTATTTCGTTTTTGATAAATATTATTTAATAAATAAATAAATAATAATTATTTAAGATAATTAGACCATTCATTATTGTGTTGATATAATCCGTTTACTTCATTGCTGATTTTTTTTCTTTTTTCGGCACCAGACTATTCAAACATCACTTACTTATTTTTTGAATTAAATTATCTTATGATATGACCAAAATAATACAAGATCAAGGGAATTATTTGCGCTTCAGGCAAGAGTTCTAGCTAATTTTATTCGTTTTTTTTTTTTACTATCCATGGTTTCAAAAGTCTATAAAACACCTCAATTAAACAAGTAATCAGTGTCCAATTTCACATATGAAGTAGTCACACATATGGATTTATATATCTGTGCTAACACATGGATTTATTTAAATATAGTGCTGAATAAATGGGGTTGAAAAAGGTTTTGAAATTAGTATATATATCTGTTTCCTTTTTTTAGTACCGACATGCATATAATTTTTATTTAAAAGATAAGTAGTAAACAATCGAGACATTAAAGATAAATGATTTAAGTGCGTAAATGGGTGAATTTGTTTTTAAAAATAATTATAAAATGAAATTTTTTTGTTTGCCTATTGCTAACTCATGTTTTAAATATCGATGGTATTCAGTTCTTTAAACAGTAAACTTAATTTTACAACATTTTTAAATAAAAATATTTTTACTACTAATTAAGAACAATAGTTTTTGTGTCCTGCGGGTTTTCTAAAAGGGTGTGCGGTAGAGAGCAGCCTAACACTTCAATATTAAAATTTCCGCAGGGCCTGTAAGAGTGTCGGCAATTATTGATCACGCGAATAATTCGATCAATTTCAAAATACTTCCTTCCTCTTTTTTTTTTATACGTAAGTATAAAGTTTGTACAAATCCATAAAAAAATGTAAAATAAGCTATCAATTTATACAATATTTACTATTTAGTTTTTTTATATTATTTATAACATTTTCATTATTATTTCTTAATTTATTTACTTTTATGATAAAACTGGAATTTGTGGCGTTGTTGGGACCTCTGCCTAATATGTCCACGATATAGGTTCAAATCCAGGTGGAACTTGATTTTTTTAAGTCGTAAATTTTTAAGCAAACTCAGCTCAACTAGTTATCCAATTATTGGTCAGTAATTAGTTATTTAATTTGGTAAAGCTGGTAAACTCTTTAAGTGATTAGCTTAATGATTAATGTTTTCTTGCAGTAAATTTGTTTAAAGTCAATTTAAACTTAGCAGAGACTCAAAGTCAGTTAAAACTTATTTGCCTTTTAAAATTTATTTATATTTAGATAATTGTATACCGATTTCTAATTGTTTATTACTTTCATCTCGCATTAATCTTCAACATGTATAAAATTCATTCACTGCCTTTATTGTATACCTAAAAAAATAGAATTGTTTTTTGTATGTACAGGTATATCCATGTAGTATGAATATTGGTATACCTGCTTGCCACGCCCATGACTTAAGTCACATCTATTTTTAGGTAGCTGAGAATATTTACACTTTGCTTAAGAATTTTGTTTTTTTTTTGAGGATAGCCAATCCAATTATCTATCCATTTCGTTGTCATTAAAAAAAGTATTTACCTATATTATTAAATAAAACAAGAATACCACCATGAATAATTAATAGAAGTATTTGAGAGCCTTTAGAAATGCATCTTTATTAAAATAAATGGAAGGTTTTTATATATTAATGCAGTACTTATAAATACATATATATTTTTTTTGCAATGCTTAATTCAATAAATATCTATTTTTATCACTTTCTTTATTATTTCTACGATTGCTTCAGCCATCTACTTCTGATCTCTTGAGTAAGAGAAGATTGTTGGAGCAATTGAAACCGTTATTGATAAAATAAATACATAATGCATTGTAGAAGTAATAAAAAATGATTAAAAATTGATATTGATTGAATACATATATAATTATAATATTGTAGGGAATGAATTGCCAAGATGTTATGTGCTAAGCCATTGTAAAGATTACTTTCTTCCACAATATTAAATAATGTGGCTATATAATTAGATTTTAATGTAGTATTAAAAAGTGACAAATGGTGGGGAATTATTGATAATGAAGAGTTATTGCTTAGATGCTACACTTTGAGCAAATAACTTAACATATATTAAGTGTATCCTAGTTATTGTTTTTTTAAAAAAAATTTTTACACAAAATAATACTAAATTTAATTAATGGATTAGTAACAGCAAGATTACATTATACTGACGCTATAGCTTTGTTTAAAATTATATGATGTATGTAATTATGTATCAAATGATAAGGTTAGCATTGAAAATGTTTAAATATTAGATAATATTAAAAGCAATTCTTAATTCTTTTAATAGATTATCATCCATATATCTACTACCCAAATGGTTTTAGTCAAGTATTCATTTTGAGAAAACTGTCCTATTAGGGTACATAGTTAAAAATAAATAAATTCAAAGCTTGATTTTTCAAAAGCAAGTCTTTTTCTGACTTAATTAAGTTGTGAGGAATTAAAAATTTCATTATCTATTAAGAGAGTTTTATAATTATGTATCTTAAATTTTCATTATTATTGAAACTTCAATTGAAATTGATATATCATAGATCTAACTACAACATATTCTACTTTTATTGTTAAAATAAGTGATTACATAGTTTATATTAATTTAGGCATATAGTACTTATTGCATATATACATATTATATTTTAGTTTGTATTGGAATTGGTATTGCATATCTATCTATCTATCTATCTATCTATCTATCTATCTATCTATCTATCTATCTATCTATCTATCTATCTATCTATCTATCTATCTATCTATCTATCTATCTATCTATCTATCTATCTATCTATCTATCTATCTATCTATCTATCTATCTATCTATCTATCTATCTATCTATCTATCTATCTATCTATCTATCTATCTATCTATCTATCTATCTATCTATCTATCTATCTATCTATCTATCTATCTATCTATCTATCTATCTATCTATCTATCTATCTATCTATCTATCTATCTATCTATCTATCTATCTATCTATCTATCTATCTATCTATCTATCTATCTATCTATCTATCTATCTATCTATCTATCTATCTATCTATCTCATCTATCTATCTATCTATCTATCTATCTATCTATCTATCTATCTATCTATCTATCTATCTATCTATCTATCTATCTATCTATCTATCTATCTATCTATCTATCTATCTATCTATCTATCTATCTATCTATCTATCTATCTATCTATCTATCTATCTATCTATCTATCTATCTATCTATCTATCTATCTATCTATCTATCTATCTATCTATCTATCTATCTATCTATCTATCTATCTATCTATCTATCTATCTATCTATCTATCTATCTATCTATCTATCTATCTATCTATCTATCTATCTATCTATCTATCTATCTATCTATCTATCTATCTATCTATCTATCTATCTATCTAATCTCTCTATCTAATCTACCTAATCTCTCTCTCTCTCTCCCTCTCCCTCTCTCTCTCCCGCTCCCCCTCTCTACTATAAATACTATATATATATCTCTATATATATCCCTCCCTCTCTCTCTATATATATATATATTATTTATAGTAAATTCAAAAAGAATTATATATAAATAGAAGAGAGTTAATTTGGATATGAGCTGTGCTGTTAAATTTAAATTAGTTTTATGGGTTAATATTCAATTGGGTGGTTGACCAAATTTTATATGAGTTTTAAAATAATGAAACATATTTAGTTAATAAAAGGCATTTGATATTAAAGCAAAGATTTTATTCTACTTTTTAATGGCCAGTGGTTACAGTGATGTAGATGAAGGATTCTACCAGCACTGTTAGATAATTTCTGATGTGGACAAGTAGTTTTGGCCCTTTAATTTAATTAATTAGAGTATGTAAAAAAAACTATTGATATTAGCAAAAAATATCAAATTATATATACATTTTAATACTTTAGGTAAATAATTGAAATTCACAAAAATTCTCATTTCAGTTTTGATATTATAAAAGCATTTCAACATGCTGTTCTGTGCTTGGCTAGTAATTGTCCAGAGAACAATAATAATCTTTTTCAACATCTTTTAATACTTCTGCAAAATGCTTATCACTTAATTCTTTATTTTTATATATAGTTAATACATTTTGTTTTCAATTTTATAACATTCACAATTCTTAGAAAATTTATATACTCAGGAAGCATTGGTTGCTAATAAGTCATGATATCTATGTGATTAACCTTAAATGGGTTTTTTTAATGTATTTATTATGTGAACATTCAGGCATAATTTATTAGTATATTTATTAAAAATATTTTTAATATATATATTCCAAAATAAATAAAATGTGAGAAATATTTTTAAAACATTTTTAATTTTATTGATTTAAAATGGACATAATGCATACTTTTTATGTATATATGTCTAAGCATTGACCAGGAGGCAAACCCAGGCCAACTGCTTGGAATGCAGCTATGATAACCACTAGGCCACCAACGCTTGACGACATTTTCTTTCAATAAGCAGAAAAAATAAATAAAAAAGAAATATAGAAGAAACATAGTATTTAAATAATGATAATTAAGTAATACAGAAGTGAAAATTTTTATACAGTTCCACAAATCCCACCACATTTTTTTTTTTCAAATTCCTATGCCTGTTTTTATTTTAATTAGTTTCTATTTATTGATTGAAAGTAAAGTATAAAAATATTGGGGAAAAAAACTTTCCTCACTCATATTGATGTTTTAAAAAATACTATCATATAATAGAATATCTTCAATAGAGTTGAAGTTGGAACTTCCCTGAATAAATGGATGTCGCCAGATAAGATTAATGCATCATATCTACTTGATAGTTTTTTAATTTGTCTTTAATTAAATCATATCTTTTTTGTGTAAAATCCTATCATAGTTGGCACACTATGCATAACCATATGATTAAGTTGTTAATACTATTAAAAAAATCTATTATTGCTGGTCCAAACTCAAAAAAATGTATTTTTGTAGGTGGAGATAGTTTTATGAATTGATTTTAAAGTTGATGGTTTTTTTTTTTTTTGGCTAAAATTTAGCATTATTACAATCCAATAAAATGTAATGCAATTTGTATTATGACTGTTGAACATTGATAACTAGATGGAGCTTAGCAATAGCTCTAAACAAGCTTTATTTTTATAAGTGCCGAAAGAGAAAGAATTCAAAATCTCTATTGTTAAATACCTACCTCCAGACCAATTGGTTTTGGTCTAGTTTCTAGAGTTCCAGCCCTCCACTGAGGTGAGCCATAATCTCAAAACTAATTGATCTGGAGGTAGGGACTTAACGATAGAGATTTTGAATTTTTTCTCTTTTGGCACTTATAAAAATAAAGCTTGTTTATAGCTATTGGTAAGTTCCATCTAGTGATTATTTATATGCAAGTTTAAGAGCAAGTTATGAAATTTATGACCTGTTTCATTAATTATTAAAATTGATAACATACAGCAACGAATATACACTTTTTAAAAACTTTAATATAAAGCTTAAATTTTTTCAGTCCATTAGAGGAAGCCTGTGACTCCAGTTTTCGTTGTTACAGGTTCCATGTTTTATTCACTAAAGTCATAGTCCAATTTTGGATTCATAGAAAAAAGGTTTACCAAGATGTAAGTGAATACCTGTTTTATTGTTTTTTCATTTTTATAAGAAATTTTAGAACAGTTTTCACTCAAGAATAAGTGAGAGTTTTTATCAGTCCAGTTATGTAAATGGTTGCCATTAGAAATAGGCAAAAGCTACGATATAAAACCTTGGAAAATAATTTTAAATCAAATCAAATAATACTAAAAAGAATAGAGATACTGGGAATCCAAATGTTTTGTTAGAATAAACAGAAATCATTTGGACATCAAAGCTCATAGAAAACATGGAAAATAAAATGTTAACAAAGACGGTTTTAAGAATTTCATCATTGCATCAGATATTAGAAATGTGAAACAAGTTTCTACAACTGCAAACCAATCAGGGAAGACAAAAAATGGCCTAGGGATTATTATAGATTCAAAAATTAATCATAAAACTAAAGGAAAAAAAAGAAATCCCAGTGTTAAATTATTTATAGGAAAAAAGATACGACATTGTCGTGTCAAACCGAAAGTTGCCGAATGCAGCTAAACAGTGTAGATCAGAAAATTATTTCCAATTTTAATTCGATCTCAATTTTATAATTGAACATTATAGATTATAACTCAAGCTACCTCCCTGCACAAAAATCAGGTTTCTCTGATGATCAGAACAGAAGTTATGAACCCACTTCCAGTGGATTGGGGCCTCAAAAATTAAAAAAAAAAAATTATTTTTTTTCAAATCAACACAGAATTACAATGAAGTAATTCATGAGCAAAAAAGTAATAATTCAAAGACAAAATTAGTACAAATGATGTTTTAGACCTAAACAGAGACATTGAAGCTGCAACTTATCCTCTTTCAAGCAATAATTATTGAGAACATTCCAAAGTTTAACAACAAACTTTCAGATTATACAACTGAATTCTTGATTACTAAGCAAGACCTAAAATTCAATCATAGGAAGCAGAACCCAATCAGTATCAACAAATAAGGTGTGTACTGATGAAAAGAAAGAAATCACAGATGATGAAGAAATAAGCTTGCAAGAGGAATATTTTGAAGAAGACTCTGAACAGGAAGGTGATGGAAGTTAAGAAATAGTTTAAATTATGAATTCCATAGATGTGGTTTATACATAGATATGGCAACATACATGAAGTTCTAAGGATCTGTGAATTAAAAAATGTGGCAATTCAAAGACTTATGAATCATTGGAGAAGACTAGGGTTATTGACTGTGGTACATCTCAAGATTTCTTTAAACAAATGTATTTACATCATGTAGTGGGTGATCAGTCACCTGTATTTTTTTTTTCCTTAATAAAAAAAAAAAAAAGCTTAAATTTATTGAAATTCATTTAAAAATAGATTGTTGTTTTCAAAAATATGCAAAGTATTTTTTTACATTTTCATAATTCTTATACCTGATTTAAAGCCAGTAATCAATTCTCTACAAAATAGATACTTATTTTGATTTATATCTATAAATCAATAGTTATCCATTACAGAAACAAACTGTATGTGGAAATTAAGATATTAAAAAAACTTTTAAAAAATATTATATCATTTGTATGTCAAAAACTAATTATTCAAAAATAAAATTGAAATTAAAATTTATTCATTAAATGCATTACAAGGTGACCAACCCCTTTCCAGTAAATTTTGTGCTAAAACAGCAGAATGCTGCAATCTTTGTAAATGAAGGGCCATAATATGATGCAATGGTCTTGTTTTAGCTTCAGTATGCATTTTTTATTGTAATTTTATATTGAATAATTCTAATCTATGGTTGTGATTATATATTTTAGATTTAACTTTCTTTGTGACAGATATTGATTTATAAAAACAACCAGATATACCATAAATACTTAACTGTCATCGGTTTTAGCTTAAAACTAAAACTTATAAAAGTGCATACTTTATTTGGTTTTAGACATAAAAAAAAAAAGATAATGTAATATTTTGGATGTTTAATTTTTACTGAAAACTATTATATATGTTTTGCAAACTCATATTTGAAGTTTCTTGTAAAACAGATTAGAAAAATATGAAAAATTCACAAAAATCAAAAATTGTTCACTTAAATTGTAATATTTTTGCTCCATGTTTAGCCAAACTTTAATATTTTTAAAAAGTTGTTGTAAGACATTTTGCTAATTTATTTAGTATAGTGGAAAGATTTAAATTCTAAGACTGTAATGGATTTTGAATTTTATGCTTTGTATGTACATATTTATACCAATACATAATCTAATTATCTATATATGTTGAACACCTAGTATTATAGAAAACAAATTATAAATATAAAAAAAAGATTCATTTTTATCTCCTCATCTAAGATTATAATTTATTATAAATTAAGAATAGAATGTCAATTTTTTTATTGCAATATTTTCTTAAGAACATGGTGCTAGTATTATAGTGCATTAGTTATAGCTTATTTATTATATTGGATAGGTAAATAGAAATTGTCTTATTTTCCATCTGCTTGTAATATATATATATATATCACTGAAAGATTTGTAGAACAAAGGTAGCACACCCGATTTTCATTATTATCTGAGTTCAATTCCAGCGTGGATAAACTTGAAAATGAAGTTTACATCTTTTTCAGGGAATGGCCTATATATATATCCATCAAATCTTATACTGCTGGTTAAGTAAATAGAAATTTGTCTAGTCTTAGCTAGAAGTTAACATACAAATGCACTAAGCTTTCACATCACTTAACAGTTGGCATGTCTTTTGAGTATTGTTTTGTTTTTCACAGCTTTATTATAAGGTGATGTTAGAGAGGCATCTTCTTTGTAATGTATTGTTTTAAAAAATGCTATTTTATTTCTGTATAAATGTTGCAAAATTTATTATTTTATTTGAAATGCTATTGCATGATAAATCAGAGAATGCTCAAGCACCAAAGTTGGGCTATATACAGCATCTTTATTCAAATGTTTCAGTTGAGATCACAAAGATTTCACACTCACGACTAGGCTACACTGCAGCAAGAATATTTTTTTCATATCTTTTAACCTTTTAGTATAAAAGTAAAGCTAATTTAAGTTGAGATGAATTCTTGCATAATATACTAACATTTTGGTTATCTATAAAATGTAAAACTTATTGTGTTGGAATGTTTGAAACTGATATAAATGCTGTTGACATAATTGGGATTATCCTTTACCATAGTCGAACAATATAGATTTCAGTAATAAAATGTTAAAGACAACTAAACACATAAAAGAAAATAAGGCAAAGCAAACATCAATAAAAAAAATACAGATCTCTAATAAAACTTTTAAACTATATTAAAAAAACCTATTAGAAGGAATATATATAAAATTAAATATATTAACTTCAATAAACATATATATATATAAAACTGATCGATTAATTTAATTAATAATTGGTTAATTGAAAATGATAGAAAAGCATATATTGTATATTTATATAGTTTGTTTTTGTGTACATTTTGTGTGATTGTTGTAAATAGTTTATTTGGAAAACCGAGGGGAAAAGAAAGAAAGATATATATATATTTTATCTTGTATGTTATATTGGTAAACATTTGGATTTTTTTTTTTTTAATTTTATATGTATATAAGATAAATGTAACTTTGTATGTAATATAAATTGAAGCTTTAAAATTATTTACATCACAATGATAAAAACAAAAAATATTTACCATATTTATATATATATATATATATATATATATATATATATATATATATAAGGGACTTGAACTCAAACTTTCAAACTCCCCACAGCTATCCAATACATCTTATACAACTGATACACATGACCATATATATGCAAAAAAGATAAATGATCGTCAATATATGTATTTTGTGCTGAACCAGCAACTCATCAGTTGATCCAGATCACCTCCCACACATATTTATACAATCATTGCTTAGTTTATGTCAAGATAGCAAATCTTCAAACTTTAATGACAAGCTTCAATCTTCTCTACTCTTCAACTCTTTAGCCATCCATTCTGAGGATGAAATGCTCAAAGCCCTTGATGATGTGACTATTATTGTCATACCAATGTATCTTGTCCAAATGCTGAGTGCTGATTCAGCATGAAATACATGTATTGGAGGTCATTTATATTTTTTACATGTATGTGGTCATGTGTATCAGTTGTATAAAATGGATTTTATAGCAGTGGGGATTTTGAAAGTCCGAGTTCAAGTCCTTAAAATTACATTAAATTTAGTATAGGCAATATATATGTGTTTAAATATTATATATATATATATAATTAAAGTTAATTACATGTAGATTAAGTATATATACTATGGTGATATTTAAATATTATATATATATACAAATATTTTGTAATGATATTTTATTTTATACTATGTTATGTGATTTATTTAAAAATATATATGAAAAACAGCATAACGGATTAAATTTCTTCCCACTTTCCATAACTTTCTAAAACAATGTTAGAAAGAGAATCATGGAACTCACTATAGATTTCAGTATATGATGAAAGAAATAATCTTTAGATTAAAAGAATACATCTGGATTTGGAGATTTGAATTTGCTAAGATCATATGTATTAGTTGTGAATATTGAAGGGATTTTTAACAAAGTATTTCTTACTTACTTAGGTTAATAGTTAAAAACTAATCTTGAAT
Organism: Epiperipatus broadwayi; assembly: GCA_028023455.1. Taxonomy (NCBI): domain Eukaryota; kingdom Metazoa; phylum Onychophora; class Udeonychophora; order Euonychophora; family Peripatidae; genus Epiperipatus; species Epiperipatus broadwayi. The sequence goes on along the minus strand of JAQFVV010006281.1, from coordinate 2,511,808 downwards.
ACATGATTTTTACTACCATCTTTATGACCATATATTACCCATAATTATGTAGATATGACATTATTATTATTAAAGCAAATGTTAAGCATAAGCTGGGAAATTCTTGTGGTTTGCTTTTGATCTATTATTATATTTGGACAAAGAAAAGTACTTGACTATTGAGCAAAATAGAATCAATAATAATTAGTATTTTTTATTCCAAGACAATCTAAGTATAAGTAAACATAATAATATAAACATTTTTAAAACTTTTTCTGTTAAAAGACTAGTTCAATTGTGTAAGCAATAGAATATTCGATATTATTTGAACATTATCAGTCCAAGGTATTATTATGCTAGATTTTTAAAAATGGTAAAAAAAAAAAAAAAAAAGCTGAAATAAATATAGAAGAGCTGATTTGAAAATAGACTTAAAAATTATGTTATTATTTATAAATGTCTTGAATAAAGCTATTGAAATAAATACACAGTTCTTGTATCTAGAGTAGACACTCTATTTTATCACTTGGAACAGAAAATGGAATGAAATGAAAAAGCATTGGAATCTAAAAAAAATTGTAACAGAATTGTTTATGTTCTGGGATAAGAGGAGAAGGACTCTTAAATATATGCATAAAAGTTTACATTAACATAGGACACAGAGATATTGGTATTTAAACAAGAGCAGAAAAAAATTAGAATGAGTGAAAATGACGTAGAGAATATCCTCGTCCCTTTAATTTTATCTCCAAAGCAATGATTAAACAACAGTTGGAAAATGTTTTTCCCAGAAATTTGTCATTTATAATTAATAGCAGCTAATTAATCAAATATAGTCTCTTTTTTTTATGGAAATTATATATATGCACATTAGGAAAGTTTTATTTATCAAACCTAGAAATTTAATAGAAACAAAACTAATAAAATAGAACTTTTAATTTAAACTTATTAAACTAAAGACATGATCTTCTTCTTGGAGTTGATAATATATTTCTAGACCTTGGGGATTGATAAAATATATTTAACATTTCTTATAAAATTTAATACACGAAACTAAATTATAATTGATAAAAATTAGTTAATAACAGTATTCATATAAAAATTATCTTTGCGGCTTTAATATGAAGATAAAATTAAAGCTATAATGAGAATTTTGTCCATAGTTGAGGATTGGATATCTTTAAAAAAATAAGTTAATTTTTATCAGAAGAAAATTGTTTTGAACAAATTCTATCCTATTCTTAATTAACTAGAGTACTAGACTATTAAAAAAGCTTCCAAAATAAGTTAGAAGATGCTATTTTAATTGATATAACATAATTATTTTGATTTTAAAATGTGAAAAATATTATTTATTACTAAATGCCTTCCAGTGCAAAGAAAAATAAGTGATTAAATAATAATCATAGACAATGCAAAAAATTTACAGAATAATCTTCTGTAGAATTAATTCAGTTCTCTCAGTAATTTAATATAATTATTTCATCTGTGATCTTCTTAGTAGGAGTGCCATTTCTTTGGATTCATAAAATTAAAAAAATTCCTTCAAACATTATAAAAAATATGAAAGTTTATTAGGACTGTATTCCTAATTTCATCAAAACAGCAGGTTCAACATTTTATTTAAACATTGGAGCCTCTTTTAAATTGAACAGTTCCCCTCATCAATCCAAGATATAAAAATATTTTTAGTAATAATATCTGTGGAAAGCTGACTGGCATTAATCAGGATTGTAGGATGTAAATATTGTAAGAGCAATATTTTTTACACTTGATTAATCTGTCTTTGTTTGGAGAACTATTCTCACATTAATCTTATGAATAATTTTTTTATATATCATTAAAGTACATTCAGATTCATTTATTTGTATATTAGTTTTATGCATTTAACTATGAACACTAGCTAAGTAAATGTCCTAGTGTTTGATAATAAAGTTGATACATAAAGATCTTTTCCAACAATTTTCTAAAAAAGCAAAATACTTTTAATATTCATCAGAAACTTCTACAACAGAATAAAATCTAGCGTTATTAATTAATTAAAAAAAAACAAAAACAGAATATTTGATTGTTTGTTTCTATCAAATATTAATTTTCATTAAAAACATCTCTAAATATGATTTTATTGTTTCTTTATTTTTATTTAATTATAACTTTATGATTCTGTTTTATTGAGGTAAACACAGAATCATTGAAAGTCCATCAATAATTGAAGTTAAATTTTGCCAAAAACAACCATTCGGAATATAATAGAGTGATACCTATGATTATCTATTTTTTTAAATTAATGTGTTCTATCTTTGGCATTTTGAAATAGAAATGATTCACATTAAATCTATAAACATTAAAAAAAAAAAAAAAACCCAGATATATCACAACTCAAAAACATAATAATATTAATACACTCTTCAATTTGAATTTTTTCTCTTAATAGAAGAATTATGGTTCAAAATATATTTTATGAAAGATTCTAAATAATTTTCTTTTCATAATATTGAAATGTCATAAAAAAAATCATCCTGGGTCATTGTGAATAATTGATTGGAAAATAGGATGTAACTGCCTCTTAATTATAGAACTGAAGGCCAAAACAAATAATAGACTATTATAATTAAATGATACTTTCTATTGACTGAAATTTTTGTAGAACACTTTATAAATGGATATTTATTTTATTGCTTGATATTTAAATAAAATGAAAATTTAATATGGAGAAAAATGTTCAAAAATTGCAGTTCTGTATTCTATTGAGCATGTTGCTATTCTACCTCAAATTTGATTTTTTTTTAGTTTTTGTCCACTAGTGTGAACACATTCTTAACAAGAATTCTAATTTTTAGTCATTAGATATGTGTGCAATATAAAATAGAGTAGTATGTTAATCCAAAAAAATTCATCCTAATGTTTAATACTTGTTCTAAAAGTTTTATTTGTTTTAAAGTAAAATTTTAGTTTAATGTATTTACAAAGAAAGGGGAAAAAACTGTATAACCAGTAAATATAATTTAGCTAGACTAAACATATGAAATAATTTTTATACATGTTCATAGGGCTAAAGTAGACATATAATTAGTTGTTGTTTTTTTAACCAACTTTTATTTAAAAATGCAAGATATTTTCTTGAAAAAATCATAGACAGATAAATGTACTTAATAATTAAGTAAGAATTCTATGGTTTGTTGCCAAGAGTTTGGTAAATCATTATTAATATATTAATGCAACAAATAGTTTGATTTGGAATGGATTATGCTAGTAAACTTGATAAAAAATTAGAGTTATGATTGGAGATATCGTTATTAATTTAGATAAAAATAGACTAAAATTAAAACATATGTTTTACTAGATAGTACATTTAAAGATGCTATAAAATGATAGAACAAGAAATTATTGTGCAGGTTCATATATGTATAGTGTACAATGATGATAAAAAAGAATGAAAGTAAATATTGATATGCAAACTAATAGCAGCTGAAAGATGTGCAGTTAATTAAAAAAAGTAATTCTCTTCAGCCTATTATAGTCATGTATTGTAAGCTTGAATAAAAAACCAGATGAAATAGTGCTATAATATTCATGTCTCCTGCCCAATTTTGGCTTTTGACTTTATCAATGAGAATATAGGTTTTTTTAAAAACTGAAACAAATGCAATTATGCATCTAGCATACACTTTTTTACTCCATTATATATAGTACACAAACTAATAATCTGAAATTTAGAAATAGTAAGGATTTTGGAATTCACTCTTACTTATGCATTGTGATTTCAGTCTTTATGGAAATTGTGGTTTTCTTCTACTTTTTTTCTAGAAAAGGTAATAACAACAACATCACATAACTTTTTCAGATTATTCATATGCTTCTAAGAACAGTTTTTTCATCTACTTTGGAATCTTCTGTTGTAATACTAAATAATAAATAAACCTCAGGTGGTATAATGCTATAATATCTATAATCATGCAGTTTTTAAATTTTAGTTGTTAGACTAAATAATATACATAAAAATATGCCTATTGGATGCATAAATGCATTATATATCCAATTGTGAATCCTAAATCTTCAGTGATTAAAGATTAAATCCCAGAAATCTATCTGTGAATGAAAATATTATAATTTTATATCATCTGGTATTTATTATCTACTAGGTTCTAAAATAAAGAGAATTGTTCATGGAAGCATATGAATCAGCTGAGAAAATAATGTGATTGTTGCTGCCAGTACTAAAAAGTGACAGAAATTGTATCCCATAGATGGATCTTGTTAAAGTAATTCAAAACTATTAAACCAATCCTGGTTGTTCTATTAAATGGTTTTATATTAATTTTCTCTGTCTATGTTTCTGTTGGGATGTCCACATTTTAGAATTTTTAACTATGGAAAGAAAAATATGTTCCCCTTTAGAACATGAACTCACAGGTTTTCTTTTTCTAAAAAATATCCTTAGCAGCTGAACTGATGGAAGGAAACATTATGAAACATTACATTTGTAGAATAAAAATTTGTTAATATTTTCATTTAACTTTTAATTAATTAATTACAAGTAAACATTTTCTACTAAAATCTAATATTATTTTCTGAAATAATTAATAGTTCATAAATATTTTGTAAAAAAAATAATAGAGGATTAATTAAAAAGGCAATACATAAATATTTTATATAGTAGATGATCATAATATTTAAATTTAAAATTCATTTATTAGAGGGTGTATTTTTTTATTTTCACATTTTATTATTAAATTATAATTTTTGTCAGATTTTTTATACTTTTAATCATTTTAAAATATTATGTAAGTTACTATATCTGTACATAAATTTTATTAAGGAATAAATAAATATGTAGAAACTTAAAATATTGAAATCACTAGATTACTCCAGAAAATAAATAAAACAAACAATTAATATGTGGGGGGGACGGACAGTAACAGATATAATTGTATATTAATAAAAGTCTTAATTTATGCAAAGTAGCAAAGCTGATAAAAAAAAGTCTGCAGAAGAAGAAAAAGGAAGGAAAAAAAAAACATTAAACAATGCAAAAATGGTGTAGTGAATGCTGAGTTTAAGTTTTCTTTTGTCATCAGTTCTGATGTTTTGAGACTTAATAAAGAACAGCTCTAGTCAAGAATATAATCAACTATCTCAGAATGATGTATGTGAGCAATAATGTGCTTACAAAGTTATGAGTTAAAGAGTCATTTATAAATATTAAATTTCTACAGAGATATGAACTGCTAAGTAATCTAAGAGATTCTATTGGTAACTAGCAAGTTGAATTACTAATCTTTTACTCACAGTACTATCATTATTTTCAGTGTAAAATAAACTCTAAATTTCTTATTAAACTTTGTTAGTGCTTCCTTTAATTAACAGTTAAAATTATCCAGCTGCAAATTAACTGGTTAGTCTTTGATATATTAGAAGTATAACTAAAAAGTAGTAAAAAGTAACATGTAAAAAAAAAAAAAAACTTTAAAAAAAAAATGTTTTTATGTAAATAGCTGATTAAAAAGTACAAAATAACAAACTACTCTGGTAGCTCTTGGTTAATTTGCCATTCTTAGAAAATATAAAACAATTGGAAATTTTAGAAAGATTGTCATTTTATAAAAGCATTTGAGACTCAAATAAATCATAAAAATCCGAAAAAACTAAAATGCTTTTATGAAATGACAATATTCCTGAAATTTCAAATTGTTTTATAACAAATCTAGATTCTTAAGATCTCTGATGTTTTCTAAGAATGACAAATTAACCAAGATGCAGATTACTTTGTTATTTTGTACTTTTTAGTCATCTATTTACATAAAGGCATTATTTAAATTTCTTTTTTATATATTATTTGAAAATTCAAAATAGTAAAGTGGCAATTCATATAATTCTGAGATTGGGCAAGGTAACTATATCTCATGATATTGAAAATGTTTTTAATGGATATAGTAAAAATTTTAAGCTGATAGGCTGCAAAGACAAAAAGGCAGATACTTTTTGAAAATAAAGAAGCCTGAATAGCTTATTTATCATTGATCTAAGACTGTGTAGATTTTTTTAGTCACTACATCACAATTCCAGTGTGTGCACATTTTCAAATGCAATCATATATAAATAAATTAATAGTAAGCCTCGTATTGTAATGTTAAGATGTGTAGCTTAGAAAAAAACTATTCAGATATATTTTTAATGTTACCTAGTAATTTAGGATATTTAGAAAAAGATTGCACATAACTTAGGCATATTATTTAGAACTGGACAGACGAGTATTGATGATTGTTGACTGTAAGTACGAATGTAATACGGTGTGACCATCACTATAACTGATGAGATAATACGATATATTGCCACGACTTCCCATTTAAATATTATAAAAAAAAAAAAATATTTTTTCGGATTTAAAAAAATGTATTCATATTTATACAATAATTCTTAGCGTGATATTAAAACATATATCCACAAATCCTGTAAATACATTAGTATTTGTATATATATTTTAAGGTAGATAGATAGACATAAATGTATAAAGTATTTTTATTTATTTTTGAATAAAAATAAAATAAATACGTACTGTAAAAAAAAAAAAGTGCAACATTCATCTTTTTCTGTGTGCATTTAATTTCATTTATGTATCTTTACTGAAAATGTTTTTAAACTATGCACATTCAAAACATATACTGATAGACATTGAAGTATATTAGTATTTAAGATATAATGCTTAAAAACGTTTTTTGTTTTGTAACATAGAGGGCGACGCAATACAGCTCGTTGATTTATTTTCCTTGTTCTTTTCACACTCAATTTTTTTTCCTAACGAAGCGCTCATCACATTTTTATATAACTTGTTTTATTTTTTAAAGACCTTTTAATTAATTGGTTTAAAAGTTAATTGACATGATTTTTAATATTCCTTTATTTAAATTTAATATATTTATCTGTGATCTTGATAACTTGGCTTACAATGAATCAATCCTTTTAATTGCGACAATTACTCGGGGCATTAATAATGATTCTTCGCTGATTTCTCACACCAATCGTTAAATTAATTAGTATTATGAACTGAACCAACATTTAACTAATCAATATTTTTCTGTAAATTTAGAATATTATTAACACTCAAATAAACAAGTTTTTATAAGTTTAATTTTTATTTATTTATTTTTAATTTTATAGATTTTTAAAATAATAAATGTATATGGTATATCTGCGCGCGCACACACACAGATGTGTAAAACATGATTTTTGGAATAATAAAATTTTAGGATTAGTTTATAGCGAGTATTTCTGATCTAATGTCAAGTCTGTATGTGTGTGATTAAACAATAGATAAAATGCAATATCAAACCATTATTGATATCTATCAACATTGCTTGATCAACATGACTAATTGATAAACGGCTGTTTTGAACTATTTTATAACAAATTACTCACATTTATACACGTATTAATACTTTTGGTTTTTTAAATTTTTAGCTTTTATTGTTTATTTTAGGCAATACATAATTATTTATATTCAGCATGAAATATTCATATTGTTTTTATGCATATACTTTGTATCACCCCCCCCCACCTATTTTTAACTTAATAAAAACTTACGCCTAATTTATTAACACTTATTTAACTGACGCTGGTTGTTTTTCTTTAGCTGTCTTCTAATTGAGTTTAAGAGAATCTGCTATTTGCGTAATAAATTTCTATGAATTCTTTTTAAAAAATTTTAACACACGCTTAATTAGTTGTTTTTTTCTTCTATTGTAAACACTTCAATTATCTGTATCTTCGTCTAGCTGGATATTTACATAGCTTTTGAAGCGGCTTGACTGTCTGTCTGACTTCCTTTTTTTTTTAAAAAAAAAAAAGAATACTATGATAAAACAACGATTTCCTAATTATTAATAACTACATATGTCCCTAACATATATTCAATATTTGTGATTTTTTTCTTAAAAAAAAATTGATAAAATGAATAATGAATTACATTTTATATTTTTATCACAGACAAAATTTTACTTATTTCAGATAAACTTTAATCACATAATTCCATTCGAATTTGATAACAATCAAAAGGATTAATATTATCATTTGTTTTAGTTGTTAATTTAGTATCAGTTTTATCTGGCATCTCGTTTTATGTTGGATTTTATTATTTTAATACGACCTATCTACGATAACGATTACTAAAAACTGTTTAGTAACCCATTGTCCACCTTATCGCCGAAGACTACAATCTTGTTTCAAAATAATGACACCTACCGCTTCACTGGCATGAAAGATGACGCCATCCACCGAACTAACAGGTATTTGTATTTTGGATGTCAAAAAAGAACCGTAAACTGGTTCCGTCCGCTATGTTTTTTAGACAAAAGATATTAAAAAGAATAATGAGAGAAATCAATCGAAGATGCGTTGGTTTAAAGATAATTCTTATAATTAAAATCAGCTAAATGCTATGGCGTTAAATAATTAGCAAAAATAAAAGTATAAATAAAGATTTATTATTCAATGGTAGAAGAATTAAATGTATTATTTTAAAATTAGATAAACGAAGATCACAGTTACACAACCTCCCGGAGAATCTAGAATTTCGTTGTAATGTATGTGCTTATATGTTTATGTTTAAATTGGTTGTATTAAAATGTTATGCAATATTTATTTGTTCATAAAATATTATGTTATTTGTGGGTGTAATCGGAATTTGTTATACTTGAAAAAAATTAACAATAGTCCTTGAAATTATTAGAATAAGAATGCTTGCAAGTAGCGTTGCATTAGATTAGTTAATTTCCGCTGGTTGATTTTTTAAAATTCTTGTACACCCTTCAACACGTTGCTGAGCTAAAATAATAATAATAACAATTATATACTTTTTAGATTTTGCATATCAAATAGCCATGTTTTGATTTCTTTATTAATAATTCAGACAAATTAATAATTTTTGATAGATCTATTATAATGAGGAAGGGTTATTTTTAAATTTAGGTGTAAAGCCTATAGAAGCGCGTTCTGAAAAAGATTTGAATTTGCTATTATATTATTAATTTAAATAGTAAGAGAGTAATGAATATTATTCAGCCCCCTCCTCCCAATCTTTTTTTGCCTTCTATGAAATTGTTTTTATTATTATTATTATTATTATTATTATTATTATTTCGATTCAGGTTAAATGACATTAAATTATATTCAAATAAATATTTATATCCATCCATTGAGATATTAATGTAAAAATATTATTTCTTCAAAACGTATGTAGGAAGCGATTCAAGCCATAAAATGATAGAAAAAAATATTTTCTATTGACTCTAGTTCGATTCTAACATTGTTTTGCTAATATTATAACGCAATTGCTTGGAAAAATGCGACACTTATTTTTAACTAAAAGCTATATATAGCGCTTGAACATGTGCGCATGAAAAAATACGGACGTGCGTGTCTATACATTCATAAATTCATAAGCGTAGACAAATTAATGTTAATTACAAATATAGTGCCAAGCTTTTGCTAATAAATAATAGGTGTATGCTGATCACATTTTATATACACTAAAAAATCTTAAAATTGAGTCATTTTCAAAACTGTATAAGTTGGAAAACGTTACATCTGAATAAACTCATTAAAAAAGCAGAAAATATACATAAAAATGCTAGAACACTGTTAATGATATGGTAAACAAAGATAGTCTACCAAAAACATAGTAAATAATATGGTCTGATTAATATTACCATAATGCCTAGATCCCAACTGTGCATTTGATGAGAAAATTGAATATATAATTATATGTATGTTTTGATGTAGGTGCATATATACTTATTTTGGCTTACTTGTTAAATTATCAATTTCTTACAACGTTAAGCATAGGTTTTTAAAAATTAGTAAATGGTAATGATTTTTAAAATTGTATACATTTTACAAATTCATATTTTATTTTAAACGCTTGAATAAACAAAAAAATCGTTAATCCACTGTTGAAACAAAACATTTCAATACATTTCACATATTTCCATTACAATTATTCTCTTTCCAGTCGAAGCAATAGCCACCCCACCCCCACCCCCAAAAGTGACATTATTTTTTCAGTTCGGAATTTGGTGAAGATTTTTTTAAAAGAAAACAAAGCTCATATTATTATTTTAAACGTCAAGTTTGATCAATTCCATTTAATTTTTTCATATATTCATGTGACTCAATTTTTTTCTAAACCTATATAAATTGTAGATTCAAAAAAATAGGGTTGGCAATCTTAGATTTTTTTTTTTTTAAAGTAGCATTAACGTTTAGTTTTGCATAGATTTCAATGTCCCTGCTTGGTTTATTGACATAACAGAGTAGCACAATTGATTGGTAAAGTTTCATGGATCGAAGCTCAAAAATTATCACTTCCAATGTTCGAAAGTTATATATTTCCCCGAACGAATTTTTCTTCTACCACTTAAGTTTTTAATTTTAAAAATTTATTAGGTTTAAAATTTTAATTTATTTTGTTTGATGGGAAGACTTTTCAATAATAATCGCCTCATCTTAAAACAAAAGCTTCCACAGGGACAAAAGAAACATAGTTTGGACAAAAGATACATAGTTTTGAAATCCGTACATGGAATTGCATATTATGTACCATTGACATTTTACCTAATATTATGTACTCTCATCTTACAAAATGCTATAGTATAATAATATTTAGCTTTGTGCAGAGCCACCTAAAAATGTTATGCTCTCACATACATATACCCTTAACATAGACAATATCAAAATCATGTAAAAATATTGTCTCAAATATTTTTCTTTTCTTCTCATATGTCATGGCATCAGCCAGGACGCGAACCCACAACCGTCTGCAACCAACTACTTGCTTGCAAGTAGTTATTTACTATGTTTTTGGTAGACTATCTTTGTTTACCATATCATTAATTACGGCCTGCAAACTGGTTATGCAATCGTAATCCTCAAATTTATGTTTGACTACTAAATACATAGATAGATATGAGTGTGTGTGAGATGGAGTATCTAATATTTGGAAAGATACTTTCCAAAGACTAGCTATATAAATTTAATGCCCCAATTACTCTAAGATGTTATATAGACATGTACATTAGACGATAATAATTACAAATGCAAATTTTAAATCAACTAAAATGTTCTAGTATATTATTCATTTGAATCGATTTATATTTATATGTTGATATCTATAATAAACTACAAGAAAACACAAAATAATTATAGTACTATACTGCAATTAGAAATTGACTTATTTATTTTATATGTCAGGTTATATTTGTTTTTTGTTGTTGTTCTTACTTTAGTGTCTAAATTATATATGCATAAATTATTATTAAATCTAAAATTCTCCGAGAGTTAATTTATTCAACTATTTAATTCTTTTGTTCAAAATTTTTTACTTAGAGATATTTTATGAAGCAATATATTTAGACTGAATTAATCAATGATTTTTTTTTTTTATTTACTTGATATAGATATTGCGAAATTTCTTTTCGATCTGATAAAATTTAATTTAGTTACGGTTAATTGATATAACTGCTGTTTATTTTTAGAGTGTTTATTTTTTCCCATATAAATTTTGATATCCTCACCGCCCTCGCCTTCCATAAAATTTCGACAATATCATTCATTTCTCTAATTTTTTTTTTGTTTGCAACTATAATAATTAGATGAATTTTTGCTTGCATTTACGTGTGAAATGATAAAAATGTTGCTTACTTACACCTTGTGCAAATGCTTCCCGAAGTTAAAGATAATAAACCCTTGTAAATTAAATTGATGTTAGAGCGACGGAAGAGAAATTATTTTTTTAACAAAATTTACTTGATAGATTATGTTTCTCTGATTATAACCGGAAAACAATTTTGTAAAAAGTCAAAATTTAGATTATAGAATTATGTACCACTTGATAAAAAATAATAACAAACAATATAGGTTATTTTTGGTCTGTAAATGAACTTGTCAATAATACATTTTTAATATATATATATTGACTGTGTTTTATAAATAGTAACTATATGCTTTCCACTTAAGATCCTCATTTTAGTGTTAATTTTGTGCGCTTTATGCTCAGCATTTAAGACTAAGTATATTCAACATTTAAATTTTCCAAATGTTCATAATCAGTGAATATGTTATTCTTTATGCTTATGTCTTAAAATATACAGGTTATGGAAAATTGCTTCTAATGACGTAAAAACGTCGATGTTTAATTAAATTAAAATTTGCCTTACTTATAAAAAATATTTAGCACCGAATTAAGTATTAAAATAAATTACATTATCTGACAAAAATGTGTAAATGTTATTTCATATTACGGAGACACTTATTGCTAGCTTTGGATCGTAGTTTTTGTTTTTTTTTTACTTTTTGATATTAAAAATTATTGACCAAATTTTAATAGTTTTTAAATGGAGTAATAAACGATCGATTTAAAATATAAATAATTTTATTCATTCTGGTTTAAAAAAAAAAAAAGTGAATATTATGATGGATAGGAGTGGCCATTACTATTTATTTATTTTTAAAAAAAACCTAATGAGTTTAATAGATTAAAAAACAAATTTGATGTAAACGCTGCTTATAATCTTCAAAGAAATAAAAATATTTACTATTATTATATTTTAAAATCTTCCCAATCTTTTTATTCCAATATTTTATATTGTTTTCTTTTATCGTCTTCAGCCGCGTGAAACATTTATATTCCTGGAAGTGATTGAGAATGGAAAATATTCTTATCTGTCAGTTTTCTGATACGTTGAGAGTGCAAAGTATTAAAATTATTACGTCACTGAATCTTAAACAAAATCTGACGAATTAATATAATCAATACAATAGTAAATATAAGATGAATAATCTAATTATAGCCAACTGTCGGGAAGTAGGTGCTTAGCTATTATCTACATTTAGCTTCTTTTTGAATTGACTTTACTATTTACTGTAGATTTAAGGTGTAATAATTAACTTTAAATACAACTTTATTATTAATAAGACATAAAAAGAAATTTTTAATTTTTGATAAAAAAAATTGAAATTCGCTTTTAAAACAGTTTCGAATTAATACTATTTACAAAATTTAAGATGCTAATGAGTTAAAAAGATTGCTAGCTATAGCAATTAATTATGACTAATGATGAAATATTGTTTGATAAGTGTGTTTGATATCGAAAGAACTTTGGAATACCTAACATGTCTTTGGTGTGAACATAAAATGTAATTTTTTAAAAATAGTATTTCAATTGCATGTATACGCTTATGTATATATGTAGATATAAATATAGAGGGAAAAAATATTAATTTTTAATTTGTTGCCAGGATAATTTATAAATAGAACATAACCGTTTACGCTTTTCTATCCATTTTATAACTAGTAGAAAATTTAATTACGATCTAGTTATTAATTCAGATAATATAATATTTATATATATTATTTCTTTTATTCATTATATATACAAATATGGATAAGTCTTAATCAAAATGATGATGTTGTTTTTTACGATTACTTATCAAGATTAAAACATATGTAATATCTTATTGTTCTAAACATCTTATCTCTCTCTCTCTTTTATTTTTATTTTTCTGGTTTACATATTTGGAACTTAGAAATTTGCCTAAAACGTAGCAATTCAGAATGCTTGGAAGCGATAATGTTCTATTAATTCGAATCATCAAACTACTGGATTTACTTTAAAAAATTTCTTACTATAAATATGGGTAATAAAATTTATTTTCCTGTAATATAAAATATATTTTACAATTACATATATATTAAAATTTTGGTTCCTCGTTGATTCATCTTTATCTAAATATTATATACAAAATGATATTATATATTTCAATCAAATATAAATATTAAATTTATTTTTAATGATTGTGCAGTTTTTTACAGAAGTACTCTAAAGTAAATATATGCTGATGTTTTATCAAATGCTTATTTAATTAAATAATTATAAACATTGTTAGACTTAATCTCAAAAAAAAAAAAAAACATCGCAGAGAATTTTGGCTTTTACGGACAGTCTTGCAAAATTATATATATATGTTTATACATTCGAATATCTAAGCAATAGGATATTATGATCAGGCATTAATGCTTAATCAATAATTTTTGATGATAATTTGTATTTGCTTGTTCTCTGTTTCTATAATTAAGTTTTAGTATCCTTTTTAAAAACCAACTCTTAAACTTTATAATTTGTTCTCATGTTTAGAGTTATATTTTAAACAATTATTGAGTTTAATTTCGCTCAGTCGAACTATTACAAAAAAAAAAAATGAAGAGCTAGTATATATATATATGTTTTCTTATATATATACTTTTTAAAAAAAAAAAGATTTATTTATATAAATGTTAATGCGTAAACAATGTACTACAAAAATAAATACATATTTATACTTTTACCAGTTAATTATTGAATTTTTAAATAAATAACAAATTATATATTTTTAAATGAATAAATATATATTCAGAGGACAGAAAAATAAAATAATTTATATTTAATTGTATTCTTACCCCACCCCCGTCCCATCCTTTTTAAAAAAAAAACAAACGAGTTTTTATTTAGATGATAACTAATAACGAAAATAAATTAAACCGAAATTATTTATAATTTTCTCTAAGTTATTTATAAATTTATTCGTTAACTAATAATTAATAATTAAAAATAATTAATATATATATATAAAAAAAAACAAAACATCTCTTTATTTGAGAAGTGTGCGTATTTATTTATTTTTACTACCAAATATTAATGACAACAATCTTTAGAGATTTTTATACTTTGAAAATTTAGAGAGCGGTAACTCATCGTTAGTAAGTCATAAAAAACGTGAAGGAGATTGAAAAATCCATATATTATTTATAAATATTTTTGTATCTTCATGTGAAATCATTCGAAGTCTTTGACTTATCAATTCTTTAATGAGAAAACCAAAAAAAAAGCACAAAAGGCAAAAGTATGTGAATCCAAAAATAAATACTGCCTACCATTTGTAGAATGTTTTGAACTATGTCTTTCAAAATAGCCACAGCGCATACATACGGATATACACACATATATATAAGGCCTCGTGATGTAGCGATATAACGTTTCACCTGCCATGTCAACAATTAGATTTAATTTTAGATAGATAAAAGATTCTTTTCTTTTTTAAAGATTCCAGTTCAATCTTAGAATTTTTTTTTTTTTTTAGGTATTTGAACTATAGCCAATTTGGCTAATAATGATTGGTAAATAGTTATCTAGCTATTCTTAGCTGGATATCTATGAAACATTGTTCGATGCTTATCACATTGCTTTTTTCATTATTCTTTTATAGATGGTTGTTAGAGAAACATTACTCTGTAGTAGTCTATTTTAAGATTGATTTACCTGCTTACTTTAATTAATATATTTCAGTGATCTATATATATTCGCGCACATACAAAGAAAATAGTAAAATGAAAACTTGTGCTTAGCAGTAATAGAAGGTAAATGCTTTAAAAAAAAAAAAAAAATTATCATCAGTTCTCTCTATTCTTTGCAAAAAATCTGACTGAATATAGTCAGTTCTATATAATTTTTAATGACATTATACTGTGTGACGTTTGTACTATGAATATACTTTTTGTTTTTATCTGTAAAAGTTATTATTGCTGGCTAAAAATTTAATTTATTTTCTATATGTACTTGAGAGTAATCTTAAACCATAGTAATACTGGATATAATATAAATAATTTTCTATTATCAACATTTGAAAGCAATTATTACTCTAGTAAATTACATTACTTTTCTCCAGTTTTAGTTAGCATTTACTTATTTCACTGTATTTATATTTTGTCTACTTATTTTGATAATAATTTATCAATAGATCAAAAACGGATAGATTTTAATGGTTGATTTAAAACATTCTTGACCTGTAGGATTATGCAGGTATATTAACTAATCATTGGCTATTTTAATGATTTTAGCGCCGCCTATCGAAAAAATAAACAATAGAATATTTTTTGACATTTAAAAAAAAGTGTTTTTAATTATTAAAGAGTTTAATGAATGTCTTCAGATAAGACGACAGTTCATATTGCTAATGAAGGTCAATATATATAAAGTCATTCTTATAACTTAAATTCAGATAGTATCCATATATGATAAATACGTAGTCTTATTATATTGACTTGGTCTATAATGCTTGCCTATATAGTTTTATTTATGATGAAGAGAAGAGAAAAAATAAACGAAAGCAGGTTTGAATTTTAGTGATTTGTGGGTTTTTATTATTTTATAGAATTGCTTTCACATGTGTAAAGTTATGTTCTTAGTTTATATTTTCTAGAAATTTTTTTCATATATAATAATAAATAATGGTTTCTATAGGGGGAAAAATAGACAATTTGTAGCTTCACAAGAATTCAATGATTTTTTAAATTTATTTATATTTCTGATTTTCATTCTTTATTAGTTCATTACAAAAAAAAAAAAAAATCTTCCCAATATCTTCTCAATATAAGTCTTCACCTAATTAAATATCATACTTTAAAATTCAGAATGCTGTCAGTATTTTCTTTAATTTACAAATACCCAGATTTTTTTAAGTATTAAGTTCAACGTTGGTTGATGTTTTTTATTATTAATTAGATTTTAAATTAAGTCAAGAATAATTGTCTATGACTACCAGACTGCTATTTATTTTTTAATTTCATTAAAGGATCTTTTTAATGTCTATCCATTATTTTCTTTCTTAAATAAATTTAATATTTAAAGCATATTTTTTACAGTTCTCAATAACAAATCATGTTTGTTTATTTTCTCGGTAACTTATCAGAACTTACTTAGTGGATATGGGATGTCTCAGTTTATCTTCGCTTCTTGAAAATTATTGTGGCTCAACTTAGGATCCTTTTAATTAATTATTAGCTAGTGTCATATAAATTCTTACACTCTACACGATCTTGAAAATGTGAGTCAATCTTCCCAAAAATTATTTGATTTTAATAAATTATTAGGCATATTATGATGAGAATTAAGCCATATCAGTATTGAAAGTTTTTCCCATCGCAATTATGTTATTATTTTACAATGAACATATAAATTCTTATCTGACAAAGTTAGAGTGATCAAATGTCCCCTTTTCTGACATTTGTTTTTATTTTAGTTGAAATACCAAATTTATTTTCAGAATTATTGTGTGTCCTAATTTCCAAATATTCACAATTTTCAGTTACCATGTAGCTAAGTCTCAATAAAATGTTGCTCTTTCTTAAAAATTATTGGAGAATTTTTTTTCTTGATGAGTGAATTCAACATAAAAATGAATTATTAGATTAGATCTTGTTCAATTACTATTAGTTCACCAGCATGAGTAATGTCAAGTGTGAATTCATGTGCATTTCATGACTGTGCAGTTTTGTGTAAAATGCAGTGAATATTGCAAATTAATAATCATCATGGATCTATATATTATGTAAAGTAAATAAAGGCAATCGAATATATTTAATTAACATGGATATTATTTTTAAAATAAATATTATAGCTCTAAAACAACCTACTAAAGAAGAAGTATACTTTGAATGAAGAATATACTAAAGAATGGCGTTTTATATATATATAAGATGCATTGAAAATGAAGGAACTCTAAGCTATGTAGTGTTTAAGTAATATAGTCATCTGATGACAAATCTATTATAAAAATCCATGTTAATAGTCAGAAGTTCTTTTTTTTTATT
The DNA here is from genome assembly GCA_028023455.1 of Epiperipatus broadwayi. Lineage (NCBI taxonomy): Eukaryota > Metazoa > Onychophora > Udeonychophora > Euonychophora > Peripatidae > Epiperipatus > Epiperipatus broadwayi. The sequence goes on along the minus strand of JAQFVV010006281.1, from coordinate 2,494,152 downwards.
CATCATATTTCTATTTTTACTTGTACTGATCAAGTCATCCTAGACAAACCCAAATCATGTGTGATTTTTCATCTTTAGGTAATATCTAGATAACCTTTTACTGACTATTTTGGATGAATGATTAGCTGAGTAAAATGTTTAAATTTGCAAGACTAAAGACGGCCATAGTTTTAATTATTTAAAATTGGGTGCAATAAATATCTTAATGTCATTTATATTTGATTATAATAATAATATAGTTAATATGACTATCCAAAAATATAATTTTTAATCGATCTAGAGTTGCCCCCTTACAGTTATTGTTAAATCGTCTTGAGAACCAAATCTCACATTAATAAGTTTATTTTATTACCCGTATTATTAATTGCATCGAGTTTTTATCCAAATCATTTGTCAAGATTTAAAATAATAACTGAAAAATGTCTTAAATATTATAATTTTAAATATCTGACTATGAATTTATATTATTTTAAAAAAGATAAGATTAATTTTAATGCATAATGATAATAGTTGAGGAGTGGGAATTAATAACGATAATGGTATTAAAAAATATTTGTTTTACATGCTCTTCTTCATTTATTTCTTTTACTATAAAAAATGTAGTAATAATATTGTATATATATATACGATTTATAAATATTGATCTGTTGACGAAATAGAGTATTTTTGATCATCCAACACAATTGTTGTGAAGCCTATTATTACTTTCTACTCTCATAATAAATGTAACCTGTACATTATTTTAAAACTATACAATAAATGTGAAGCTCATAGGATTAACCCTAATATAAAAATACTACTATTACCTTTATAATTTAGTCGGCACTCAGCAAATATTTTATATTGTTTATTCAAAAAGTTTAAATAAATTACCTGCACAGTCAGCAACCTTCGAATACCAAAATGATCATTTTTCTACTCTTAATAAAATTTAATTTTTTTGACTCTAAATGAAATCATCAAGTATATGTTTCAGATTCTTTTTGCTTTTTACTGTATGTATAAATGTATAGAATGCACATTTTTATTTGGTTAAAGAAACCGAAAGTTATAAGGTGTTTTGATGAGGTCATGTTTGTTATGATTTCGCAATTCTTTTTATTAAAGAACATATTTTTACTTTTGTAATAAATATCCAGAGATGTTTTATAACCACATATGCTCTAAGATAAATGGCGTTAACAATATACTATAATAATTTCAAAATAAATATTATGTAATCCTAGTAATTAACTCAATTTGCAGAGATATCTTGAGTTTTTATGCTTAGTAATTCAACATAATTTTTATTCTAGTCAGATGTGTGAACCATTTCAGCAAAAAAATATCCCTAGCACTCAAGATCGTATATAATCTTATTTGGTTTAAAATAACTAAATGATTTTATATTAGTCAAATATAGAAACTTTTTATAGCTTGATATTAATAATGAGTCTAATTTATTTATATCTATCATTGTATATTTGAAGTAAATTAATATTTTGCTTTGGATTTATGGATAAAAGAATACACAATTTGAAGTAAAATTTAAAGAAAATTTGAGTTCAGTACTTATATGAGTAGATACAGTCTTTCTATGTGGTGGAAGTCAGATATTACCATCATATTTTTTACTTTTATAGTCAGCACATCTCAATTAACAAACCCAGATTAAACTGTGATTTTTACTTTCTAGTTAAGAATAATTATATATCTGTTGGATAGTTAACTGAGTCAATTATGGGATTTCGATCTGAAAAAATTCTAAACCTGTTTTTAAACTAAAAAAAAACAAACATCAAGGTTCATTCACTGAATTTGGACTTCAAATAACAGAATGGCATGCAGAAGAAATATCAACTCATATACATATTGGCCAAACTATAAGTTTTATCAAATAGATTAATATTATAAGTTAAAAATATACGTAGTTACATGGACTGCATAATTAATTAAATAAAAACATTAACAGAACAAATAAATCTAGATCAAAGTTGTATTTAATACGAAATTAATATTTTTGTATAATAGGTTCTGATGTGTCTTCTATAAAAAAAATTTAATAGGGGTTGTTGTATTTTTTTTTAATATGATTAGACATGCTTATAAATAAATACATTACTTGGTTATGTTGTATCAATGTACACTTTTATGTGTTAAACAGCTGAATTTTTATTTTTTGTTTGATTAATGAAAAATATTTTTTAACTGTTTTGTTGTCACCTATTATTTGAGTCAATATTCATTAGAGAAATATTAAGATTTCCATTGTTATTATATAACATTATGAAAAGTAACATACTTGTCAAAATTAGTATTCAAATTAAAAACTTTTTCAAATGTTACAATTTTTATTCATTGTTATTGAATATCTTATTTTAGTTTCTATTAAACTTGACAATTTAAATTTTATGATTGCTTTAATTTCAACAATATGATTTCAGATAACATAAAATTTATATAATGTTTTAGTTTGGGCTTTTAAAATGATATAATAAGCAATAAATTCTTTCTTATAGAAATATTCAATTTTATTTTTCAGTTACACCAATTTATTTAATAAAGTGTGATTTTTTAGCTAGTGCATATTCATAACAGTCAACTTTCAATAACACACATACATAATTATTAACATTTTTTATTTTAAGTTAGAAATTATTGCATATCATTTAACCTGTTAAAATAAAATTTAATAAAGTTCAAATATACCTGATATTTTTCATATAAGTGCATGATAATCTCCATCTTTTAACTTTTCATCTTTTACTATTCATAGACATGATTTTTATTTTATTTTTAGAAATTATAATTTATGCATTCACTTATGTTTTAAAAAATGTGACTACAAATTATTGAGATAAAATTGTTATTTGAAAATCTATGTGGGCTTAGGTTAATTGAAAAGACCTGATTGGTCAAAGTACCCTTAGCATTAACAGTTGCATAAGTTCATAATTAAATGTTGGTACTGTATTTTTAAAATCTTCAATACAAATTCATTTGTTAATAACTATAATAACAAAATATTTTTTAAACTAAAATTATATATATATTCTTTTTTTAAAATTAACTGCATCATCTATTGTATGTTTTTTTTCTCTTTAATTCTTTTATCATAACATTATTTCTTCTATAATTTTTTTTTTTTAAAAAGAAAAATGAATTTTTTGTTGTATTAAACTATATATATATCTTCAGAAATAAAAATAAAAATGTTATACATTTTTTAAAAGCATTTTAATCTTTTCCATGAAATATCCCAAGAAAATAAATTGATATGTGTATAGAGTTTTTATTTTTAAATGTTTTTTCTTGATTGTAATGTTCAAAGAAAATATGGTTTATTTTCTATTTCAGTTTTCAATTTTTACATTTTTTGTTCTAGACATATTAATTTTGCAAAAAAGAAAAAAAAAAAAACAGAAAACAACTCATAAACAGAAATAAATAGAACTAAATTGCCAACCATAAAATGCTTCGGTTTAGCCTGAGGGCTATAAAATGTTACAAAATGAATAAATAACATATATAAAGTTTTATTATATACACCTGTTTGTGAATGAAATTTGATCTTTATTGATATTATTTATTTATCTATCAAGGAATAACAAGTATAAAGGGTATTTTTATATTTTCTAGCTTTTTAACACATTGGGGGGGGGGGGGCAATAATATTATAATAAAGGAAGTCTCCATTTTTTTATGTAATTTGAAAATGTTATATATATAAAGCACTATTGTTAGTAGGTCTATTCCTGGTATTTTTTATAAGATTCCATGTAGTTGTGGTAAGTTTTATGTAGGCCAGAGTAAGGTTAACCTTAATGAAAGGATTAGGGTTCATATAAGTAGAGTTAAACATAGGTATTTTAACTCAGCTTAATATATTTATGAATTGAATACAGGTCATAGAATATTGTTTAACAATGCTTCGGTTATTTTTTATGAAAAGAATGAGTTAAAAAGAAGAATAAAGGAGACTTTGATGATAAATCTTCTTGATTCTGAGGCTATCAATCTTATGAAGACTTCTTTTGATATTAAGGGAAGATGGAGTTTGAAATGAATTATGGGAAGATTTGTTTGTGTGTGTATATATGTTAATTCCTTTAGATTGATTTCACTTGAGAAGGTCTATTTGTAGTAGATGAAACCATGGTTGTGTAAGGATTTTGGTAAAATTTTGGATTTAATCTAGTATTGTATTATTAATGATTTTGCATTTAGGCAGGTTTGATTTGATATAAAGTACTGCATGTTTATGTTTATTTTGCTATAAGTTTCTTTTTTTTAACTCCATTTGCAACATTTTATTTTAAAAATTAAATCTTTGTTCAATATTGTATTTTCATAATTTTTACTTTATTATAAATATAAGTTTATAATTGAAAACATTCTTAAAAATAATATTTCAGTTTTGCAAATATAGAAATAAAAGTAATAAAAGGAAATAATTAAACAGAAAAACAACTATTTTTCTTTCATAATTGCTGATAAGAAATGTTTATAAATGAAAAAAAAAATGTTTTAATTCAATTTTTAAAATCTGAATGAATTATTATTAAAACATCAAAAAGCAATTTGAAAATTTAAAATTCCATTTATAATTATTAGAATATCCCTCAACATAATTGCTATGTTCTGAATAGAATGTTTTCAACTCATAACTTGCCCTTTTACATCTTTTAAATCAGATATTTTCAAAGAAAATATGAGTTTATTATAAGTATTTTATAAATATTATACAAAAATAGTCATATATATATATAAATTAAGAAAAAATATAATTTTTTTCTTTTTGAAGTAAAAAAAAAAAAGACATTTAGAGCAATCACAAGTGGTCTTAGAGCCTGAGAATAAAAAAACCTACCAATTAATACTATTTTTAGCTTGTTTGGATTAGATGTTCTGTATGATATTGATATTTTCAGACTTGTTTAGATTATAAATATATATGTATTACATCCAGTTTCTGCCATTAAATGAATGCAAAACTAGTAAATGAACATAACAGTTATAAGAGAGTGAATTTAAGATGAAGTGGTTAAAGCTTCACCAAACCATATGCAGAAATGTAATCAGAACTGACATTGTAAAACCATTTTTAACATTTTGTTTTTATTTTTGTACTTATAAAAGTTCCATTTTAAAAAATAAATTTCCCTTTTTTTAAAAAAATTATAATGTAGGCAAATTTGATTTCAATAAAGTTTTGACAAATAATGTTATTGTTTGGGCTTAATTATTCTTAAAAATAATTTTAGCATACAAGCAAAATAATGAAAAAATATAATAAATTTTTGAAAAATCCATAATAATTATGAAAATATAATAAAATTTTATATTGTTGAAAATAACTTATAAAATAACAAAAATCATTTTCAAAAAGAAGAGCTTTAAAAATATATAAATTGCTTTTCTGTTTTACTAACTTAATGCATACAAGTCCCATCTTATTGCCCAAGCTGATTCTTAATACTTTAAACTTTTATTATGTGTTAAATATTTCTGGTATATAAAAACAAAAATAAAAAATAAAATATACATTGTTCCACCAAAACCATTCAGTGTAAATTACAGTGCAAACATTAGTATACAAACTTTTCAAATATTATCATGAAAAATTGCAGCACAACTGAATTGGCTTGTTAGTTTCTGCTAAATGATTAAATATATTATTTATATCAAATTTTAAAAGAAAAATTAATAGAAAATAATTTAACATTAATATTTTTTTTAAAACTTGAAAATATTTAAAATAAACAAAAAAAATGAAGTGTTAAACCTTTTTCTTATTTTTGTTGTGATGAAAATTGATAATATTATAATGCAAAAAGACAACTTATAAATAATATTAAGTTATCATTTAGATGTTTAATTTTGTGTATTATAAAGTTATTTAAATGTTGGTGCAATGTTTTTTTTTAAATCCTAGCACATATCAATTGCATATGTAAATTTAAAAAAAAGTATTTTTATTTTCACTTTTTTTATTTTTTTTTTATATATAATCATTTTTAAAAATATAAATTATAGATTATATGAATCAGTGGGTTTTAAGACAGTTTATGTAATACTCTCTGTGTATATATGTATTACTAAAAATATGTACATCATATACAAATCTAGTCTATATAATGTTAAACTTTTTAAAATTTTGTACTACAAAAAACAAAATCTGATTTATTTACTTGCAGTGCTAGACTTCTAATCTATTAATTCAAAATAAATTTGCTAAAATCTTTAAATATACAAATAAAAAAGCAGATTTTATTTATTTTAGTAATTAATAGTCTAGTTGGATTTTCTAACTTAATGATGGTTTGTAAAATAATAAGTATGAGTTATAGACTAAACTGACTTTTGATGCTGCATATTTTTGTCAAAGCCAATAAATGCAATTAGCCAGTAAAGCATTGAATGTTAAATTATAAGCTTTAATGTCAATGGCATGATTAAAACGTTTTTTAAAGATTTTTTAATATTATGTTTCCAATTATTCTTGTTCATGGAAACAACATTTATCTAATTTGTTTCACAATAATGGTTATATATCTTTCCATGTTTATAAAAATTGATAGTATGTTATATCTTTTGTGTGTGTACACACCAAATCAGCTTGTGTTTCTTATATGTTGAAGAATAACTAGAGACAAATTCAAAAAAGATTGGTTTGTCAACATTTTAATTATGCTGTTAATGTTAAAACTTAAAGTTTAATACCATCTGTTTGTTTCCATTAGTTGCATTACTGTTGATAGTTGTTTCATTTTTTGTTTTTGACAAATATGTGCAGCTTTGAAAGTTAGTAGTATTCATTGATTCATAATCATCATTAAATTTGAAAATTCCATGTGATGTTTAATTAATAAATTACAATTTATATTTATGTTATTATTATTTTTTATTTACTTTAAGTGTTAAAATTTAACTATACACACTTATGGGTAATTAAAATTTACTTAGTACATATGTAGTTCTAGATGCTTTTAGATTGATTCTATAAGAAATGCAGTACTACTGGAATAAGATAATGACTAGATACATATGTTATATATCTTACCTTTTAAAAGAAGAAATATAATGTAAATTAACGAACCATATGTAAAAACTACTTTCATTATTATGATATAATACTTCATAATATTTTGATATTATTATTTTAGTATAATTGTTTATGTAAATGAATTAGGAAAAGTTGTTAGTATGTTATACAATATTTTACATATTTAAACCTAAATAGGTTAAGAGACAAAAGTTAAAAAATAAATAGTTATCAGCAAAACAGTTGTCTAATAAAAGTCACTAAATCTATATGTGATTATTTACCATTTTGTTAATAGTAATCATGACGGACTGTTAGTTCTCATAACATAAACAAATCCAACTATGACTAAAATCACAACTTAAGCTGATTATGCTCAAGTTTTTGCTTCTGTTTTTGATAAAAAAATTTAATGTCTGAAGTTTTTTTAAAAAAATATTTTCATAACAATAACAACTGTAATAAAGATTTTTTTTTATTTTTTTTTTACAAAAAGCTATTTACATTTTAATACTACAAAATAATAATAAAAGAAAATATTTTTTAAAATAATAACTTATGTATTTTTTTATTTTTTTTAAAGAATATTAAAACTATAAAAGTTAGAATCATAAATAATAATAATTTACATATTTTTTTATTATCTTTAAGCTCCCTCCCCCCGTTCTTTCATTACATCTTTAAAATGCAAAATAAAATAAAAATAGTAGTTGATTATAGAATGTGAACATATGCACAAACAAAAAGTTTGTTAATAAATTATCATTTATTTTAATAACTCATAACAAAATTCATACTTCTGTTGATAATTAGCTCCATGAATAGGGTAAATTCATAAATCAATTTACAAGTGTTGCATAAATATTTAAACATGTACATAAATATGTTTATGTAAATTTCTTCTTTTATTTAAAAAGAAAAAAAAAAGATTCATCATTCTTTACTTAGTCCCTATAAAAATTATCCAAATTTAAGATTTGGCATCATAAAAAAAAAATGCAAGAATATTTTCATTGTCAATTTTTTAAGGTTATTTTAATAATACTGTAAATAAATTACAGCTATTAAAAATAATATTAATAATATATGTAGCATCTGAATAAACTACCTTACAACAATGCACAAGTTAAACTCTGCCATTTTTTTCACAAGTTTGTTAAAATAGTTCTATGAGTTTGACTTGTGAGTTGTTGTTATGTTGTTATGTTAGTGTATTCACACTTAATAAAATCTGGATGTCATTTGGAGTGACTGACTAATAACCTTTAAATAACTCAATATAGGCCAAAAACATCTCTTCAGTATTCTTCTTTAAAAAAAAGCAGTAAAAGAGAAAACAATACTTATTAAAATAGTCAAATGCTGAGTAAAAACTAGAACACCTATTTACCAAACAAAGTATAGTACTTATTGGTATATAGCACTTTTTCATCAGAAGTAAAGAAATATCATATTGCAAACATTTTTTTCTTTATAATTATCACAATTGATGCTCACCTGCAACTTTTTTTACTTAACAATTTAGAATTGCTAAATTATCATTTGCTAAAATATTAAATATAGATCATGAGTATGACAGACATATGTAATAAATACTTTACCACAGTCTACTTGCTAAGTAAAAACATTTTTTTGAAAGCAAAATTTGTATTGATCTTAAGGAATTGAGGAAAAGGAATAACTTAAGTTACATCTAAAGATTTTTTAAAAAAAAATAGTTTATTAGTCAATTAATTTACGATATATTTATATTCTTGAAGTCAAGTGAAACAATATTTAATTTTCAATGCTCATTCATTGCATTTTCTATTTTATTCTATACACTGCAAAACAGAAAAATACGGTAGCTGGCACATTAAAGATTTAATATTGCCTTTATTTACTTCATATTTACAATGTTGGATAATTATTTATTATATATATATAAACAGTATTCATTTTATGATTTTTTACTGAATTCAGTATGATTTTTTTTTTGAAATATTTATAGTTTTATACTTTCTATATTTCTGCACAAATATTATTTATCTCCAGCTTCAAAGTATCTCAAATTATGTTTGAACATGTGATCTATGACCAATATAATTTTATATATTTATTTTATTTGTTTATTAATTTTGTTTTAACTTTCAACATTTTTCAGGTCGTTTGCATTTATTTTTTTATTCTTCTTCTGTATTTTCTTGTTTAAAAAGTTCATTGTATATATACAGGATGCAATTACTATATATATATATATATATATATATATATATATAATTGCATTATATATATATATATATATATATATATAATGCAATTTAATAGGGAATTGCTAATTTTCTATTTATAATTTTGAATAAGAAGTTCTAAATATGGTTTTAATTTCTCCTTATATGTAAAAACAAAAATACTTAATTGTAAATATTAATTAGAGAAAATATAACTTACTATTAAAAATTTTCGGCTGAACGTTTTCGAGGAACCATGCCTCATACTCATAGCCTTCATGAAAAGTGTAATAAATATATGCAAATGTAAATATTCAAATAAGCTACTGTTACGTAGCCCATTTTTTCGAGATCTCGAAGCATGTGTCCTTTCTGTTGATGGCATGGATGTCTCTATTAATATAGAATGCCTCCTTTATTTTTCTCCTGTAATCAGCATAGTAAACAATCTGGGCACAACTTCATACCTGCCAACCCCATTATTTTATGTTCAGAGCCAAATGATTACAGGAGAAAAATAAAGGAGGCATTCTATATTAATAGAGACATCCATGCCATCAACAGAAAGGACACATGCTTCGAGATCTCGAAAAAATGGGCTACGTAACAGTAGCTTATTTGAATATTTACATTTGCATATATTTATTACACTTTTCATGAAGGCTATGAGTATGAGGCATGGTTCCTCGAAAACGTTCAGCCGAAAATTTTTAATAGTAAGTTATATTTTCTCTAATTAATATTTACAATTAAGTATTTTTGTTTTTACAAATAAGAAGTTCTATAAAAAACTGACTTTTCTGCAAAAAAATTATCCTAAAATTCCTTTTCGTTTTATATATTATTTTTCAAAATATCTAATAAATTATTTTAAAAAATGTAGTAAAATTAATGCAAAAATTTATATTCATTTAGTAACACAATTAATGGGAATTAAATATATAATAAAGCTCATTTCATATTAATTAATTAAAATATTAATTAATAATTCTGTGAATTTTCTCATTAAAAGCGTTAATCAATAATAGATGACATAAAAGCCTTATATTAATAATTACTTATCAATATTAAAATAATCTTCATTACTTTTATGAATATTTTTGAAGAACATACTTCTTTATTAATCAAGCTATTAAACACTGACGTTTTATTAGAACTGAATAATTAAAATAATTAGCGATAAAACTATCACATTTTTAGAAATGGCTCCTGCTTAAATTGCACATAAAAAATACATGATTTAGTAATATCTTTATTGTTATAAATTTTAAATATACATTAACTGATTCTAAATATGAATATTTGTAAAAGTATTGATTATTGGATTTAGAATTAAAAAATAAAATAAAATATTGATTAGAAATTATCATTTGGCATTTATTTATATTTGTTTATATTTTCAAAAAAATCCAAATTAATTTACTATTAATTTCTTTATTGTTATCAAAATTACTAATGATATGTAAAATGAAATTTGCAATTATTTTTAATGTACTCCAAATTAAGCATTCATTAACGATATATATATATCATCCAAATCCGTTCTGTTATTAAACAATGGGTGTGTAACCATGTATTACATTAAAAAATTGTACATAAAGAGATAATCTATATAACTCTGTCCATTCAAAGCTATCAGATAATAAAGCAAGAGATCACTAAAATCAAAAAATATCAATATTATAAATTTTAGAAAAATCTTTTTACATCATTAAGATTCAATAATTTTTATTTTATTTTATTGCAATCATTCAGTTAGTTGTGGTATAAGTTTAAGTCTTTGGGAATTTATACTACAATTATCTCTGATTAGTGACAATAGTTCTAGGTATTTGTGCAATTACATTTATTTTTCATTTAATTAGACACAGCCAGTTTTACTCTAATCTTTTTATTTTTGTTTGCAAATATGTTGAGTATTTAACTTATGCAAACCCTTCATTGAAAAATAATAATCAAACTAGATTTATCAGATAGGAGTATAATCAATAGTAATCTGCTTGCCTTCAAATTTGACAGGATTTGCCATCCTAATGACTGTAAACTTGGCAATACTATTTAGGATTCCTTTTATACCATAAATGTAGAAGTATCTAGAAATAATATTAGTAATCTAATGAAACCATTTAAGAAGTAATGATAATAATTAAGATTTTTTTATTCTTGTTATGTGTTTTCTTTGCTTGATTTGGATTTTTCAAAATTCATACAAAAATTAATACTTATAGCTTATAAGTTATATAAGATTAAGATTGGTCTAGTTTCTTTTAGTGAAATTGGGCTTTCAGAAAAAGTAAGTTTAATTCAACAGATAGATGGCTATAGAATTTTTGAAAATACAAATCACTAAGTAAAAAAAGACTGCACCTAGATTCTTTTAGAATTCTTAGATATATCAAAGAAAGGTTAATAACTAAAAAAAAAAAATCAGAAAATAATTTTTGAGGATAGAAATGTGATGTTTAAATACCAAGCTTTAGTTTTGAATTCTGACATTCTATTACTACATAAATCACAAAGAATACAAATATCGATTCTATATTGGTACTTGTGCCAATTTTATCAATATTTTTATGTTGGATTAAAGTAATTCAGAGAAAGGGATAAATATTATTGCATCTGTATCAATAAAAAACAGAAATTCTTTTTTGGAGATTTTAATGTGCACTGCTAGCATAAACTAAAAATTATGACCCCAAATTATTAGAAATAACAGTATTGGCTTGGGAAATTTAAATTAAAAAAAAATCAAACAGTTTATTTGGTTTGTCACCAGAAAACATTGGAAATAACAGAGGTGAGCTGCAATATGATTATGATGGCTTAGCTCTCAAGTCAACTATTATCCCATCACACTAAACCATGCAGAATGAAAAAACAATCAAATAGTTTGTCACTCAAAAATCTAATGGTATCTGAGCTGACTTGCAACCCACAACTGTTAGCTATTGGATTTATTAATCCATACAGTTAATAACATTAAATAGTCAATTGTTATCGATCTGTGTACAATAGTATTTTGGGCAGAAAATTATGCTGAAGAATTAGAAAGTAATATCAATCAATAATTTAATTTTTCCTTATTATTTATTGCAATAATTTTAAATTTATAGTAAATATGAGCTTAACTGAATCATCTTCTCAAAGACAGGTTGAGACAATCTCTTTTGTGATTTCTTCATTTACCTTATGTTTATAAAGTGTTTTTTATTACTGCATTTATTTTGTTTTACTCACATATTCTTCTGACATTCTGTAAACACACACACACACACACTACACACACACATATATATATATATATATATAACAATTCACAACGTATTGCTACTTAAGATGGCGGAATACGCCGAAGTTGGCTATAGCAAAGAACTTTAATCTTTAATTTTATATAGGCATTTTTTAAAATTTTGTAGTTTTATTCTAGTGAATTGTTTTATTATACTTATATTATTTGTAATTATATATATATATGAATCTCAATGATTTAAATTTTTTTATTATATATAAAGCTATGCTCAGTTTACCACTAATGACTATTAAGTATTTTCACTTGGGTGAGATATCCATCCTGCCTTTGCGTAGAGAACTCATGTAGTTTAAGATTATTTCTATTACTTTTAATCTTAATGTTTTTTTTTAAGTCTTTTTTTGTCTCTTAGTTATTTTGAAGCCATTAAAAAGGTATAATAAGAAATCATTAATTATCTGCTGAATATTATTATTAGAAAGAGCTTATTGTGTTGCCATGAATTAATTTTCCTAAGATACTATTCAATTGAAAACTTATTATAATAAATTTTAAATTGGCTTAATGTCTGAATTATAGCCCTGATAAATTAGGTTATTAATTATGCACACTACAGCATAAGTGTATGTGTGCATATATTCATTTTCTTTTATAGCGATGACATACTTTTTCAATGACCAGATTTTAAATCAATTCTTTATAATCAGACTTTTTTTTTTTTAATGTATCAGCTTCATAGTTATCCTGGTTAACTAAACAATTATTGGTTAGTAAATTGATGTTTAAATGCTTTCAAAAACTATGAAGAAAAAAAGCTATTGAAACTTTTATGACTTCGTAATTGACTATAGTAATAAGCAATACCATCATTTTCAAAGTCTTTTTGAAAACCTAAAAAGGCATTCAGCTGCTTTGCATTGGGTTGTTTAATTCTACTTTATTAACATCATGCATCAGAATAGAAAATGCATAAAAGTATACAATTTTTTAACATATGAATTATAAAACAATGACAATGTAGTCTGAAAGACTAAATATAAGATTTATTCTATATTTAGAAAGTCATATTGTTAGTGTTAGTGTTAAAAAATCGAATTGTTTTGTGGTTAAATATAAATGCTTTTAATAATATCAATTAAATAAAGATGTAAAAATAAAATTTACTTACCAACAGATATTAAGACTTGTAGTCAAAATATCAAAATAATTCAAAATCACAATAAAACAAATTACTTCTGGTCAGTCTATTTTGGAATTCCCTATTGTCTACCAAAATAGCACGATTATAAACTTCTCATCAAATGGTTAAAGTATGTTCTCATAATCATTCTTTTCTGATGTAAATGTTGCAATGTATTTTTGAAAATTTGTCTGGTGATAAATAAAGAAAAGTCTAATGTTCAGAACATTTTCACCCACCCTTAGTTTAATCATTAATGCATGACAACTGATTAATGCTTAACAATGTTGAAAATCAGGTCCATCAATGAAGCAAACACTATTTCCAAATCACAAATTGATAGTGAGGGTAATAGTATTGAGTTTTTTCATTTATATTGCATATACAATAAACCTCTACTTTCTCATCATGTTGCACGTTACTCTTCTCCAAAAATAGTCTTACTTAAATTGCTGCAATTAGTATTATTATATAAATTGATCGTTTTAATAATAAATTCATAACTTTTTATATTTAAAATTCTGAGAAATGATTGATTGTTTCATCATTTTATTTTATTTTGATTTTAGGTTTGGTTTAAAAACAGAAGAGCAAAATGCCGGCAGCAGCAGCAACAACAACAGCAGCAGCAAAATGGTAGCCAAAATAAATCTAGGCCAAAAAAAGCAAAAACACCCCCACCTCCTACTAGTCGTGCTTCACCTTATAAGCCACCATCAGTACCCACTGTTACAAGTATGACCCCTCCTGGTAATAGTATTTGGAGTCCAGCTTCTATTCCTCCAGTGGGTGAGCTTACATCAAGTGGAAGTTGTATGCAACGCCCAGCTTATCCTATGAGTAATTCACAGACATCCAGTTGTTATTCTCAGAACTATGGTCCATCCTCTTACTATGGCAATATGAACATGGACTACCTTCCTCCTCCAATGCCACATTCGCAGCTACCAGTAACCACATTGAATCAAATGACAACGTCTACTATGACATCACATATGAGTCATTCTGGACTGTCTAGTGCACAGAGTTTGAGTAGGAGTGGTCATGTGGGTGGAGGACTAACATCAAACGATTGTCTGGAATATAGTGACAAATCTACTGCGTGGAAATTTCAAGTTCTGTAGAATTTTATCCTAACTATAAACTTTTCTTATTGATAAACCATAAAACTTGAAGTAACTATTAAAAGAAATGGCAAAATATATATATAACAGAACTCTAATTTTTCAATTGCTCAAGTCGGGTTTGTTTTTGAGGATATAATGAAGTCATATAATTACCCGTAAAAAAGAAATGAAAAATAAATATACTTGTAAATATACTTTTTCTTTTAGCACAGGGTCAGAATATTATGGATTTTTTAAAGATGACTTTTACTTTAAGACAATCAAGTATGAAATGTTTTATTTTATTACTTTTTTCAGTTTGTTACTTTTTTTAAGAAAATGGGAAAAAATAAATTTTGTGTTTGCAGAGCTCGGGTGGAGACCTCAGGCCCAAAAGAGAGCCGTTCTTGTAATTTGTAAATGAGAAGAGTAGAATGGGACTCTAATTTTATTTCTCCCATTGATCCGGGATTTGCAATTGTTTACCAGTATGTAATAAAATAAATATCAATCTGTAAATGAAAGAAAAAATGGTAATAAAAAATTAAAAAAAAAAACGGATTCAAAAGTATATAATTAAAAAACTTTATTCATAAACAAGGAGACTTTTATCCTTGTTTGTTTTGTTATGTTTCCTTAATTTCCTTCCCCTTTCCACTTATTAAAATTATTATTCCTAAATGTGGATTACGAATTTTTTTCATTAATAGCCCGGATCATGACATTCTTTTGATTCAGTTAAGTGGACACTTGATCATAGAACGCTTCAAAATTAAGTATCCTGATTTGTAAGAAAATAACATAATTCAAGAATGTTTGTGAAACTGTGATTTATGAATCGCTCATGTTATTTTATTTAAACGGTTTATTGTTTATTTTTATTTTGTTTATATATATTTTTTACTAATATAGTTTCAACTTCACAAATGAAATTGGCAATATAGCATTTTATTTTTAAAAGTCTAGAAAATATAAAAATAAAATATTGTAGCTAACAAAATCCTTTTGGTAATTGAGCGGTGGTAAATACGATGGTTTTGTACAAAAATATAGAGAAAATTTATATCAAAATGCTATTATCTGAATGAGTGAGCGTGCTAACAACTGTTCATTTGGAACAATAACTGCTTGGAACATATCGGTCTATTTCTTTATTTTTATTTCTTTGGTTATGTTCCTAGCTACATTATTTTTTTTCGCGCTCTCTTGCTTTTCTCTACCGTATATCTGTGCTCCTAGAAATAAAAGAAAAATGTTACTATAATAATAATAAAATGTTTTAAAAACAAAATTATGCACTGTCTTTTGTTTCCATTCTATTATGCACTCAAAAAAAGAAAAATGAATATGCATAATAACGTAGGACATCTGAGTAAATAAAGTTCACGAAGGAGAAATCGGAAAATTGCTTTAAGGGAAATAGCGCTTGTCACAAGAAACGAATAAATGCCGCCGAAATAGCTTGATTTTTTTTTTTTTTTAAAAAAAAAGGTAATGATAATAGTAATAATAAAAGATTAGTTTATCCTTTTTAAAATCACCTTTTTGAATACATTTATAATACATATATATATAATTGTGAAAAAAATATTATTGCAATAATTGAAGATTTATTTCAATTAAATATTTTTTAGATTATATTCTATATATTTTCTGCTAAGAAAAAATAAAGTTGACTAAACTAGACTAGAAAAGTAGTTGCATTTAAATAAATAATTAATTTTTTTTAAAAAATCAAATAGTTTATTGCTTCGGTAGTGATAACTTTGAATTTTTAGTTTTAGAGTCTACCATTACCACAACACTAAGCAGGGAGGCAATAAAAAAAATTGCAAATATATATACGAGTATATAGATAAATAGATAGTTAAAAAAAGTATTGGCGGACTGGAAATGAGTCTTTATTAAAGTGAATAAAGTACTAAAAATGATTTTGATTATTTAATTAAAAAATAAAAATATGAAAAGTTTATTCATTATAAAATTGAATTTCTCAATTATTCAAAAACAAAATAATTGTAACAAAACAGTTTCAGATAGACTTTTATATTTGTGTTTTTTAATTTTAAGAAAATCCAAATCAAAAAGTTTACAAACAGGAAAGGTATGTATATATTTCAAATGCTTATAAAACAAACAAAAAAAAGAAGATAGTTTTGAAATGGTAATAAAATAAAAATAGTCACAGTAATATTAGTAAATTATAATCTTACAATTTCCAATCTTGAAGTTTAAGATAATAACTAGATTGAAGCCTGTTCATTAAAATTTGAAGATTTACTATCTTAATGTACACCGAGCACTGATTATATATATATGGGAGATGATGATCTGGACCAACGGATGAGTGCTGGTTCAGCATGAAATACGGCTTTAGAGATCATTTATTTTTTTCACGTGTGTTGTCATGTATATCGGTTGTATCAATAGATTGGATAACTGAAGGGAGCTTAAAAGTCTGGATTCAAATCTCCTATAATTAAAAACGCTATGTATACTGCTTTACAAAATAATTTTTAAACTACTCTGGAAAATTTTCCACTTTCTGCAATAAGGTATTTATATGATTTATTCTATTCAGATCAGCTTCTGACTGGATATAATTTATAAGGCGCTATAATAATTAATTTTATTTGTAAAAGTTTAATTCTTGTAAAAAAGTTATTCATCTTTCTGTTGGCTAGTTGGACAATGTAATTTAATTTCTATTCAGTGTTTTATATATACTAATTTATACCATATGAACCCATTTGAATTATCCTGTTACGTGTATAATAATGCAACTGAATGAGCTATTTAATGAATATTATAACCAAATTGTAGGCCTACTACATAAACTTTTTGTGACTAACTTTTTTTGCTGTTTCAGATACTAGAAACATTTTTTTTTTGTTTCAGATATCTTAGAATATAAGGAACTTTATATTATGGAGACAAACTTTTATCTCATATAATGATAAACAATCAATCCAACCAAACTTAGTACAATAAAGTTTTAAATTAATAAAAATCAACAAATTTTCAATTTTTTAGCCACTTCAAACAATCTTTGTAGCAGCAAATAATTTATCTTATACCTTTCTCAGATCATTATAAAAATATTTATTTACATATAAGCAGATAACGTTAAATGGAATCTAAGTTTGTTAAACATTCATAATCGTATAATAAGATATTTTTTAAAGGAATAATGGATTATAACTTTAATGTGCAATGCAAGCAAAAAGAAAAGTACAATTACCCCCCACCCACCCATTTATTATTGTGTTCTCTTACTTGATGCAAAAATGAGTAATCAGAAAAATACTGTTATTTATGTTATGTCTGATTAAAAAACAAATAAAAAGGTTAACATAGAAATTGGAGTTAGATAAAAATTACATAGAAATTTATTTACACTGACATTCAAGTCCCATTCTTCTATTTATGCATATGTTTGGAATATATGTGTTATGATCTGAATTACAATTATGATGTAAAAGAAGAATTAATGAATAATGATGCAGATGAAGAAGGGATGAAACTCATGACAAATATGCAAATGACAAAAATAAGAGCTGGAAGATTTAGAGCTTATGTAAGGTGTTTAGAGGATGTAATAGCAACTAGGCATGAGATGTCAGTGGAATTCTATAAAATAGTTTCACATGCACTGATCACCAGACTGAAATGAAGGAAAGAAAATGTGAAAGTAGATATTTTTCATGTTTATATGACTGATTTGAGGCAGACCAGGACAAATAGTCTCAGTGGTTGGTCAGATCCTGATGCCATGAAGCAAGAAGAAGGCCCAGTGACCATGCTTCAATCTTGGGTTCTTAACATCATCAAAGCTTTACACAAGCAGCCAAAACAGAAAAACATCAGAACCCATTAAGGCTGTTTTAGTCTCCTCATAAAATTGGTGTCAGTTTTACCTAGAACTCTCAATGATCTTATTCATTCCCTGATATCTGGCATTCAGTATTCTCTCAGGGACAAAAATTTGAGTTTCATTATGAAAATTGATACATTAACCTTTATCAATTGCATTCTGATTTTCCACAACCCAGAAATTTTTTACTCACCTATAGATGAACTCTTCCAGCTGTTCATGCAATCATTGATGCATTTTATAAGATTGTATCTGGAGCTCTACATAGCACTTAGTTAAAGTTATCAGCCTATTAGAGATCCCTTCAGCAATTGATTACATGCCATATGTAAATGAACTCTATCCGAGCACATTAATTAAGCATAAGGCTGCTAACATTGATCAGGAGGACAAGGAGAAAACAATCTCCTTATGGGACAGATTATTTGCAACTTAGGTGACTAACTGAGTGAAAAACTGAAAGTGTATTTGCCTTTTTTTGTAGACTTCATTGAGAAATTAAATTACAAATCTCACTACTGTCAAGGCTTTTAAAAAAATATGCTAATCAATTTAAAACCTATACTAACTTAATTTATCAGATATTTTTATTAATCTCTGGTAAATAGGTATGCAACTCCAAAAGGAAAAAAAAAGAAAATTACAATAGAAATGAGTTTTGCTCATGACTATACAAATCAATCTGTGAAGAGACTATTAAATCAATCTATGAATCATAATTACATTCACATATAAATTATGATGATCAATTTGTGAGGTTACTTGATATTTACATGTTGTCTTTTAATTTCTTCAGCAGAAAAATTTTAATTCTAGAATATTTCAATGCCATGTCTAATTGTAGCTCTCCAATGTATTCTTTTCTTAGCAATATACTTTCAAGAGAACCAATTGACTTTGCATTTCTATAGAATGTCTTTAAGATAATTTTTATAAACTTGACAGATTTATCTCTCCCATGAAAAATGTGCTGAAGTTCATGATAATGTTTTTTTTTAAAGTCTGCCATTGTTCATTTATTTTATCAGTCCAATCTACCAGAGGTGTAATTTTACAATAGTGAATTCAATAGTATCTCATCCAGCAAGTTGAAAAATATATTGATTCTTCATATTATGATATTGTTATTTATTTGCATTATTAAAATTCTTGAAATGAAATTTTTTTAATGCATTTCCAAATTTCACTTTCATGCAATAAATTAGTTAACATAATAGCTCAATATATATATATATATATATATATATATATATATATATATATATATATATATATATATATATATATATATATATATATATATATATATATAAAAGTTGCAATAATTATTTGCCTGTTCTGAAATATTCTATCTTTTAACATGTTAAAAGCAGCACTACATTAAAGTCTGTGTTATATCAAAACATCCTAATTATACTTATATAAAACTACCAAGATGTATTTATCTAGCATATATTCTAAAGTAGATAACCATTCAAGCTAAAACTTGCTGAGAATACTTGTTCAGTCACTTGTTGATAAATAATTTTGAGTTTTTGACCATTAATTAATAAACCAAAATTTTTATACTTTGCATTCAAAACATTAAATGCTTTTGAAATGACATAAAAATAGCATGATCATTTAGCATAATGCATATCCAGAACCTAAAAAGAAATTATTGTTTTCATTTTTAATCAATTCAAATCAATATCCTATTTTGATCCTATTTGAATAAGCTGCATAAAAACAATTCCAAAGATCACTGTCAAAGTACACGTGTGTTTAACACCAGTTTTTATTTCTAATGCCTCAGATTTTCCATCTCAAGTAATAACACTCCCTCATCTTAAGTAATAACACTCCCTCTCATTTTATCAAACAGAAGCTGTGTAATATAAAGAAATTTTGATGGGCATCCAACTAATTTCAAACAATGCCATACCTAACTTATAAACGGAATCAAATGTCTTGATAACAATATAAGTATATGCAATGGTCAATTATCCAATATAAAGATAATTATTTGTCCACAATGTTGTTATTGATATATACTTAATATAGTAATTTAAATAAAATTGAAACAAACAACTAATTATATTTACAATTATTTAATTATCAACCCAGATTATATCTCTTATTGAGACCGTTTCAAGATATAAAGTTTTATACATCACATGACTTATTAGCTACATTTACTCCACCTATTAGATATTATTTTACCTTCAACACTATAATTAACATTACACATACAAATACATAAACAAATGCCATCAAATAAAAAATAAAATTACATAAAAAAAATAATAACTTAAAACTATATAAATACAAATATTTTAATATACCTATATAAATTAATAAATATTCAACTTCTTCCATTTTATAAACTATCATTCACAATTCAACCGTAGCCCATAATTTTTTAATCTTCCAATTATCTAATAATATCCATTTTCCACCTAATTTTGCTGGACCTTTAACTATATTTACACATCTGTCCAATTTTTTCTGAATGTATAAAGTTTCATAACATATCCTTTTCTGATAATTTTTCACATGTTTTATAACTAATGTTTTTCTCACACTCCATTTTATAACCAATATCTAAATAATGTATATATAGACCTGACTTAATATCTTTCCTATTAATTACTCTATCATGTTCCTTCCCTCTATCACTTATCATTTGTCCTGTTTGTCTTATATATACTTTATTACAATTCCCACATTCAGTTTTATAAACAATTTCTCTCTTACTATTCATACCATCTATCTTATTTGTATTTCATAACCATCTACCCAAAGACATACTATTTTCTCAAGTTATTATTATAGCATCTGGTAAGTTTTCTCTTACTAACTTTTTATACACATCCCTTGAATACAGAATAGACATCCACTTACAAAGCTTATATTTATTCTTATCATACTTATTTCTACTATTTATATTTTGATTTCAAAAATTGTTTTAATTACCTTTCTTTTATATTTTTTTTAACATAATCATTCTCTACTTCTAATTTTTGCTCATATGCCTTTTTTTTTTATCTAATGTAAGTTTATCATTATTTAACTTAAATCCCCCACTTTTTGACACCATGGCTGACATGATTTTGGATCAATTAAACCTCTGTTTTTATCTTTAATATAATGCTTTACCACTATTTCATTCATCATTTCTCTCTTCACAAAAATATTTTAATTATTTTAATCCATTTATTGTATAAAAAATTCAGAACAAATTATTAATAAGTTAAGTAATATTAAGTTAAATGGAATGATTGCATCATTTGATATTAAGAAAATGTACCAAAGTATACCTAGAAAGCATAGTATAGAAATCATTTATGACTAAATTGAAAATATGTAATGTTTTGTTAGAGGATTGGATATATATTATTTATATATATTATTTATGAAACATTATTAATAGTAGATGAGGCTTTGTATTTCAAATAAAAGGAAGCATTTTAGAGTATAGAAAATGGATGGGTTATTGGGTATTCAATAAGTGAGATATTATCATCAGTAGTTGTAAATGATATAGATGAGGATGTAGTAGATGGGTTTATAAAGAATAAAGAAATTATAGAATATTATTGGCATGTGGATGATATTACTGTTATTGGAAATGGTAGAAGTATTGACAAGATTTTTAATGAATTAAATAATAATAAATATAAAATTAGGTTTACAGTAGAGAAAGAGATAAATGAAGTAAAAATACTTTGATAATTTTGTGAAGAGAGGAATGATGAATGAAATAAAGGTAAAGCATTATATTAAAGATAGAAAAATTAGAGGTTTAATTGATCCAAAATCACATCAGCCATGGTATCAAAATATAAGCTTAAAGGGATTTAAGTTAAAGAATGATAAACTTACATTAGATAAGAAAGAGGCATATGAGCAAAAATTAGAAGTAGAGAATGATTATGTTAAAATAAGATATAAAAAAGGTAATTAAAACAATTATTTAAAAATCCAAATATAAATAGTAGAAATAAGTATGATAAGAATAAATATAAACATTGTAAGTGGATGTCTATGCTGTATTCAAAGGATGTCTATAAAAAGTTAGTAAGAGAGAAGTTACCAGATAATATAAGAATAGCTTGGGAAAATAGTAAGTCTTTGGATAGATGGTTATGTAATACAAATAAGATAGATGGTATGTATAGAAAGGGAGGAATGGTTTATAAAATTGAATGTGGGAGTTGTAATAAGGTATATATAAGATAGACATGACGAATGATAAGTGATAGAGAGAAGGAGCATGATAGAGCGATTAATAGGAAAGATATTAGGTCAGATCCATATATACATTATTTAGATACTGGTCATAAAATGGAGTGTGAAAAGAATATTAGAGTTATAAAACATTTGAAAAATTATCAGAAAAGGATATGTTATGAAACTGTATACATTCAGAAAAATTTGGATAGATTTGTAAATATAGTTAAAGATCCAGCAAGATTAGGTGGGAAATGGGCATTATTAGATAATTGGAAGATTTAAAAATTATGGTAAAAAGCTAGTGTTGAATTTTGAATGGGGGAAGTTGAATATTTATATATATATAGGTATATTAAAATATATGTATTTATATAGTTTTAAGTTGTTATTATTATTATTTTTTTAATGTAATTTTGTCATTTGTTTATGTATTCATATGTGTAATATTTATTATATTGTTAAAGGTAAAATAATGTCTAATAGGTGGAATAAATGTAGTTAATAAATCATGTGGTGTATAAAACTTTATATCTTGAAAAGATCTCAAAAAGATTAAGCCAGGTTGAAAATTAAATAATTGTAAATATAATTAGTTGTTTGTTTCAATTTTATTTAGACTGATTATTATATTAAACAATATAAGCTATATAAGTTACACCTTTTTCCTGACATTTTTCTTATATTTATCTGGCAACAAAAACCATGTCCATAATGTGCTTCTTGATTCTCTAAAAAGTTATTGGGTCTCGGGTAACCATTTATTTATAACTATAAGCAATTTACCTATGCAAAATTCTTAATTACTGCAATTTTGTTTATTCCTCTTGTTTTTAATAAAAGCACTCTTATGATCAGAGGGCATTACTTCATGGGTTAATATATTCCTAAATAATTCACCATTACCTATTAAAAATATGTATTCCATAAGGACATATAGCTTTTTCATTTTTAAAGATTACAAAGAAATGTTTGTCCAAATCCATATTAGTTAAAAAGGAATATATCATTAAAAATTGTCATCTCAATTCTTCCATAATTATTCAAAAAATGATCAAAGTACTCCTTCCATCTGTTAAAAATATTATTTGCCATTATATGAGATAGTATCATTGTTGGATTTAATAGCTCAGGTCCATATGTTGTTTTCAGTGCAATAAAAAATCTATAATGGCCTCAATCATTGAATGGATCTTTGCAGTTTTAATTCACCAACAATTTTAAAATCTTCTTGATATTTGATGAACTTGTGCCTTCATATTTTCTTTTAATTAAATCACTAATAAGATCATTATCAAAAAAACAGTCATGATTCTTCTTTTTTATTAAACCAAGAATAGATTTACTTTCCTTAGATAATTTCATGCTTCAATAATATAACATTCCTGAAGATTTAAATTAGCAATTTTAATGTTTAATAGTTGTTGAAATTTAGTGAACATCAACTTTCTTGTGAATATAATTGCAATAATATTTACTTTTTAATACAGCTACCATTTCAAATTTGAAACATACTAATCTATGATTTATCCAACAATTTGTGCTTGCAGATGCTTTTATAATATGAACTTTATTCTGTATAACTCCTAATGTTTGTATGGATGCATATATATATGTTCCTTTTTTTTAAGTGTCATAGCATTGACCGGGACGCGAACCCGCAACCCGGGCAACTGCCTGCAAGCGCAAGGCAGTCGCGCTGACTTCTTGACCAAAGCAAGACATATATGTTCCTTTACAGTGGTTTTTCTGCTTAAATAAAGGCTTTGTGATAGTCAACCCATGCTTTGTCCATAAAAAACCATTTGAATTTACAATATCAACACTATTATTTGCAATCACATCTGCACCATCATGTGCATTAAAATCACCAAAAAGAAAAAGAATGGTCTTTTATTGTTATTGCTTTAATAATGTAAGGAATAAAAATCTTCTCTCAATCTAAGATGGGAGCATAATAAGCTCTAATAAAATGAGACCAAGTCTCAAGTAAATTAGACTTCAATAAATTCAACACCATATACTTTAATTGATTGACCTTCTTTTCTAAAAAAATGAAGTTTAATGTTGGTGGCTGAGTTTTACTAAGAGCAGCTATATTGACTTTAAATCTTGAAGTCTCCTTAGCCAAAATGCAGTTCCAAATCTGGTACTAAAGAGTTTGTAACAAATAAATATCACACATTACATGTCTTTATATTTAAAACAAATTAATTTATAATACCTTCAGTACTATTACTGCCTCTTGCTTTACTTCCATTCTTATTATTTCTACTACTTAAATGAATAACAAACAAGAGACAACAAACTAGCCAGATAGTGTGAGACAGACCATTTTAGACCACATTTTTTAGTCCTTCACTTCCATAGTATACTAAGAGATCCCTAAGAGCTGTTTGTATGTAAATCTTTGCCAGCTGAAATTCCTACCTGACTGAAATCCAGTTGCAAACTGATTCCATAGTGATTGTATTGCCTTGAGCAAAGATCCTGACTAAGGACTGCCTGCCTAAATAAACCTGTTCCTGTCATTGCTTTTTTAATTCTCAAAAACTTGAGCTTAAAAAAAAAGAAATTGAAGCCATAAATGCTGCTAAAGTATGTAAATATTGTTGCTTAAACATATATTTCCATTGTTACAATTTGTATAAATTCCCTCCACAGCCTGAAAAGCACATAATGACTAGCCCTGCAATAATTTAAATGACTGAAGAAAGAAGAGAAAGATAGAAAATTATGTTTGCATTGGAAACACTGACTAGACTTTGATGAATCAATATCCTACTCTACAATGCAACATAAACTCTTAATCAGGCATTATTTGTTTGTTAGTAACAGTTAATCTTCATATTTAAAAGCTATTCCATAATAAATTTTTGATATAAAGCAATTATTTTGCTGAGCCAGGCTATATATATATATATATATATATATATATATATATAGCCTGGCTCAGCAAATATAATTATTTGATTTTTATATATATATATATATATATGCTCTTCCGATCTTATATATATAAAAAAATCAAATAATGAGTTTATATAATATTGAAAAACCAGAAATTACAAAGTAGAGCTGTAATCCATAAACATTGAAGCCTAAAATCTATCATTAGAATAAATCATGTAGATCTGTATAAAATATGAACAGATGTGAATTTAAATGTTCTTTAAACTTAAAAAAGTGCTAAAGAGAATCTTATTCTGAACATTCCTTAATGTAAACATTAATAATATAAATATTCAACATAAAGTCTGTTAAACTGCATTTGTTGGTTTATTATATCATAGTAAATATTAATAACCTCAGGTTCATATTAAGCAGTACAAACTAATGTTTTTGAACTATTTAGAAATGGGCTTATAATGACTTATTGTTACTTTAAAAACAGATAGAAGATCATAAGTTTGAATGTCTATTAGTCAAAACCTCTATAGTCAAAACTAAATTTGAAAGTTGATTTTAAGGGTTTATAATAAATAAATGACATATTTACAAAGAAAATTAAAAAGAAAAAATATCTATAAATTATTAAGCATAATTGCAGTGAGCTCCTGTTTTGGTTTACAATGAGAAGACAAAAGATTTACTTTTGAAATCCAAAAATTCAAAAAAGTCTTAAAATCAGGAATTTTGAATTAATGCTTTAGTGTGAATTTACCTCCAATGTAATAAAACATAGTTATATTATGGCAAAGTCATCTTTAAATATATTGAATCAATCATTATTCTTCAGAATGAAGATTTAACCCCTCAATATTTCAGCTTCATCCCATTCTTATTCATTTTTTTTCCATTTTGTAATTAATATCTCTCAGATCATAATTTCATCTCTAACAGTTCAGAATGGCTTTCATAGTGTAAAAATTTATTTTCTAAAAAATTTAACCTGAATTTAAAATAAGATTAAATAATGTAAGGCATTTATCTAAGAAAGTTTTTTTTTTTATCTTAGTCCAATATTACAGCTATATAAATTTCAAAACATTTCTAAAAGTTTTATTTTGAAAATGTCACATCAACTAAGGAACTTATAGACAATTACTAAACTACAAGGCATAACAATTATACTATAATCAGTTTAAAAATTATATTATTAAAATTGTTATGGTGACATTAGATTTTACTACAAAGAATTGACTTTGTATAAATTAATAGTCATATTTTTAATGCTTAAATAAATCCCAAACTGTTTAATTAGTGACCATTAAAGCATGAAATCACTGTAAATGGCTTTTTTCTATAAAAATAAGCAATCAAGATAACAAATAATCCTTTAATGCATCAGGAATCAATTCATTTAAATCTATTTAATGCAACAGCATAAGCATGTAATAAATGCAATTTTCAATATTTAAACAATTGCTTATAAATTTAACAATTTTTTAACAACATATTGTTGTTGTTTTTTTTATGTCAAAGCATTGACCAGGAAGCAAATCCCTGTCAGCTGCTTGGAAGGCAGCTATACTAATCGCTAGCCCACCAATGTGGCAACTAGATAATGTTATACATTAATGACTTTATTTCAACATTAATTGTTTATTTTAATACCAAATTCTGCTTTCTATTAATCTCATTCAATAGTTAATGTTTTTATAACACCACATAATTTATTCATATGCTTCTAAAACCATTCTCTTTACTCATCAGCTAGCTACTGTAAAATTGACTAACCATTGAACCCCATATGGTATATAACTAAATTAACATATTGTTCAAAGACTCTCTTGTATACAAATGTATATAGCATATAATATCTCATATTTTATTGATAAACTTTGATTAAAATATAACTGCATATTATTTATTGTACTGTAAGCATATAGTACTTTTTTAACAGACACTTATATAGCACAAATGTTTTTTTAATATGTATAGCATCCATCTATAATAAATTAATATTATACTATAAACAAAATTTTAAACTAATAATAATAAATTGAGATGACATATTTACCTATATTTTACTGAGTGTGTGTTCACTAATTAATTCACTGAAACAAGAATAAAAAAATATATCTATTGTATGTTTATTTTTTAAATGAAAACAAAATGTCTGACATTCATTGCTAATAAATATGCTCTAATGATTTTTTTCAAATATTTTTCTCATACAGAAACATAATAATAGTCTTGTTATCAAGAAATTAGGATATCTCTAATTGTTTTTAAGTTAATATCAACTTTTAGTATGTTCTAAAAAAATTTAAAACTTTTATCTTTAAACTTAAAAAAATAAAATTTTATTATTTTATATATTAAACATCAAATTTGTAAAGAACAATAAAAGAAGAATAAAATGTATGGATTTTGATATAATCCAAAGAAATATTATTAATAAATGTATGGTACTTCAAGACATATATAATATATTTACAAACTTTAATTTTCTTTTTAAACATGATTATGTACAGTAATCAGAGACAGGAAAATTATTGCTTGTGCATTGTAAAATGTATTAAATTTATATAATTTTTTGTTTGTTTATTTACATTTTTGTTTGTTCATTTTTTATTGGATAGTGGAAAATTGCAGTCATGTATTTTAATACAGCACAGGTTTCAGCTTCACTGTACTAAATGTTTTCTGACCTATTTCCAACATTTGCCTTTATTAATGAGGACTAAGATTCAAAGCTGTAATTAATGCATTTATGAAACTAAGTAACTGTATTTTACATCTTTGTACTTTTTAAATGAATAGTTAAAAGTTAAAAAAAAAACTATTGCTAGTATTGTTCTCTTATCTGTCACAAAGCTAGTTTTTGTATATTATAAAAGATGTTAGTTTAACGCTAACTATAAATCCCTTTCTGGTTTTTGAATGTAAAGTGGAATGAAAACTATTGTTTTTAAAATCATATAAAAAGTCATATAGTATTGTTGGTATTGATCTTCCTTCTTGCAAAAAATATATGCTTACAGTTGGCATTGTGTCAGATCTATATAATTTTGCAATCAAGTTAATTTGTGTTTTAAGTTTTAGATTTTTGTGGCTATTAACTTGAATAATATAGTCAAGTGTTGGTGGCCTAGTGTTAGCATAGCACCTTCCAAGCAACTGGCCCAGGTTCCTTCCTGGTCAATGCTTTGACATATAAAAAATAAATAAATAAATAAATAAAACTTGAATAATATAAAATAGTAAAAAGTCACTAGATGCTCAAGTGCATTAGTTCTGGCTCTGACTATTAGTCCTCAATGATGAAGACAAAATCAGAAATTGATTTGGAGATTGGAATATAAAATGATGCCATCTGGTATTCCATTGTTTATTCAAGATTATTTTAGAAGGCTACTAGAACAGAGTAAAATTTGTGCATGTGAGTTTAGCTTAGGTTGAAATTTTAGTTGTTTTTTTTTTTTAATTTTATGCTAGTAATTCATAAAAAAGTGATTGTTGTATGCACAATTGCATTAGTTTCACTTTTTAATACTAGTTTTTAATGATGAAAGTAAAAACCAGAAATAGTTTGGGGATTGGGATATAATTCTACATTTTTGGTGCCCCATTGATTACTCAAACTCACAGTAGATAGCTATTAGAATAGGATGAAGTGTTCTTAGAAATTTAAGTTCTTTATAGCTAAATATATTTGGACACCAAGGGTTGTTTCCTCATAATTACTTCCTCAATAAAAAAAAACAAACTATTATGGCTATCTTTTTTTTATTCCAAAATAAACTGTTGTCAAATTGGTTTTAATAATGCATATTATTACATAATATCTTCATATATTTGTGACAATTATTATCTTATTTTTTTCTAATCAACATGGTCAAGTAATCATTTTAACTACCAAGTTTTTCAGTTTACCATCATTATCTGGACTTTTGCCCATGCTTTCCACTGCAAGGTAACTAAAACACTTTATTCCCCATGTTAGCTTAATTATTAAATGTATCATATATTGATAATATAAATATATTTTATGCATGGTGTGCAGCCATTTTATTAGATATAGAATAGTTTACTCATGTCACCAAGAATTCATTAATTAATAAGAATATGATTTTTGATAATTTGACAAAAACATTCATTTATTTTAGAAATATCATGTTTTTCAATTATATTTTTATTTTTCAAGTTACAACAAAATAAAGCTATGCAAGAAAATCATGTAAAGAAGTTAAAATAAATTAAAACATTTCAGGAAAAAAATATTTATTAATTCAAAGATTATCTATAGAAAAGATGTTTGATTTTTTTATGCTTTTAAATTATAATATATGGGTTTTAAGCTAAAATTTATGAATATATTAAAGAATATATGGAATTTATCACAGATGAGCACAATTATTACACTTTACTAATAAAATAAAAACACATTCACAAACTAATATCTTTCAGATGCTAATAACAATCTTAACTGATTTGATGAATTAAAACTCAGATATGTTTTCAACTTAATATGAATGCTGTTATTATATAATGCAGCCATGCTATTGGCTATATTTTGTTCCAAGTCTCATTTGGGTATGTTGTAAATCAAGTAAAACAATTCATATTTTGTTGATTGGTTTAGCACAAAATACTTATATTGGTGATTATTTATCTTTTCAACATATGTGTGATCAAGTGAGTCAGCAATATGAGATGGCAGGGAGAGTCTGAGTTCGAATCCTGCATATATATATATATGAAAAACAAAAAACAAGTTAAAAACTTGCTAACGCTTGTATTTATGTCAATAGATGGCGTTCTACCCAAAACACTGTCAAGCATATGTTTACATGAACGTCAGAGCAAGCATTCACTATCTCTAACTTTAATTCCACTTTCAGATCATGATTTCAAGCTATTTGCTATCATCAGTGAAAGACAGGAATAAAAAACTAAATCTAAACACAAACTCTGAGCGTTTATGAAACAGTTTCTATTCAGCTTGCAAGCGTGAATCTTTTAGACACATAATGTCTTCAAACTCAGCATAGCAAGCCAGATAGCTATATGGGTCTGATATCAGTTCAGCATCACCATATAGTAGAAGCCTCTGCAATATATATCATTGCTAGAAAGACCTCAAAAGTACATTTATGAAAAACAAAAAACAGTTAAAAACTTGCTAATGCTTATATTTATGTCAATAGATGGTGTTCTACCAAAAACACTGTCAAATGTATGTTTACATAAAAATCAGAGCAAGCATTCACTATCTCTAACTTTAATTCCATTTTCAGATCATGATTTCAAGCTATTTTCTATAATCAGTGAAAGACAAAAATAAGAAACTAGATCTAAACACAAACTCTGAGCGTTTATGAAACAGTTTCTATTCAGCTTGCAGGCATGAATCTTTTAGACACGTAATATCTTCAAACTCAGCATAGCAAGCCAGATAGCTATATGGGTCTGATATCAGTTCAGCATCACCACATAGTAAAAGCCTCTGCAATAGATATCATTTCTAGAAAGACCTCCAAGGTACATTTATGAAAAACAAAAAACAAGTTAAAAACTTTCTAACACTTGTATTTATGTCAATAGATGGTGTTCTACCAAAAACACCATCAAGCATTTGTTTACATAAACGTCAGAGCAAGCATTCACTATCTCTAACTTTAATTCCACTTTCAGATCATGATTCCAAGCTATTTGCTATCATCAGTGAAAGACAGGAGTAAGAAATTAGATCTAAACACAAACTCTGAGCATTTATGAAACAGTTTCTATTCAGTTTGCAAGCGTGAAACTTTTAGACACGTAATGTCTTCAAACTCAGCATAGCAAGCCAGATAGCTATATGGGTCTGATATCAGTTCAGCATCACCACACAGTAGAAGCCTCTGCAATATATATCATTGCTAGAAAGACCTCAAAGGTACATTTATGAAAAACAAAAAACAAGTTAAAAACTTGCTAATGCTTGTATTTATGGTAATAGATGGCATTCTACCAAAAACACCATCAAGTGTATGTTTACATAGATGTCAGAGCAAGCATTTACTATCTCTAACTTTAATTCCACTTTCAGATCATGATTTCAAGCTATTTGTTTTTCATAAATGTACCTTTGAGGTCTTTCTAGCAATGATATATATTGCAGAGGCTTCTACTATCTGGTGTTGCTGAACTGATATCAGACCCATATAGCTATCTAGCTTGCTATGCTGAGTTTGAAGACATTACATGTCTAAAAGATTCATGCTTGCAAGCTGAATAGAAACTGTTTCATAAATACTTAGAGTTTGTGTTTAGATCTAATTTCTTATTCCCGTCTTTCACTGATGATAGCAAATAGCTTGAAATCATGATCTGAAAGTGGAATTAAAGTTAGAGATAGTGAATGCTTGCTCTCACATTTATGTAAACATACGCTTGATGGTGTTTTTGGTAGAACGCCATTTATTGACATATATATATATATATGCAGATTTAAGCTTGTATAGTGTATTGATTTATATATTGAAACATAGTGCATCAAAGATCTGTCCATTCCTTGCATATGGATGTAAAAATAAATTATTCTCCTGTACATGAGGGGTCAAAATAACTAAATGTCAACATGGGTAGGATGACAACCTTTGCACTAATATGGTCTTTGAACATTCCATCATCAGATTTTCAATGAAATGGAAGGTTGAAGAGTTGTGGGTTGGAGTACTTTGAAGCCTTCCATTAAAGTATGAAGATTGGTTATCTTAATATAAAGCTGAGCACTGATTGTATATATGTGTGGAGATGATAATCTGGACCAACTGATGAGTGCTGATTTAGAACAAAATTGGTAATTTATTTTTTCAGCATATGTGTGATCAGGTGGGTCAGCAATATGAGATGGCATGGACAGTTGAGGGTCATGTGAAAGTCTGACTTTGAATCCCATAATAGTATTATTATAAGTTTATTTTAAAAGTATTTTTTATTAACAATTAGAATATGGAAATGACATCTTAGAAAATGTAAAATTCTTATAAACAGATTAATTAATTAAGAAGATAAGTATTTAATGTAAACCAGTCTTAATAATCCTTTTCAAAGATAAAATTTTAAACATTGTCACTGGAAAAATAAGCTGCAAACCAAAATGGACTTCAGGAGTTATCTCCCATCAATAGATTAAGGGATTGAAATGACAGACAATGGATCCAATTTTGATAATAAGCCAACTCCAGGAACTATAAGTATGAGTTATAAATCATTGTAAATATTATTGATTATTGCTGATATACTTTGATTGATTTTTTTGTATTGATCTTTCTTGAGTTGTGCTTTTAGTGTATTTATTGTGCCTGATGGAAGAGTAGAAAAGTTACAATTGCTTTATTCTGGCTATCTGGCAGAGTACAGGCCAAAGGCTCCTAAAGAAATACAAAAAAGAGCTGTAAGCTCATATAGAAAAATGTTCACTATATGCCTAAACTTCAAGTGTCTACTACTTTGGAGACAAACCAGTCATCAATCAACAATTAAATTACTGTTCAATACTGCCTGTGGAATTTAAAATAATATGATTAAAACCTACTCTAACCATAGCTATGGTTGGATAAATGAAGTCCACTAAAAGTATACCAATACCTGAAGTTCAAGCTTGAACTCTTAGTGATGAAAGGAAATGGGTATGAACTTTAAAATATATTCTTAAAATACAAACATTGAGTATTGATCTCCAATATCCTTAAAGTATCTTATAAATTATTGTTATTCTTGATTTTGTAAATCTATTTGTAAATTAGTATGACAGGAGATTGCTATTTTGCTTTTATTTAATTATGTCACAATGAAGTCAGCATAAATAAAAAAATCAAATCTATTAATCTTTAACTGAGATTTAAAGTTTATATCTGTGCTAGAGATAATCTCTAGTTTCAAAAATGATTAGTAATAATCATTAGTGTATTTATCTGAAATGGATGGCGTCAAAGTTATGAGTGGAGAGAATTTGACAATGGTAAATGAAAATGTAACAAGTTTAAGTGAAGTGTACATTTTTATGTAGTTTTTGATTGCAATCCTTGACCATGCTTATAAAAACTTAGTATTTTAAAACAAGCCATTTCCACTATCTGTAAATAAAAAAAGTTGTCAAAATAATAATTTAATCAAAGCTTGGTGAACTCTAAAGTGGATATAAAGCAGAGTATATAGGTAGAATAAATTAAGATTGCCTTTTTATTATCTGCTTCACTCTGGCTACCTGGCAGAGTGTGGTCAAAAGTCTACAAAAAAGTATGGAAAAGAATTGTCAGCTAATATAGAAATATCTTAATGAACATTGTGTCCATTATATGCTTAATCTTTGGGGAGAAACCAGCTGTCAATCAATAATTAAACTATCATCCAATGCTGCCTGTGGAATAAAGAATATTATGATTAAACCTACTACCACCATAGCTATATATGATAAATGAAGTCCACTAAAAGTTTGAGTTTGAGCTCTTAGTGATGAAAGAAAATTGGTATAAATTTTAAACTATATTCTTATAGTACTATAACATAGTGTATTGATCTCCATTATTCTTAAAGTATTTTATAAATTATTGTTATTATTGATTTTCTTACTAGTATGACAGGGGATTGCTATTTTGGTTTTATTCAATCATGCCATAATTCAGTCTGTGTAAATTTAAGAGCAGTGTAAATTTTTATATAAAACAATAAACTTTTGATCACAATCATTGGCCATGCTTATAAAAACTTAGTATTTTAAAACCAGCCATTCCCACTACCTGTAAATATAAAAAGTTGTCAAAATAATAATTTAATTGTAGCATGATAAACTTTAGATTGGATACAAAATAGACTGCATAGACAAAATAAATTAATATTTTTTTAAATTATCTTTTAATAGTTTACAGTTTTAAGCAAAATACTTTTCAGA
This sequence comes from Epiperipatus broadwayi, assembly GCA_028023455.1. Taxonomy (NCBI): domain Eukaryota; kingdom Metazoa; phylum Onychophora; class Udeonychophora; order Euonychophora; family Peripatidae; genus Epiperipatus; species Epiperipatus broadwayi. The sequence continues at coordinate 2,459,469 of JAQFVV010006281.1, read as the reverse complement.
TTTGGGAAAGGATTAACATTGGTCTAGTGATATAATTGAACTGCTATAACTTTATTTTAGGCTGTTTAGTTTATATATGACATTCATTAATATGTGTTGTATTTATTCATAAATGATTGTGATACCATTGTGATTGCCAGTCACTTGCAGTTATTATCTTACTTAGTGCAGTGGTATGCAGTAGATAGACATTCCTATCATTTGCAACTGCCACATTTAACTTAGTACCTTTACAATAGTATGTAATAGATGCAAATTCCTATTGCATAGCATGTTTCTAGCTCACATGTATTTGTATATTTGTGAATAATGTAACACAAATGTTGTTTTTCTGCATCTTGCATATATAGTAATTAGTTAATTACCTATATTACAGTATAAAACTATTTTTAATAGTCCAGTTCAATAAATAGTTTATAAAATAAGTTATGCTAGTCAATAAATTGTGAGTACCCTCAAACTATTTGGTTATTAAATCTTAAAACCATAATAACCAGTTTTTGTGATTGTTAGTCTATGCAGCAAGTTATCTCCATTCAGAAACAATTAAAATATATTATATAGTATAATACTAGATAATATTATACTATATAATATATTTTTATTGTTTCTGAACAGATATAACTTGCTGCATGTGGCAGACAAAAATGAATCATGGCCCTTATTCCCAGGATACAGTAAAGCCACTAACCAAGGCCGCAGTTGGTGGCAGAAAGCAGAGAATGCTAAGAATCCTTGATTGCAGATACAGGCTGCCATTTGATGATAACTTTTTATTTAGGTACTTACAACTGCTGCAGATCACTTTCAAGTGAAGGAAGATTGCAAGAATTAGAAGAAGAACTGTCTTATATTAAATAAACTTTATTGGACTTTGTAAAATTAAAAGAAAAGGTGAAGAGACAATTGATTTAAAAAGTGGACATGTACTCTACTATAAAGGCACACATATTGGAAATACAAGTGGAGTAGGATTCATTATAAATAAAAAATGGAAGACCAACATTGTGAAGATTGATGATGTATCAGAAAGAGAGGCAAGATTAGTTACACAACTTAATAGCAGATACCAAATGCAGATAATTTAAGTTTATGCTCTCAACAAGTTCTCATAGTGATGAAGTAGTAGAAAATTTTTATATGGATGTACAAAAGGCTTTTGATCAGAGTAAACAACATTTTAAAATAGTTATGGAGACTTTAATTGCTAGAATTGGTAATCAAATAAAAGATGAAAATGCTGTAGGTAATTTTGGTTATGGTAATAGAAATGAGAGAGAACAACGACTTGTGGAGTTTGCTAAAAAAAAAAAAACAACTTTAAAATGTTAAAAGGAAATGGACATGGAAGCATCCAAATGAAGGTACATCAGAATTGGATTATATTTTGACTAATGGAAAATGCATATTTCAAGATTGTAATGTTCTTAATAAATTTAACACAGGAAGTGATCATCGATTAGCAAGATGTAAGATATGTGTTAATGCAAACTAGAGAGACAAAAATTATTAAGAAAAACAATATTTACAGTTGATACTCCTAATCTTCAGAAACATTCTAATGAATTTAAATTAGAACTTACAAATCGGTTTCAAGTATTAGTAGATTTTGAACATGATTCAGATTTGAATGAAATTAATATGAAAATAACTGAACTTTTAAAAACTGCAACAAAGATAGCTGGTAAAAAAAAGCAGCAATTGACCAATAAAATTTTTACAGAGACTAGAGAATTTATGAAGAAAAAAAGGAATATGAAGATATACAAAAATGATGCATTAAAAAGGATTGGATATCTTGAATTTTGTAAAATGGTGTGGAAAAGAATTGAAAATGATATAAGAAAGTATAACTGTGAACTAGCAAGGAAAGCTGTAGAAGAGAATAATAGTCTCAAGAGTATAAAACAACATTTTGGTATTGGTAGGAAATTTATATCTGCAATAAGAAAAAAAGATGGAATTATTACTAAAAAGAAAGATGACACCATGAAGTGGGTAGAAGACTTTACCTCCTGTATCTATTACATCTTCCAAATTGCCCAGAATTTTAAATGAAAAAATGATACATGCAATTAAATATGAAGAAAGGAAAGTCTTCAGGTAATGATGGAATTATAATTGATATATTAAAAGAAGTAGGTGAAGAAATAGAATTTTTTTTAGCAAAGTAATATACCAAATGTCTAAATGATAAAGATGTTCCAAATGATTGGAAGAATGCAATATTAATATTAATATTTAAAAAAGGTGATAAAGAAGATATTAGAAATTGCAGACCTATCAACCTTTTATCAGTTTTATATAAAATTTTTACCAAGATAATTACAACTCATCTACAGAGAATATTGGATTTTCACCAACCAAGAGAACAAGCTGGATTTAAAAGTGGCTTTAGTACAATAGATCATTTTCATGTATTGAGAGAATTTATAGAAAGGACAAATGAATATGAATTGTCATTATGCTTTGGATTTGTAGATTATGAAAAGGCATTTGATTCTATAAACATTTCTTCAGTGATTAAAGCATTGGATCATCAAGTTATATATCCAGGATTTTGTCATATTTTAAATAATATTTATAAAAATGCAACAGCAACAATTAGATTACATAATGATACTAGGAAAGTCAAAATTGAGAAGGGTGTAAGACAGGGTGACTCCATATCTCCAAAACTTTTTACAGCAGTACTGCAAGAAGTATTTTGTGGATTAAAATGGGAAGCTAAAGGAGTGAAAGTAACTTGAGATTATTTAAGTCATTTAGATTTTGCAGATGATGTAGATTTTTGTGTGTAAATAATGCTTTAGAACTGCAGGAAATGTTGCAGGAGTTATCAGATGAAAGTAGGACTAAAGATAAATGTTAAAAAGACTAAAGTAATGTTTAATGGATTTTCTCAAAATATCAAAATGAAGATTGATTATGATGAGTTAGAAGAAGTTAACAGTTACAAATACCTTAGTCAGATTATTAATACAGATCAAAACATAATGGATGAAATTAATCATAGAATTAAAATTGGTTCCGAGTTCTTTTGGTAGAAATAACTTGATACTAAAAGGAAATATGCCCATGTGTTTGAAAAGGTAGGTTTTTAATAACTGTATTTACCAGTTCTTACTCTTGGATCTGAGACTTGGATACTTAATAAAAGAACAATACCGAGACTTCAGACCACTCAAAGAAGTATGGAAAGGTGCATGTTAGGAGTAACAAGAAGAGATCGAAAATGGGTAAGAGAACAAACAGGTGTTACTGATCGCATTGAAAAAATTAAAAGACTGAAGTGGAATTGGGCTAGACATATTTCTCGAAGAGATGATAATAGATGGACAATTGAAATCTTAAACTAGATTCCAAGAGATTGTAAAAGACCCAGAAAGAGACCACATGTGTGATGGATGGATGAAATAAAAAAGAATGCAGGAATGATGTAGAGAAGAGAAGCTAAATGTCAGAGAATATTGATTGAACTCAGAGAGACCTTCATCCTGCAGTGGACTGATAATTGGTTGATGGTGATGATGACCATATATGATCTGTGTATAAATTTAATTACTGAATCCATACATAACTCATTGTGTTAACTTGTTATTGATAGGGCAGTTTAATTTATACTACCATATGTATTATAATAATATAAATAAATAAATTGTTGCATCTTATTATCTTTAGCATTTGTCATTATTTTGCAATTAATAAGTTAATTGGAGTACGATAGAGTGTCGTGTATCTCCCTAATTTTAGCAGGTTATGAAAATGAAAATTGTTTATCCTGTGATATCAGATAGTGGAGATTCCATGCATATTGCCCTTACATAATGTGCATGCGAGATGTACATTTTGTCAGTTACAATATATAATTGGCTAATAGGTAACATAAATAGTCAAAATATAAATTGAACTCATTATTATTATTATTATTATTATTATTATTATTATTATTATTATTATTATTATTATTATTATTATTATTATTATTATTATTATTATTATTATTATTATTATTTAAATAGATACAAATATAGATAGGTAGATAGTCGGGTGAGTATGTAAATAGTCAGACAAGCATGTCACCGTTGGACAGATAGATATAGATATGTGGATAGGTAGATAGACATCCTAGGTAAATAAATAGATAAGTAGATAAGCAAATGGATATATAGATAGTGAAGCGATAGATAAGTACATATTTAGATTAAATAGATATATACACAGACAGAAAGATAAATAAATAAGTAGGCATGTAAATAGTAAAGAACATTGTGGTAAATAGTAAAGAACATTGTGGTAGATAGGTAGTTGATAGGTGGTTAGATAAATTAATACTTAAATACTAAATTATTTTTATTACCAATAAAAAAAGTTATAATTACTTTTTAAAGTCAATGAATGACTGATTCTTCATTTGCTAAAATATTATTTGTAAATACTTTTAAATACACATAAAAAAAAGAGGAAATAATAGCTTTTAAATAGCCTACTACTAAAGAATAAGACTCTTCACAGAGAAACAGTTAAGGAGAAGGCTTTACTTATTAAGCTTGCCAATAATTATATGATAAGGCTGATGAGGCTGAGCTGTTTTTCATCACTGTTGTCTTATCTTGCTAATAATAACAACTATTTATTTATTGTCTGATGATTAAATCTTTGACTAACGTTTGAAAACTTGAGATAAAAAATACATAGCTAATTGAAACCGGAGAAATTTTTTAGGTTTTATATGGACGAGATTTGAAACCAGATCTGGGCATGAAGGCAGATGTGCTACCATGATACCATGAGTACTTTTAAATATATTAAAACAAATGTGTATATATTTATGTATAGTCAGTATATATAAAAATTATATATTTATTTCAGTATTTATAATAGTTGGTATATGTGTGTAAAATTAAAACATCAATCTCAAAAACATATTTTAAAAGACTAATTGTTTCAGCAGTTGTTCAATGTTAAAGTAATTGGTTTCAATTAAAAAGAGCAATATTGGAGCAGTAATCAGACATTTCTGCCATCTGTGAATGTAAATATCCATTGTAGACTAAATGAATCATATAATGTATATCTATATATTAAAAATTAAAATATTTCACGCAACCATTTGCCGCAATGTATTTGATTAAACTGAAGACTAATTAATTAAATGTTTGGATTAGTTAATAATAAATTAGTCAACAAAATATTCTCTCTCTTTTTTTTTTTTTTTTGCGAATATTGATTAAATAATTTTAATTAAATCTATTACGAAAAAGAAAATTTTCATTTGTGTTTATGAATATTTATTATTTGCTATCAAGTTGGAACATAAAGTGCAACCTTAATTAAATTATATACGGAGTAGATATATCAATAACAGAGTTATTTTATCGATTATTCCGTTGGCAAATTACATGACATTTTAAATAATTGAGTTTCTCTCAGTAACCGTTTTCAGTAATATGACAATAGATGGAATTTTTTAAAAAAATTGACCTTACACGCAATGATAACATCTATCAAAAAGTGTTTACATATAAGTGATGGCTGGTTAGTAAGACAGTGCACGCATAGATTCTCTCTGCCATGTGCTAGTCATAAAACGTAAAAATTGGATGAATTAATACTACTCCAAATGCCACATAAATTGCTCAAACAGCAGTTTAATAGTGATTTGCAATCTGTTCAGAAAAAGACGTCTTTTTTTTAATTACCAACTTCTACTCTTAATGGAAAGCTAAAAATATTACTTTTATTGTAAAATAAAAAATAAAATAATTTATTGGAACAATATATATATATAGAATAAAAATTGTAGAGGTGATGTGATGGTAAACGCATAAAGTTAATATAACTATTATTTTAGGTATTCAATTTCCGCTCAATGTTTTTATCTGAAAGAAGATGATACGGCATTTATTCAGCGATACATTAAACTCAATTCCATATTTATATACAAATATAATCCTATATGAATGCAAACTCAACACAATAAGCTAACCCAATAATTGATTACCGTAAAGTAATAGATCACAATACTGAAAAGCCAAAGTAATAATACCAATAAATGTTTACTGTCTCATTCCTATTTAATAAAGAAATCATGTTTGTGTTATCGTGGAAAATTAAACAACAAAGAGCCAGTATATGTAATCACTCTGCAAATGAAAACCCTAAGAGCATTTTCAAACAATTGTTGAGTTTAAAAACTATTATTTCTGTCTCGCTACAGTAAAAATATGATTCGAGTAAAACTAATAAAAAACTTGAAGTTTGGAATAAAAAAATATAATTGTAACAGTTCAATTATAACACTTAATTATACAATTAAATAAAAAATATAATCATGTGATTTGTTGCTGAGTATCCACACAGGAATTTGAGAACTAGAAGTGACAAAGATGAGTTGCAATTCATGGATTTTAAATTGAGTTCACTGCGATAGCACAACACTAAATTATGCTTGGCATAAAATAATCAATAGTTTGTTGATCAGAAGTTCACATGAAATATTCATATGAAGTTAGAGCATTGGGAATGCCAGAATAGAGTTGTGATCCATGACTTAAAGCTTTAGAAGTGGCTACTCTTCCACTAACTTGAATTACATGGGTTCAGATCAAAGAAAATAAATGAACAGGCAGCTCTCACTAAACATAAAGCATTAATATAACTTAATAAATATTAAACTACAAATTGGAAAGCCAAAATGCAAATTAATATTTTTCCACCTATTAAAATATAATGATCATGTCACTGTCCCAGACTGACTAACTAAACCAATATCTGAAAAAAATTATTACCGTTTTCTGACACACACACACACACACATACACAATTATTCAAAGTATCTTAAAAACTTAGCCAAGGTAATTAACCTATTCATTGAACTTAGAATTTTTAGTATATATTCATCTTTTATTCCATCTCAAACAACCAATACATGTGACTACACATATACAAAAAAGATAAATGATTCCTATCATGTTTATTTCATGCAGAATCAGCACTCATCAATTGAGCCAGATTATAATCTCCCACACATATATACAGTCAGTGCTCAGCTTATATTAAGATAACTATTCCTTAAACTTTAATGCATAGGCTTCAATCTTATCACCTTTCTAACTATTCAACCATTCATTTTATTGAAAACCCCACTGATTGAATGCTCAAAATGCTTGGTGGATCTAATATTGTAGTCATTCCCATGTAGACATTATATCAATCTAACCCCTAATATTATCAGACCATTATGTATTTATTTATATTAATAGGAAAGTGCTGAGCTGGACTTATACTATGATGTAACATATTTCCAAGACAACATTATATTATAATTCCAGTCCATCCTTCTATTAATCCTTGAAAATAGGTTACAACATAGAATAACTTTTGCCCATCCCTTTTCTATTACTATAAATTGATATGTAATGCTTTGATAATATGAGAGGTTAGATTGATGTAATGTCTACATGGATATGATTACAATATCAAATCCACTAAGGGTTTGAGCATTCCATTGTTGGGTTTTTAATGAAATGAATGATTGAATAGTTGGAAAGGTGAGAAGATTGAAGACTGTCCATTAAAGTTTAAGGAATTTTTATCTTAATATAAGTCAAGCACTGGTTGTATATATGTGTGGGAGATTATGGTCAGGTCCAACTGATGAGTGCTGGTTCTGAATGAAATACATATATTGGGGATCAGTGATCTTTTTCACATGTGTGTGGTCATGTGTATTGGTTGTTTAAGATGGAGTAGATGATGAATATAGAATGAAAATCCTAAATTAAAATCCCTCTATTTAGCCAAATCAAATTATTTTGAATTTTTTTTTGAAAAATAGAAAAAATGTGACTTTGAAGGAAATAATAAACTGACAGTCAATGTTTTCTATCAAGCCTAGAAATTAGTAAATGTTTAGCTGAATTTAAATCTCAACTGATTATACATTATATACCTTATTTTCTGATTGCTTATTTATATCAGTAGAACATGTACTAAGTCACAATGTAATAGATAATTTCTAATAATAATAATAATAATAATAATAATAATAATAATAATAATAATAATAATAATAATAATAATAATAATAATAATAATAATAATAATAATAATAATAATAATAATAATAATAATAATAATAATAATAATAATAATAATAATAATAATAATAATAATAATAATAATAATAATAATAATAATAATAATAATAATAATAATAATAATAATAATAATAATAATAATAATAATAATAATAATAATAATAATAATAATAATAATAATAATAATAATAATAATAATAATAATAATAATAATAATAATAATAATAATAATAATAATAATAATAATAATAATAATAATAATCAGATAGTTAGTTGTTTAGAAGAATATGTGATGTTAAATATAAATGTGATATTTTGAGCTTTGATTGAGAGTTTTTGAGCTGCTGAGTTAAGAATATTTAGCCCTTCAAGTCAACTACTTTGATCTATAGATTCTATGATCTGAAGTTAGTCATTTTTAAATGGCATATAACAAGTATTTAATTAAGAAATAGTAAATAGTTATAATATAACACTCAAGAATGTTTATTAATGAATGTATTGAAATTTCCATATGTTTTTTCCCTATGAGAGTTTTTTGTAGAGAGAGAGAGAACAGAGCAAATTTTAAAGAGAAATAAACAATTAAGAATGTAACACAGATTGCTACAAACTTATTCAAAAAAATATTTATGAATATATACAAAGATATGCACAAGATAGACAAGTAGTCAATGATTTAGTTTTCTTTGGAAGGTTCTGTTAAAATGTTAGCAACTTTCTTTGGATGAAAGATATAGAATAGAAACTCTAAAAAGGATTAATAAAATTGTAAATAGTCACTCTGCTAGTAAAAATAAAAATATATCATTGGGCTAAATTTTAATGAAAAATAAGTAGTAAACTGATCAATAATAATCTTTAGATGATGAAGATATAAACAAGGAAATAGGAAAATAATAGTGTATGATTCTTATATTCTACACATGGAATTGTTTGCCTAATTCCTGTATAAATATATCAGGAAATTTTTTTATAATTGATTTGTAATAAAAGTTGTATGTAAAAAAGTAAAAAGTAATGAAATCATCCTGTAGAATTGATATATTTTGTTTAAATGATTATATCATTTTTTCATCAAGTGTAATGTCAAATTAATTAACAAGTATAGTAGAACATATGCAACAGTAGTTTGAGCTAAACTTAGTAGGAGCTTCACACTGGTAATTGAGTCTAATATAGTCTGGATATCAAGTTAGACAATAAATGATACTTATTTATATATTTTTTCTATTGAATGTATTACCAGGCTAAATAGAAAAAACAGCCAGACAAGAAGATGCATTTTTCTTAGAAAACTGAAATTCTTATAATTAATAAAGAATAAAGACTTCAGTCTTGTCCTTCAGGGAAGACTCTAGAATCCTCACTTCTAAAGAACCTTTGCAGATTGATATAATGTTATAAAACAGAGGAGATAGGAATTTTTAAGATAGAACCAGACAAATTGGATATGTGATCTGAATTACCATTGCTCCAATTGATATGAATGTTGCAATTTTTTTTAATAATATGACCATAATAATCACAGGCATTTAAATACAAATAATGGAATAACCTAGACTAGAGAAATGAATACCATGTATCACAGATGAATAGATTTTTTGGAAATTTCTTTGTTATATGAGAAGGCTATATGGATACATTTTGTTCAAGATTGCCCCAAAACTGGGGATTCAGGCTGATCTGCAAGCTTATTTATGTGAATTTTTTAAAGTGTACCAAAAAAGAAATGTCTACTTTGTAATTTCTAGTACATTTTCATCATTTGCATGTATAGATGGTACACTGGAAAAGAAACGTGATCAAGTGCTTATGAATATATCCTTTTGACCATTGATGTATGTTATAATACATCCCCTCTTTTTGTCAAGATATATTTCATTAGACATATATTTAGTTTTTAAAGTCAATCTATAAGTTGGAAAAAACATTTAAATAGCATGCACTAAAATTATGGTCAGAATATAATGAACATAGTTCAAGCTGCAACTGAAACTAAATTAATATTTATTAATCTAAATAAAACAATTAATATCTCTGAAAATAATAATTATATAAGTTTGTCTTCAGCTTATTTGGAAAGATACATAAAAAGGGAGTGCAGTTAAATTTAAAAACAGCTTTAGCACCACAAGGGAGTGTAGTCAAATTTAAGTACTGCTTTAGGACTGCATGATCTGGTTTGGGGGAAGAATCTGGTTTGTTGATATTCTATGATTCAATTCAGTGTGGAAAAAAATTATGATGTCTAGAAAAAAGTTCAAGTAATATTATGATATCTAAAAGCGAGTATGGATCAAACAGAAAAAAATATCCATTTAAAAATATCTTTGATAATATTCCCAGATAATTTTGATCAACGATGTTATACATTCAAAATATTATATATACAATTTCTTTCATCAACCAAAATTATGGATGTGGAAATTTTTGAGATTAGTTTATTATTTGTAAAAATTGTATTAGGGATAATTGTTGTATTTGAAGACAAATAAAAATGTCATATGTCTAGCTCTAAAGCAGAAAGATGTAATAAAGTAAACATAAGGTTTGAAAGATATATATGATTAAATATAATATGTCATTTCTTGTAGAATGACTGAATGATTTTTGGAAAATATGTTAAATATATTTTTGGGAAAAGGGAAACATGATCTGTCCCTGAAATACAATATATTTGTTTTTCCAATAGTCCTGAAAGTAAATTTTGCGGTTGTACACTCACCTGAAAAATGATAGCTTTAATAAAAAAGTCAATTCACTATATTATTAATTAGTTTTGAGGTGTGCATTCATGCAATTTAACACCTCTGATTTATGACAACTGAAAAACAAAAGCCATAAATCTTGGAGAAAAGGGCTAAAAGTTTTCCACAGAAATTAATGCTAGACATCATCAGCACACATTTTTGTCTCTAATCCACAAATCTCCTGCAGCTGAGATGATAAAAGGCAGACACAACTGAAAAAAGGCAAGTCAAGTATTATTGTGTGACTTACTTCTATTTATGACATTAACGTAAATTTCATCCAGTTCTCCCTCTTCTTTTAATCATAGATCTATCAATGCTATTTGCTTCTATGAGATCTTGGTATGATTCAGAGATCTCATCAATATCAGTTGACAAATTGTTTTAAGAGTTTCTTTTTTGGTGGCTAGGACTTTTGATAACACTAGTATTGGAAATATAATTTTGAATTTATGTAATCTGTGTCATCCAAGTTTGCAATATTTTTTAGTGGCAGTTCTTAAAGTTAAATAAACTTTGTCATATTCAAAAATAAAAACTCTATACCTCTATAGTCTAGTTTATTTAGAATGACTTTGATTGAGATTTTTTATTCTTAAATAATAACATTATGGATTTTTTAAAAAAAATAAAAAGTAGGCTTTAATGTCTGTTGGTAACATAGATATTATTGTGTTCCTCTTGCATTTAACAAGTTGGGAAAAAAATCATAATGATGTAATTATTATAACTAATCATTTGTAACAAAGGACTGTTATCCTGCCAAGCTGTAGAAAATGGACTTCTTATATAAATAAATAAAGGTACTGAAAAGACTTCAATTAAGATATCTAGGTTATATTGTAAAACTATATGATAAGATCATAAATTCAATTGATCTGTTCTTCAATATACTGGATACTATAAAGGCATATTTCCATTAATTTGGATTTGAGAATAAATGAATAGTAACCAGTGTAAAAATTATTTTATATAAGATTGATTATGGCTTTTATGAAGGGGCAGATCCTATTATGTTATAAAAATTGTTTCAAAAACTCTATGAAGTTGTAAAACCAATTTATTTTACTAGGAGTATTACAACAAAGAGCTAAGTACAATGAAGAGCTACAAATTAGATGACATTTTGGAAATATTTGTGACATCAATATATGTTGAAAAAGTAAGACAATCTTCAATATATCTAGCAGTAAGTGATATGTCAACTTTGTATTGTCATATGCTGCATTATTTAATGCATTGCTAACATGTCAAACATTGGAGTATAAGATCCTCTGATCAATTAATATTTGACAATTACAAAACTCATATTTTCTATCAACTCTTGAGCAATAAAGTTATTTGATTATTTATTTATTGTTTTATCATTGCAAAACTCATTTTAAAATTGTTGATCTTTGTCTTTCTCTTTCATTTTTTCTAAAGTTAGAAAATATGTACTTATTTAGAACAACTGTTAAAAATGATGATAATAATTGTCATATATATATATAATAAATTAAGTTTGTTGTCTGTATTCGTTCCACAATATATGTAATATACAAATCAGTATATATATATATATCAAAATACAGTAAAATTTTACTGTATTTTGATATTTATATATATATTGATTTGTATATATAAATTATTAATATATATATATTTCCAAAGCCTACTGCTATCTGAAATAAATATCAAATCACCTCAAATGTTAAGAAATTTTCAATTATGCCCTCCGTGAAATAAATGTTTAGCGCCCACAGCTCAAAACAGCTAACTTATATATTGTAATGGGCACATTCGCCGTTACATTAATTTTTTTTTTCTAAAAATTAGTCATGAAAAATAAAAGTTCGCATATAAAAACTTCTTTTTTAAGAATTAAAAATGGAAAGTTAAAAATAATCTAAACTCTAATATAAAATTGCACAGATGAAAAATTATTAAAAGAAAACTTTATTAAAAAAAAGAAAAAGTTTTAAAACTAAATATTAAGAAAAAGAGTAAGCTTTTTATTATTTATTAATCAAGAACAATAAACAGTTACTTGAACTATTGACTAATTTAGTCACTTTAAAAAAATAGAATGCAGGTGTATAGTATAGGTTAATTTAAATTAGGATAAATTCTGAGCTAAATTCAAAAACCAAATTTGTATTATTTATATAAATATTTTTTATGTATAAATAAAAAGATTAAATCAAAAAATAAGTCGAGGAAAGCATACTCTTAATCTGTGAAAAATTGAGAAATTGCACTGCTATAGCAGAGGATAATAATGATTACAAAATATGATTAACAAGTAATGTTAATTTAGCATTAGAAAATGAGTGATTTTTTAAAAAGGCAAAGCAGAATAGACTGGCAAATCAAAAAAAGGTAATTTAATGGGTGAGGGGAAGAAAACTATGATATACTTGTTTTTTTTTTAATGATTATTAACATCACTTCAAAAAAATGCATTTTTTAAAATTTCTTTAGTAGATTGCAAACATATATTTAAACGGTTTTTAATTGGAGAAGATTAAGAAATTAACTGAAAGTACTTCTGCAGCTTATTATAATTATTTATAAAATATATTTTCACTGTCAAATTTTATTATTTTTATTACAATAATTATTCTATAATGAATATTTTTATTTTATTTTTATACAGTATCTACAAAATAGATATGTAAAATCAGTGAATGGTTTGAATTTCAAAGTTTTAATTGCATTTGCTCTTTTATATAAAAGTTTTAGTTGCAAGTATGGCTTTAGAGCATTTTGATAAGGTATATGTGAAGTTTTCTACATTAATCAGGTACATCACAAGATAATATAATCAAAAATAATACTTTTATAGAAATAATAAATCATTACTTGTCATACTCTTAACATAATTTTTAAACTACTGTAATAACTGAAATACAGGCTTATTGTTTCAATATGTGTAATATATAGGGTATATGAGCACAGACTTTCACACGAACCACTACTCACCACTCTATCTCTTAACACTGATACACTTGAACACATATATGTTGAAAAAATAAGTAATCACCAATATATGTATTTCATGCTAAACCAGCAATCATAAGTTGGTCCAGATTATCATCTCTACACATATATGCAATAAGTGCTCAGATAGATATTAAGATAGACAATCTTCATACTTTAATGGACAGGCTTCAATCCACTCCACACTCCAATTCTTCAACTGTCCATCCAATTGAAAATCTGATGATGGATTGCTCAAAGGCCACCCTCAGACCAAGACAATGAAGGTCAGATTGACTTTAGATCAACATGGGTGTGATAAGAATCTCAACCTCAAGTTAATCTTTGAACATTCCATCGTCAGAATTGCAATTGGATGGACAGTTGAAGAGTTGGAGTGTGAAGTGTATTGAAGCCTGTCCATTAAAATATGAAGATTGGCTATCTTAATATATATCTGAGCACTTATTGCATATATGTGTAGAGATGATAATCTGTATCAACTGATGATTGCTGGTTTAGCATGAAATATGTAATTGGTGATTATTCATCTTTTCAACATATATATGTTCAAGTGTATCAGTGTTATGATGTAGAGTGGTGAGTAGTGGGTCATGTGAAAATCTGTGCTCGCATACCCTATAAAAAACTAATGTATATATAAATTTTAATGAGTCACAAAAATATACTAATGAATGAATCCTTTTATACCATCGGTAAGCAAATTAATTCTAAAGCATTATTTTAATCACATGATTTATTACAGATCTAAAAGTGGATGATGGACACAAGGATTGGCTTTTCCACAGAGTGACGTTATACTACTTAATTTTTGGGCATAGTGAAGTCTATTTGCCACAGAACTTTTTTATTAGAAAGATAATTATTAAATAGAATATTTTATGGCTAATTAATACTTATATAGTTTTAAAACTGAGATTCTAAAAAAAATTATGCTGAAGAAATGGCAAGCAAAGAAAACTACTATAAACTATGTTTAAATATTATTGCTTTATCATACATAGTGTTGTGTTGCCTAGGAATCTCAACCTGCTTTCAGAATGAGAATTTATCAGAATGTATTAAAGATGTAACATTCTGATTAAAACTTAGATATAAAAATAAAATAAGTAAATATGATGCAAACTCTTATATTTAAACTGTTTCAATTGACTAGTTGTTTATTTTATTTTTACCGCCCAGATTTACTATGGAATTGTTACTTTTATTAAAGCATATAACAAAAAACCTCAACCTCAGGGTGGCCTTTGAGTATTTCATCATCAGATTTTCAATTGGATGGGTGGTTGAAGAGTTGGAGTGTGGAGTAGATTGAAGCCTGTCCATTAAAGTATGAGGATTGGCTATCTTAATATATATCTGAGCACTTATAACATATATGTGTGGAGATGGTAATCTGGACCAACTGATGATTGCTGATTTAGCATGCAATACATATATTGGTGATTGTTTATCTTTTCAACATATATGTGTTCAAGTATATCAGCGTTATGAGATAGTGTGGAGAGTGGTGGGACATGTGTAAGTTTGTGCTCATATACCCCATATATTGCATATATTGACACAGATATATAATAAGCGTGTGTGTTTCAGTTAAAGGATATAACATAAAAGATTTAATATAAAATTTCTGCTAATTCTATTCATATCTGGTATAAAATCTGGGTGAAATTGGAAATGTTTAAAGGTGAGTGAAAAATTTTCAAGTAATTTCAGGATTTTGAACCAACTCCACTTAGCTGAAGATTAAAGATTTCAAACAATTTGATTGGTCATGTGATTGCCTGTATGCGCTATAAATTAAATGTTGTACTATGATGTAGAAACCGTACTATAAATTAAGGATAACATAATATTTACATTTTTTGTTTTCTATTAAGTGTAAAGGCAAATAAATAATAGTAATTTTATTATTGTTCATTCATATTGTTCAGTATCACCATTATATAGTATATCATTAACAGTTTTTTAATTCCGCTAATTAAACCAATTTAATTTTATTTCTTAATTGACGGTCAACTGTTCGAATGGATTAAGCTGCCAGTTGTTTTAAAAACAAACGATAATTAGATTAATCCATATCCACCACAAGCAATTCTTTTTGTGCAGCATTTCTAAATATTTACTAATAGTTTCGACGTAAGGAAATGACGTAATTGCTCTTTTGATATCACTATGCTTTTCAAAAAGGTAATCAGATAGAATTATTAATGTCCATTAGAAAAGCTATTAATTTGTATAAAATATATACCACGCTCTCAAAAGAAAACAAATTTCCGTTTTGAAAGGAAAACTTTATAATATGATTTCCTGTCGAGCGGTTAGCTGACGAGCATCAGATGGAAAAAGAAAATTGACATATTGATAGGCGCGATTTTTTTTTCGTCTAATGTTTACTTTTATAATTATCTGCATCACGTAAAATGATTTAAAATTTGAAAAAAAAATTATAATCATTTTAGGAATTGAAAGTTTAAAATAATTTAATGATCATCACTAATACGGCATTTTAAATTTATAAATTACTTTCAAACAATCACTATTTATTTTATATGCATATAATTTAAACGGAAATAACTTTTTTTCCAGAAGTTATGAATAAACGAATTTAGTTACTGAAATTGGATATATATGTAATAAATCTATTTATTTATCAGAAATACTTTTGTAACCAATCAATTTTTTTAGACATAAGTAGCATTCTTCCAAAGTTATTATTAAATTGCAAGTTATCATTAGTATAAAATTGTCTGAGTCAGCGTCTCTCACAATGCATGTCTTTTAGAGACAACCTTATTTCATCAGATTATCTAAGAATTTAAAATATTTGAACCTATACCCAGATATGATAGTCCAACTTTATATTTATAAGTTTTGATTACAATCTCTTTAATTCTGGAATTTGGAAGTTTTAGCAATCAGTTCCAAACCAATAGAAGGCTGTTAGTGAAATATATGTAGTAAAAGAAATTTACTTTAGAAAATTATAATAGATAATAGCTCAAGATTTAATAATGAGATTTGGGCAATGTTCTGTAAATATAAAATAATTACTTACAAATTTATATCAGACAAATATATACCTTACAGTATGATATTTCTGTTGCAGTGACGATTATAAAAGTGAATGTAAATTCACATCATCTACTGTAAATTGTAAATGTTGAAGCATTTACAGTCTTTCTAACAAAAAGTAATCTCAATTGAGAATTACATGGTAAAAGAATCAGTAGCATTTTCAGAACATTGTAATCCTTTTCCTATAACATTAGTCTATAATAATTACACTATAATGTCAATTTAAATTTGATCTGTTGACTCAGTGCATAAATGTTTATTATTTGAGCCAAAAGTCCTTAATTAATCTTTCTTTAAAATAAATTTATCTTTGTAAAATATGTAAAAATAAATATATTGAATTAATTTTTTTAATGGATTGTTATTATAATAAAGTTAGAAACAATGAGATTATATCTATGTAAACAGAAATAACTTTTTGCCTTTGTTATTGTCAGGAAACTGTCAATTACTACTAAATGACAATCTCCCTGAGATCAAGCAAGTTTCTCTATTAACCTATAAACTTATAATAGCTCTTTTGTTAGGATTTATGTTGAAGTAAAAAGATGTCTTCTTTTACTTCAAACCCAAGTTGTTAAACGGATTTAAATTAGGAATGCTATTTTTATAGGTAAAAAAATGTGTAAAAAATATCCCTTTTCCTAGCATTATATATAATAATGTTTAAACTTCTCTGGAGAATTGTATAAGTTGAATTAAATATGTTCATGGATTACTATTTATAATAAAAAATATAAATAAGGAATGTTATATCCATATAAACAGAGGTAAGTTTTTGCCTTTGTGATCTGCAGGAAACAATAAATTACTACTAAGGAAAATTGTCAATTAGTAGTAATTGATAGTTTTCTAGCAACAACAGATGCAAAAAGTTATTTCTGTTTACATGGATACAATCTCCTTATTGCTATTCTTTATTATATAAAATCTGCCCATTGGTTGCAACACCAACATGAATGTTCATTGTACCAAATTGAATAAACCAAACATCTTGCTTAGGTTAATAGGTACACAGTATTACAGAACCATTAAAATAATTAACCAGTGACTAACATTGGCACTTACATTATTAACTCATCCTTTGAATTTGTAAATCTAATTAAAAGTTCAGTATTAGAATTTGATCACAAAATAGTTTTCCTTGACATAACTGAATGATAATGGCTCTTTTAACAGGAAGCAGTCTATTAACTTCATTAAATCAGAACTCCTGAAAACCAACTCAACACCTGTACAAATTGGCTTTATAATAGACTGTCTCAATTGGCTTGCTAACAACATTATCACCATGTTTGATGGACAACATTATTATATGACTGACGGATGGCCTATGGGTCTATCCATAAGTGAGATTATTTCAAGTATATATTTTATTTACATTGAAAAACAGTTCTTCTATAGTTATATCACAAATACTTCCACTCTTATTTACACATGATATGTAGATGACATATTTATATGTGTCATGAAATCTTTGATCAATGAAATCACAGCAGAACTGGAGACAAAATCTGCATTATCATAAACTATAAAAAAGGAAGACTCCCACAGGGAATTGAAATATCTGGATATCCAGCTACAGAGATATAATTTCCAGCTAAACTATAAAATGTGTCTCAAACCTTTAGAAATCAGAGGTTTTACAGACCCCAAACCCATCTCACCTTTCTCTCACAAATATGCCAGTCTGTCATCATTTTTTTTACAGAAACTACCACCTATGCAAGTTTGAAACTGCTCAAAAAGCCAACATTGAGCAATATCTTGAAGAGCTAACTGGCATAGGTTTCAAATATAGTGATTTTACACAAAGCATCAAACAGTTTTATAACAAGATGAAATCAAATCCTCCCAAAGATGACAGACTCTGGATACTATTACCATATATCTTGCAGCAAAAAATATTAATAAATTTTGTTCACAAACACATCAAGTATGCTACCATAACTCTTACCCCAACTAACATATTAATAAATAATTTTTAGGACAGACTTCATATAGAACAACTCCACACCATATATAAAGTTACATACCCTCAAACAGAATGCAGCACTATATATTATAGTGACTCACATGCACCTCTCTGTACTTGGATTTTTCAACATAGATATCTTTACAGATGAGCTACAGATAGATAATCCAGAGCATAATTCAATCTTTCCCAAGCACCAAAATAAGACAGGCCATATATTTCAGCCCATATCTGCCAACATAGCATGCATCAAACAAAATGACTCTAAGCAGAATGTCAAAAAAGCATGGCATATAGCTAACATCCCTAATGCCACAAATCAGAAGGAATTCTGCTTCCCACTTTTTAAAAAATGGTCAGCCTGATTTACAACATTTTGGATAATCCATTGCCTATATATACACATTTCCATACAATAACACACACCCCATGCTATAATTATTGAGGACATTTAATGTCATTGAAAATATGTAGCTCTGATAATAATTTTCATGCAATTATAACTTTTCCCTTCAAGAACATGTCAGTGCATATATTTATAATAACAATCCATAAAAATATTTAATATAACTCTCTGAAAAAGTTTAAATATTATTTGCAGAGTGTCAGAAATCTATTTAACAACTTGAGTTTGAAATAAAAGAAAATCTTTTACTTCAACACAAAGCCCAACAAAAAAAGCTAATATAGTTAATGAGGAGAAATATATTTAGCCTTGGGAAAATTTGATGATGATGTTTTATTTGTAATTAGATAGTGGATTGTTTTCAGCATTTAGAATTTATTATTAAATATCTATTAAACAATTCAAATTTTATTTAAACTTTTCAAATATGTTCAACTGTTTATAATTGTATACAGGTTAGTATATAACACATTGTACAAATGGTATTGTTTCCTCTTCTTTGTATGTTGCTGGCCTGATGAGTAACCATATTAATAGCATTGGATTCAAACCAATGACTGTATTTTGTCACAGAATAGCTTAGTTAATTAACACAACACATTAAATTTAATACTTACAGATTTCAAAAGTTCAGGTTCAACTCATGAAACACCTAAAGAAGAATAATACCACTAGAAATATTGTGTTATATAGTAACTTATGTGCTGTTACTAACAATTAAATATATTTGAAAAGATTAAACAAATTTAAATTTTTTGAAAGACATTTAACAATAAATTCTCCAAAATGGAAATAGTCCATCATATAATTAAAATTGGATTCTAAGCCAACAAAACAACTAAACTGTTACATTAAAAAAATTTATATATATATACTGTATATCATTAAATATGTCCTTTCACCATGTGTATTTTTAATGAATTTTTTAAAAAATTAATAAAGAATTGTTTGATTATTGCTTAGAAGATTGTGTGATATTCAAGTTTTAAAGTGATAGTTTTGACAGGAATCTGTATTTTTGAACAGAAAAGTTTAGCTCTTGAATCTGTCATTATGTTGACCCATATAGAGCAAATAATCAGTTAGTTGTTCAAAAAATTATGTGATGACTTTTAATCCAAAAAGCTTTAATTCTAGAATCCATTACAAACACATTGCATTAAAGTACAGAGTTTATTATGTACTAATCTACAGAAGCTTTTAAGAAAAGCTGATTCATGTACTAAACTGTAGTCACATATAAAGCATTACACTTTTTAATCATTTACTAGAAAATATTTTTTAAATTAAACTTTTTTTATGAACACAGAATAATTCTATAAAATTGTCTTATAATTTCTCAAGATACACTGCATTTTAATATTCAATGTACAAACTCTAACCATTAAGAGGTCTCATAATGTAATTATAGCATATATATCTGGTGACTTGAATTCAAATCTAGTTTGAGTAAAACAAAAAGTTTCTTCAAATTGTGACCAGGCTTAGAGTTTTTATTTCAGATAGTCCACCTAGCCAATACAGTTGATCATCTAATAAAAATAAAAATCCACTGCCAGATAAAGGTCTTTTTACATACCCTGTAGAGAATAGTGAAGTAGAAGGCAGTACTCACAAAGCTTTTCAATTTTCAGTTAGCAATGGTTTGAGCTATTTTTCATTTTTGTTTACTGTCTAGCAAAGAAAAATTAGATTCCCATTTACCAACCGGTGTTAGATAGTAAGCTTGGTTTGTGACTTGAGAGAAATTCTGACACCATTTGACAAGAATTTTATTTAGTTTGGGTTTGAATGTTTAAGTTGTAGAAATGACAAAAAGATGTATTACAAGGCCCTTCTCAACCCGATGCATTTAGACAGATTGTTTAACCTTTTTTATTTTACTTCTAACAATTAGATCTCATAAAATTTAATTTCTAAATGTGAATGCTGGAATAAGTTTTATTAAAATGATAGCAAAAAATAAACAAACCAGTAATTCATAATTAGTAAATTTATTTTTTCTAGTATCTTATTTCAGAAATGAAAAAAAAAAAAAAAAAACACTTTGAAGACATTTTTT
This sequence comes from Epiperipatus broadwayi, assembly GCA_028023455.1. Classification (NCBI taxonomy): domain Eukaryota; kingdom Metazoa; phylum Onychophora; class Udeonychophora; order Euonychophora; family Peripatidae; genus Epiperipatus; species Epiperipatus broadwayi. The sequence goes on along the minus strand of JAQFVV010006281.1, from coordinate 2,438,111 downwards.
TTTTTCTCTTTTTCAGAAAATGTTTTATATCGTACCCAATTCTATATGCAAATTTTTTTTTAAAAAAAAAAATACTGTTACATTATCAAAAATCAAAATATTTACATTTGTAGCTAAAAATAATTTTTCAAGGTCTTAAAATATTTAAAAAATACTATTTACTAAGAAACATGTTATATAGTTATAGTATTCCATATGGCATACACAATTTAATAGTTATATGGTTTCTTATTAAGCACAAAGACATATGTGATACGCCTGTAATACTCTGGTAAGATTTTTAAAAATTTTGTAAATACTTAATTATTGTTTTATGTATTAATTGTTAATATTTGTGGTTATACAACCATAAGCAGAGAAATATCTCTAAATATAGTGGTTAATATAATTATCTGCAATGCCATAATTTGCTGTTTGAATATGGTGAAGCATATATATATATATATTTTAAAGTTCCAAATGGTTTTAGGATTTTCTTTTGAAATAGTTTGCTCATATCTTTTTTAGGCATTCGATTAATTTAACCGAAAAAATGTAAAGATTTAAAACGTCAAATTCTTACTAGATGACATTTGACTAACTCGATGATGATTAATTTTTGTTTACTTTTTATCAGAAGAAAAATTCTGCAAAGGCTCTTGCCCTAAAGAATTCCATTTACAAGCTGTTATACTTTTACCTATATGTAGATAAAACAGCTTCAAGTTGTCATTGGAGATCAGTCTTCTCCAGCATCTTTCCAAAGAAAAATAGTGGAGCAAAAAACATTTTTTAAATTAATTAATGGTGAGCGTTTTAATACTTTTTCCCCCTTTGTTAAAAATAGTTTGATACCAATTTATTGATTAATAAGAGCTATGTTGACTATAAGACAGCTATGTAATAAAAAAGTTTCTCAAATCTGCTGAGAAATTCTAAGTTTTATTTTAAAAAAAACTCAAAAGTTTCACCCACAATCCATCCCCTTATCAAGAACGTTGTTCTGATAAATGCGTTAAATTACCATACAACTAGAGTTTTCTTCTTATAATAATACGACTCACCTCAACTTAATCATATACAATCATCCACAATGGCAAAAGAGGCAGATTCTTTCTTGCTATGCATGTTTTTTGTTAACAAACTTCATTTTTCAAATGAATTGGAAGTATCAAAATCTGAATCTCCATGCCATGTTTATGACTCAATACTTCACTTACATTAATTTAAGTTTTTAAATTGTAATTACTATATTACATAATAAAAACCTACGTCTGAAAAACAACATTAACAACAAATATTTTCTTTTACAATAAATAAAATATTTTAATCATATTATAAAGATAATATGAATTTTCAAGCGGAAACAAGAATTCTGTCTTGATAATATTGCACATAATTTTAAATTTGCTTTATAAACAAATTACGGCATTGTTTAACATGTAATTGGGAAATAGCTAAAAAAATGAAACAAAATAAATATTATGTTGTTTTTTTTTGAATACAAGTATAATGTATGTACTGAACTTTAGATGTAAATAGAGGAAATTAAAACACAGACTTTCAAGCTCTCTTCAGGGTATTTACTTCATCTTATATAACCGATGCACATTATCACATACATGTGAGAAAGAGAAATGATCTCCAATATATGCATTTCGTGATGAACCAGCACTTATCAGTTAGTACAGATCATAATCTCCCACACATATATGTAATCAGTGTTCAGTTTAATAAACAAACTTCAATATTCTCCGTTCTCCAACTCTTTAGTCATTCATATTATTGAAAATCTGATGGTAAAATGCTCAAAGCCCTTGTTGATGCCAATATTGATGTTATATACATGATGACTTTAACTCAGCCCTCTCATATGTAGGATTTTAATTTGTCAATTTAAATACACAGAAAAGGATAAGACCTTAAAATGTCCATTTAAATACACAGAAGAGGGTTTTTGTTTGTTTAAATGGACATATTAAGGTCCTACATATGAGGGTTCAGAGTGCCAAAGTCAACATGAATATGACAAGAATATTAGCATTTACAAGGGCTTTCCGCATACTACCATCAGATTTTCAATAATATGAATTGGTGAAGATTTAGTGAGGGGAGAAGATTGAAGCCTGTCTATTAAAGTTTGAAGATTTGTTATATTAGTATAAACTGAGTACTGATTATATATATGGAATATGATGATCTGGACTAACTGATAGATAGCTGAAGGAAGCTTGAAAGTCTGTATTCAAATCCCTTCTAAAAAACATTAGTAGTAAATTTCCAGAATTTAAAAGAATTGGGTATATGTTGTATTTCAAAAAATACCCCCCATGCTTTAAGACATTTATAAAAAAGAAAATTTCTCTTATTGATTTTAATATTATTAAAAAACTTAAAGTAATTTATTGTATTAGTGTTTTTCTCATTGGCAAAGTTGAATACAAAAATATGTTAAATTTTTTGGGTTAAAATGATAATCACTAAAATTTTTGATTTAAAAGAATACTAATCAATAGAAATCACCTCTTTCACAGAGCATCAAAACACTTTTTTTTTATTACAATCAGACATTTAACATGAAGTCTCTTTCTAAATCTTTTATCTCTTAAGGATCTATTTAAAACTTCAACTATCGATCTATTACCATCTATTCCTGCACTATATTCATTACAGTTCTATTTTAGTCTTTTATTCATGTAAACGATGATCAGTTATATCTGCTCTTTCATCTACCTTGATATCAGTGATACCTGTTGTTATTTAAGCTTTATATTTCATTTTCAATATCTTTTTATTTCTATCATGTTTGTTCATATTTCATTATCTGAAGTCTTTATATTGCCCTTCTGTTAAGCATTCAAGTATCAGATTCATAAGTAAAAACTATTAAAACATGAACATTAAAACACCTTCAATTTCAAGCACATAGGCATATTTCCTTTTAGTACTAAGATACTTCTACCAAAAGCACTCTTTCCAAGTTTAATTCTATGATTAATTTCATCTACTGAGTTTTAATCTAAATTAATAATCTGACCAAATATTTATAGCTATTAACTTTCTTCTAAAAAAATCCATTGAACATTATTTTAATCTTTTTAGCATTTATTTTGAATGCTGCTTTTTTTAGTTTTATCTGACAATTCTTGAAACAACTCTTGAAATTCGGCAGCATTATTTGCAAAAATTGTCACATTATCTAAAAACTTATTTAGCTTAAAAACAAAAGCCATGTGTTTTTAGTTTCCTCACCTTCCCATTCTAATGTACAAAATATTTTTGCTAAGATTCTGTAAAAAGTTTTTGAAATATAAATCACTCTTTTGGACAACAATATCAGTGTTAGTTTTTTTTATAACACCATGTAACCTTATCACTACTGTTGCATTTTGATAAACAATATTCAGGATGTGATAATATTCCATGTCTATATGTGGGTGGACAAAACTTTAATAACTGTGGAAGTGCTTATGGAATCAAATGCTCTTTCAGAATTTAAAAATTCCAAGCACAATGGGAATTCATAGACATTAGTTTATTTTGTAGCTTCTGTCAACAACTGTAATCTATTATGCTAAAATCAATTTTATATCTAGCTTATTGTTTTGGTTAGTTTGAATCCAAGGTTTTCTGAGATGAGTTTTATTAATAAAAGACTGATTCATCTGAAATTTCTAATGTCTTCTTTATCACCTTTCTTAAATGTCAATATTATGGCAACTTTCTTTCAATTACGTGCCATATCTTTATTGTTTAGCACTTAAATCTCAATAGTTATACATTTTTTACATAATTATGTAATTCTATAAACTTGTGCAAAGTAAAATAAAACTAATTAAAAATTAAAGCTATTGGCAGATTGCTTCCAGAATCATAGTGCTGAATAGGACTGTGCTGTTAAACATATGCATATATAGTGGTGAAGACCAATATGTAAATCAGATACAGTATGTAAATTAGATGTTCTATTTTTTAATAAGGGGATACAGAGATCTTTTCTATTGGTGGAATGATGATTTTTTGCAATAGTCTTAGCCTCATTTTCTTTTCCTATCATCCCTCTCATCACATATTTTTCTTACATTGGAAAGAGAAAAGGTGTTTTCTGTATCCAGCTCATATTGAGTGATTTTTGTTGATCTGTTAGCATAAAATTAACCATAATACAAACAGCTACAGAATGTAACAGGGCAAAAAAACTTTATATAAGATCTGGGAAGCTTATTCAAAAGGTATTGTGACTCTTTTGTGTTGTTTAAAAGATTGTTGATTGAGGGGGTGAAGCTAACTTTGAATGTGTCCACACAAATCTGGTTGATAGATAATTTTGGATTTGACACCTGTTTTATTAAATCATGTTTCAAATGCATGGAGTGAATTAAAATCATTAAAGTTAATAAAAAGATTACAAGCTAGTCTCTTTAGACGTAAAGAAGCTATATAGTTCAGTGCATTGAGACCTTTCTATCAGCATTATATTAGATGAGTTGCAACAAAATAAGTATAATTAATATAAAAATGAGTTCATAATGAAAGTTCTAAATTGGATTAATAACAAAATTGTATCAACTGGCAATGGGAAATTTTACAAGATGATGAGCAGGTAGCCAATGGCAATACCACTAAGTGGTATTGTTAGCAGCATTGTTTTTTCAAATTCGAAATAAAATTGTACCAAAATATTTGGTGCCTGTAATTAATGACTTTCTATATGAGAAATGCATATGACGTATTCATATGTGCTTTAGAGGATCAGATTAACAATATAATTTTAGAATTTGATAAAGCATTACCTCTGCAATGGACTATTGACAATGAAGATAAGAATCAGGAAATAAACCAAAGAAACAAGGGTGTGAATTGGACTTTAAAATGAATGTGAAACCAAACCATTCAAGTGAGAGGAGTCATCAATCATGAATCTAAAGTTCCATTTGAACACAAACTTGCAAGCTTGAAAGCTTTCTTACATAGAAACAAAAGTTATGCGACTATGAGGCTGACAAAAAATCAGTATTGAGTCTTACATTAAGGATTTAACAAATATTATCAGATATAACTATAACAAACTAATAAAAACAGTTGAAAAATTTTATAATAGCATTAACAAAGTTGCTAATCATGATAATCCGTCTAAACCATGAATAAGCTTGTCCCCTCATATTGCAATGAACTTTTGAATAATATGGGTGGACACATTCAGAGTTAGCTTCAGATTATCCCCATCACTCAACAACCTTTTTCACAACATAAAATACAGATTATATTTTGAACATGCTTCCCAAGTCATATATGAACTTTTATTCCCTGCCCAACCCTGTAACTCTGTGTATTATGGTGAATCTCACACTAACAGATCAATGAGAATCACCCAGACCACATTTTCTTATAATAAAGTTAAATTAAATTTGAAATACAAATTGAACTTTTTGGATTATGAGCTAGCTATGGCACACACCTTTTCTCCCTTCAATGTAAGAAAAATATGTGCTAAGAGAGATGGTAGGTAAAAAAAACATACAGGCTTGGGTTATTGCAAGGGATCCTCATTTCTTCAATAAAAAAGATTCCTATGTCCCATTATAAAAAAAATGGAACATCTAATTTACATACATTGCCTCATTTACATATGGATCTTCACCATTATATACACTTATTTTTACCAGCACAATTCTATTCAGCATTATGATTCTGGAAGTAATCTGCTGAAAGCTGTCTCAGTATTTTTAAAACTTTATTACTTTTATTTAATCTTTTCATATTAACTTGAACAGTATAAGTTTGTTAGAATTATTTAGAATTTAATATATAACTATGCCAATAATTTTTATACATTTTTTTCCTGCTTCATTAAAATTGCAATAATAATTTCATCATAAGTTTAATTGTACATTTCACCTATTTATTTTAAAATATTAGATAATTCAGATGTAGTAATTACAGAGGATATTTATTGTCTATAAATACATATTTACAATTCTTACAGACATATAATGTTGTCATCTCCTCTCTTTTAATTAATAGTTGCATCTTTTATTTTTATGTTAAAAAAAAGATGATGTTTAAACTTTATTCTCTTCCACGGTTTTTCTTGCCAATACACAAATATATTTTTTTAAAAACCAATATTCTTTTCTCTATCATTTTACAAAATTCTTGATGTTCAATTCTTCTGGATGGATCATTTTTCCAAATTTTTCTCCCCCCCCCCATCATATATTGCCCTGTCTCAGTAAAAACTTTACTTCTAAATTTCAGATTTTTATACTGGTTGCCTTTCTTGCAGTATCTTATTATTGATTTCAGTTAAATGTGAACTATTTTCAATATCTATTAATGTTTTAAACAATTTTTAAGTTGTAATTTAAATTTATTATAGTGTTTCTGAGGGTTAGAAATATCACCTATTAATAATGTCTTTTTAACACTTGTTGTCTCTCTAATTTTGAACTAGCAACATGAAATATATATGTTGTATCAGTGAAAATATAATTCAATTCTGCCATGTCCATTTCTATTTATTATATTTTTTAAAAAAAAAAATCTATTTATTATATTTTTAAAAAAAAAAAAAATTCCTAACAGTTTTTCTTTTCTGTAAATTCATAAATCTATGCCCTCGATCATTTTTGTTTCATTTCTGTTTCAATAGTCAAATTCTCCTATAGCACTTTCATTTTTAATCAATTTTCAATTCTAGCATTAATGTCTTCTATAATAATTTTAAAATGTTGTTTTACTTGTTAAAAATATTTTGTGCATCCATAAAACTTTTCTCTACTTCTTAATCACAATGAGAACTTATTGATGCATAAACTTGAATTATCTGCATTTTGTAATTTTCATTAATTTGAATAATTAATTTTGCTATTATATCTGATAATACAATCAAGCTCTATAATGTTGTTTTTTTAAAGTTTCTACACATTTGTTTTCAATATTTGTGCTTTATAGTAAAGTATAGATCCATTTTTAAAACCTGTAATTTCATCATCTTTTCTAACTTCACAAAGTCCAGCAGTTTTCTATTTAATAGTATACATGTTTTCTTCTAATTTACGTAATTTTCTTTCACTTGAAAGTCATATACAATTGTAGGTAATTAAATAAAATATCAATCATCAAATGACAGTCTGGATTCACAATCATAATTCTTAGCATTAGCAGCCTTCAAAAAAAAAAAAAACTGCTGTCTTGGTTAATGACTTAACAAACTTCTGTGCATAAGATCCATCATTTAATTTTATTTATCATGATTGTAAATATCTAATTAAATTTTTTAGCACATATTGAAGCAATCGAAAAGAAATATCATGGTGCTTCTTTATCTTAAACTCAAGAGGTAAAAGCCAGTAAACTCACAGAGCTAGATGATGAACAGTCCAACCACGTTTATTTATCATATCATTAATAACATAATAATAGCTGTAATGAATGGGATTAGCAATTTATCCTGATCATTAAATTTAAGATCTGCAAACTTTTTTTGCCATCATTAACAGAAGTAACTGTGCCCATTTTTTTTTAAAAATATAATTTTTATTTAAAGAGACTGACAAACCAGTCTAGTAACATTTCCTTTAAATATTAAATAGGCAGCACAAATATTGATTGCTAATTAATGACTAGAAAATAATAAGTTATTAGAAAAAAATTAAATAAAAAGATATTGCTAGCAATTAAGTGCCAAATTAGAGATTATATATATATCATTTTATAAAATATACAAATAGAACAAATAAATAAATAAAAATAAATATGTCTGTATAGAAGTACATGAATTGTTTAGGCTTATAAAACATATAATGCAAGTGTATTCAAACATGTAGCTAATTAAGATATTTTCAACTTTTTATAAATAATGTTTAAAATATTAGTAAATCAATTATGCAATCAATTCTCTTTCATTGTCAGAATGATTATACATAACATGCAAGTAGTTATTTTGAAAAAAGTAAGAATTTAAAGCTATTGAAAATGCTGCAAATAATAAAGAATATAGTTTATGTTGGGCAACCAAAAAACAATATCTAAAATATTTCTATTATAAAGTGTCAAAGAACTTAGTGTTTGATATCAAATATGTTCTTTATTACTTTTACAATGCTTTTTTTTACAACCTAATGTGACAGTTTTGATTGCCCCAGCAATCTTCGTCAGAACTTTTCCTTATATATTCAAATATTGATTTCCTAAATTCAAACTTTTAAATTTTACACTTATAACTGTAAAATGTAAAAGTTTGAATAACTGTAAAATTTAAGTTTGAATTTAGCAATTAAGATTTGGAGATATAAATAGATGTTTGGTTATAAAAAAACGCATTGTAAAAGTAATAAAGAACATAGATGATATTAATTTTATGTGTTGGAAAAAATGAGAGGAAATAAATATTTGATAAAAGGTGTAGCAGGATTTATATGTTGATACCAAAACAAATGGTCAAAAAAATATTTTTTTTTTTTTAAAAGTATAATAATTGAATTAGATTTTTTACATATTAATAACGAATGTGAAAATATTCTATCAAATATTTTTTTTTTTTTAATTTTATGTCTTTTTATTTCAATATACTTTTTTCTAGCATTTGTGTATTTTTATAATTCAGAGATCCTCTTATGTTATGGAATAAATTTGGAAAGCCCCTGAATGATGATTAGGAAATGAAAAAAAGCAGCTCTAAGTAAGTGTTAGAGAGTTAAAACTGTATGATAATTAAATTGAATAAAGCGTTGTGAAAAGTACAAAGTGGGACTTAAATTTTATAGAGATTTAATGAATTTTTTTTTTTGACATTTACTTTAAAGAAATAGTTTGTACACTTTATCACATGAAGAATTTTTTTTATATACTATAAGATAAGCTTACAAGACCTTTGATCATTACATATTTTAACAATCTATAAATATAAGAAAGTTATTTTAATAAACAAAAACATATAATATTTTACAACATTTTTTATCCAAGTCAAGGTGATGAGTGCTGATTATGTGGAAAAACAAAGCATCATTTTTATATGAATATTCATAAGCTGAGAAAATGGCAAACATGTAATAAAAGAGATAATTTTACCATGTTCTTCAACTGAACTAATCTCCATTCTCCTAATTTATAGTTTGATAATAAGCTATTGTTTTAAAATTTCAGTTGAAATTAATAAGGCTTCATAAAGATTCATGAACATTTTAAATTTAAGTAGTACTTGTAGAAAATCAGAACTCTTTAGGATAGGATGAATTCCTAATCCCGTGGCCATATATAATAATATGATATTAAAAAAGAATGTTGCTCTGATAGGGAAAATTTTTCAATAACTTCTATAAGTTATTTTTAGATTAATAAAAATATGCATTACAAAAAAAGGATAAAACAGATAGGTTAAAATCAAAAAAATGATAAAAAAAAATTATAGAAGGATTGCTTAAAAAGTTTTTGCATATGTATATCTGAAGGAAAAAATATATCATTCTGTAAATAAAAAAAAATAGAATAACCTACTGTACTCTCTTCAGTTTCCATGTAATTTAATTTTTATAAGAATGTTAGTGCATAAATTTCAACTTTTAATTTTGTATATATAAATTTTAGTTTGACTTTGATTTTTAAGAAAATTAAATTACTTTCTGTAAGAATTAATATTTTAAAAGTTAATAAAGTATTTTAAAAATGAAACAGTTTATTAAATTATTTAATTGAAATGAAAGTAATTATCTCTCTCTCTGAGTTATCTAACATCAAAAACTAAACAACAAAGGATATAATGATATCAATCTAACTAACTGTTAGTTTTGTCGTTATATAAGCCTAATTTTTTGACATAGTTGTAAACTGCTATATCTGGAAGTGTAACTCTTACTCTCCAGACTGCACAAGATCTAAATTTATCCCCTGGTAAAAACTGCAACTAATGTGGTTAAAATTTAGTATTCAATATAGATATACAGAGGTTTACACTATTATTTACATATATACAATTTAATAATATATAAATAGACCCTTAGGCATACATAAATAATAATTAAGATCTATATGATCTGTTCAGTTCCTTATTTGATTTGGCACCTTTGGGGCCAAGTTGTCCACACTGGAAGATTAAGGTGCATATGGTGACATCCAGCATCAAAGTTAGATGTCATCTGCATACCAGAAGTTAGGGTTTGAACAGGTTGTATAGATCTTAATTATTATTTGTGTATGATTATGGGTCTATTTATATATTGTTAAATTATATATATATATATATATATATATATATAAAATACATATTTTGCGGGTTCATCCGTGTTAAAAACTTTTAATATCAATTTACTGATGTTTCGAAACATCAGTAAATTGATATTAAAAGTTTTTAACACGGATGAACCCGCAAAATATGTATTTTATATATTTAACCCGTGCAAATCTTCGTTTTAACATATATATATATATATATATATATATATATATATATATATATATATATAATGTAAACCTCTGTATGTATGAATTAAATACACATTTTAACTGTATGAGTTGTGATTTTTACCAGGCCATAAATTTAGATCTCACATGGTCTGGAAAGCAAGTGTTATGCTTCCAGACATAGCAGTTTACAACTATGTCAAAAATTAAGCTTAAATAACAACAAAAGTAAAAGATAGATAGGTATCATTTTATCCTTTTATACTTTCAGACATAAAAATTGGTGCATTCCTAATTCAAACCTTGAATCAATTAGTGTTTTAGCAAGTTAGATTTAGGTTATAAAATGAACAGCTGAAATGCAATTGTCAATCAGAGAGTTTGACATTAGTGAGGCAAGTAAGACCCATATATCTTCATTAACAGAGTTGAAGAGGATAAAATTAAAATAACAATGTTATTATGTTTTGCTGGTAAAGAAGTTATAGAAATAGTAAGCAGACTGTCTGAAAATCGCACTCCTGAAGAATTTTTATATGATCAAATTAAAGATCGATTATTAAATTATTTTAATTCCCATCCCTCAAAGCATGTTGCCAGACTTCATTTCCATAACTGTTATTAGGAAAGGTATGAAAAAGTAAAAGATTATGATACTGCTCTTTGTAACTTGGCAAAAAATTGTGACTGTGTATTTTTTTTTTTTTTTGATGAGGTCATCCTAGAGCAATTTCTGAAGGGTATGATTAGTGACAGTTTAAAGCAACAATTATTAGCCCATAATGATATAAATTGTAATAAAGCTATAAAATGTGTGATAGCATATGGACTAGTTCTTGAGCAATCTCAAAAATTTGCTGAGTTTAAATGCAATGGTAATGTGCAAACGGACATTTGCAAAACTTGTAAGACAATTACAAAAAAAAATCTACTAATAGCAAAGACAATAATTCTAACAGTAAAAATCTATTTATTTGTTTTTGTTGTGGTAAAAATGGCCACAAAGCCAGCAACAGTTTCTGTAAGAATGAACATTGCTAATTTTTTTTTTTTAAAGGTCATATTGAAACGATATGTAAGAATAAAAATAATAAACCTGGTAAAGAAAGAAATAGCCATAGGGGTACATTCAGTAGACAGGGAAATTAGTTAACAAATATTAAAAATATATCACCCACTGAATGTGATAAATAATGCTAAAATTAAAATTGAGTGACCAGCTCATATCCATGAAAGTGAGCAGTGATAGCAGCATATCTTTAATTCCAGTTCAGGAATGGTTATCTGTTACTAAAAATTGTACAACCCCTCCCCCCCAGCAATTGAGAAAACTGAACTAAAAATCTTGGATGTAAATGTTAAATGCTATCAAAATTAAAGGTGTAGTTTGTGAGTAGAATAGAAAGAAATGTAATTGAGTTTCCTCTGTACTTAGTTTATGCTCCAATAAACCTTCTAATAGGCCAGGACTGGTTCAGAAAACTGGGCATCAAACTCACATTCATAACAAAGACTGAATTACAAATGTAATGGAGTGACAAATTTCCTAGGTTGTTTAATGGGGAACTGGGTAAAATAAAATGACATTTTTGTTATTAAAAATAAGCCTTGAGGCCATACCTATTATTTAAAAACTGCATAAGGTTTCGTTCTTCAGAAAGAAAGAATAGAGACAGAAATTAATGAATTAGTTAAGAGTGATATGTTAGAACCCACAGAAAAATCTGATTGGGTTATGCCATTAATAATTATTACTAAACCCAATGAACAAATTAGTTTGTGTGATGACTATTGGGTATTGGTTAATAAAGCTATTAGTAAAAACAGTTACCCTATTTCCAACACAAAAGAAATATAGTGCCTCTGCAGAATGTTTTTTCACAAAATTAAAAATGCTGCTTTCCACCAGATACCAGTCGATAAGAAAGCCACTGGAATATTAACACAAATAACACATGTAGGGTTATTTAAATGCATCAGGCATCTGTTTGGGATAACTTCTGCTTCTAGTATAATGTAGTCAAAAATTGCAACTCTCCTTAATGGAATTTAGGGTGTCATTCCATTTTTTTGATGACATTCTTGTTACTCCTAAAAGGAACTTAGAATTTGTTTAATTAGAGTATGCAAAAAACTTGATGAAATGGGGTCAAACTTTATATTCATAAATGTATTTTAAAAGCTCATGAAATTAAGTTTTTAAACTATATCATTTCAAAAAATGGCATATCTCCTATCACAAAAAGACTAAAACTGTAGCAGAAACCCAAGACCTAATAATGTCAATGAATTACAGGCATTTCTAGGATATTTTGGAAAAAAAATTTAGGAAGATAAAGCCCACATAGTCAGACCTCTACATGATATACTTAAAAAAGCAGAAATGGAAATGGGAACCTGAGAAAGAGCAAGCATTTTTGCATACAAAATCACTGATAACTTCAAATGAAATTAAAAGTGATTTGGAAGTTACTCTTATGTCTGATGCATCTGAATTTGGGTTTGGAGCAGTATTGTGTTACCCTACTAAGTCAGGTAAATGACTAATTGCCTATATTTTTGCCCACCTTATTCAAAGCAGAAAAAAATAATAATCAGCTGAACAAGGTAGCTTTTATGATACTATTTGGCATTCAAAAATTTCACCAACACTTGTATGGATGTAGATAATAACTAATCATAAATCCTTACTAGGAATGTTATAAAACAAAACATTTTAGCCATCGCATGATAAGATGGCTGAGTATTTTGGCAGATTATTATTATATATTGGAATATAGGAAGAGATAGCAAATAAGACATGCTGACACTTTATAGAATATTCCTTACCAGACTAAACCCATCAAAAGGAAATGGGAAATTGTGTGATGTTAAAGAATCAAACCCTTCATAGCAAAATAGTAGCTCAATGGACAAAAAAAATGATGGCTAACAGTGGATGATAAAACAAATCTGTGAAAGTTGGCCTAACAAAGGTTCTAAATTTCTCCACAAAGCATTATGGAATGCCCATGATAAATTATCTATCTGCAAAGGCTACATTCTGATTGGTGATTGTGTGCTAATCCCAGTTAAGGGTAAAAATCAAATATTGAAATTTATTGCATGAAGGTCATCTGGGCATTGTCAGAGCATTAGGCCATAGTTATGTCTGGTGGCTGAACATTAGCATCAGTATTGAAAGTCATATTTAAAAATGTGTAAACTGTCAATCATGTACTAAAGGGCTTCCACAAAGTTTGAATCATGGCTATAAGCTAAGAGGCTATGGCAACACAACCCACCTTGATCACTGTGGCCCAATCAAGGGACATTTGGAGACATATTGAAAAGGGCAAAAAAACATAATTTGCCGAAAAAGGCTTTTTTATAATAATTTTATAATTTGTAATCTTTGTTGCTTGTATATATATGTATTTTTAAACATATTTGACTATTTATTCTTAATGATCACCGATGCATATTTAGGTGGTCTGAATATAAATTAGTTAAAAAATACTAATTCCGATAAAACTCTTGATAAATTATACAATTATTTTCATATTTAGTTTCAGATAATGAAACTGGCTTTGCATCATTGACATTCAATGAGACTATGCAAAAATGAGGTATAATATTTACACACACACACCCCTTACCACCCTCAATCTAACGGATTGACTGAAAAAGCCATGTAAAATCTTGTCATCCATTAAGAAAATGTGGAAACAAAATACCTTAAGCAGTCCTTACCCCACTGCTTTATCAGCATACAACTCCAGTTGCTAAACCTGGAAAATCACCAGCTGAAGTATATTTAAATTGAAAGCTACGTACAAAATTATCTAACAGTGTACCTTCAGCAGATCATATTGAATAACCCAAGAATGCCTATAAGCTTATACATGAGAGAAAAGTATGGGTTAAAAATAATCTGAATGACTTCTGGACACAACCTGTAGTTATACATCACCTATCAAAGCAAGTTGTAACTGTTCATACCAATGATGAAAAAATATTACACAAACATGTTTGTTAATCAACTGCATAAAAATGAAAGCGTAAATGTAATACCTGATTTATTCAAGAGGATGGATACCAACAAGATATTAGTAAATGAAGATGTTAAACTAGAAATAGAGTTTACCCACTGTGATGAAGATCAGCTATGTGTACTAGAGGGTAATATAACAAGGAAGCTGTGATAAATCCACCTCAACAGTAAAAAGAGAAAGGATTCTGAATTTATCTCTATGACTTATTTAAAGTTCAGAGAAAAAATAAATATCTGAACTTGGGGGAAGTGTGTTATGTATGTGTGGGTATGTTTAAATACATACATATAAAATGGTTAATTGTAATAGGAAGATGTACATACATGTATACACAGTAATTTAAAATTTTATCTTCTTAAAATAGTAAACTAAAATAAAATATAAAAGTTTATGCAATCAGAAATGGTTATATTCTAAGTGGATGAAAAGAGCAATAAGTTAAAATCTATAGAGATAAGTATTTAAATTTTTTTCAGTAAAAATATATAGCGTTATCAATTAAATGATCGAGAGTTCCTGATTCATTCATTTATAACAACTAGAAATCCAAAAATAACTTTATAATACAATTTAAAATAAATAAAATTATCTGGTCCAGGATGTATCTTGAATAAATGAAATAATTATCTTATCAGCAGGATATGAATGTACAGCCAATCAGCAGAGTAATTAAACAATCAATCGATAGAAACCAGATGGCAAAAAAAAAAAGAAACACTTGCTGCTGGAAGCTTCTGGTGTGCAGATTAACTTCAGTGCTGGATGTTACTATATGTATCTTAAGCTTACGTTGTGGAGAACTTGTCTATGAACATCCCAAATCAAGTTAGAATTGAACACGTTGTATAGATCTTAATTATTATATATGTATGTCTACGGGTCTATTTATATATCATTAAATTGTGTATATGTAATTAATAATGTAAACCCGTGTATACATATATACACTAAATTTTAACTGTATTAGTTGTACTTTTTACCAGGGGATAAATTTAAATCTCATGTGGTCTGAAGAGCAAACGTTATACTTCCAGAGATAGCATAAATTATAGAGTGAATTGGCTATTATTTTAACTGATGTGCAGACTAAATGATCTGAAATTATATTAATATATACAGAGGATCAAAATGAAAAATAAAAAAAAATGTAATAGTCTGAGCCTTTAAGTTACATCCAGTATTGTTATATGGGTTGTTTTAGCAGTGAGAAAAGCATTAGAATATATAAAAAAATTATTTGATGAAATAAAGAAGATATATTTGAAATATAATGTTCTCATTTCACTTTATCTAGATCAAGCAAATTAAAATGTTGCTGCTTCCATAATTAGTCTTAATATATATATAAAACAAAGACTAACATATAAAAAAAAATTTTAACATAAATTTTTACTGCTAAAAAATGGACTGAATGAATATTTAGTAAGAAATGGACTGAATGAATATTTAGTAAAATCAGCCTGCGATAGTGCTGGAGTGACAATCATTTAACTTAGTAATTTTTTCAATAAAATAATTATTGATGACCTGTAAGCATGTGTAGTTATGATGAGTTTTAATTATATATTTATCATGTTAGCTTTGTGAATTTTTTTTGTGATTATATATTTATATTAATATATTTGTTAGAGTGGTTCATTTGATTGGTGTTATAAAACTAATAACAAAATGTATCTCTTTTTCCCAGTTTATTTTAAAAACTTATATTACTAATACTTAAAAACCAGGCACTCTTCACAAGACCCGGAGCTTTAATTGTAAATATAGGGGATTTGAACTCAGACTTTCAAGCCCTCACCAACTATCCACACTATCTCATACAACTGATACACATGACCATACACATGTAGAAAAGGTAAATAATCATCAATATAGGTATTTCATGCTAAACCAGTACACATCAGTTGGTCCAGATTATCATCACACACGCACACACACACACACACACATATATATATATAATCAGTGCTCAGTTTATATTAAGATAGAAAATCTTCACACTTTAATGGTCAGGCTTCAATTTACTCCAATCTCCAACTTTTCTGTCTATTAAAGTGTGAAAATTTGCTATCTTAATATGAACTAAGCACTGATTATATATGTATGTGGGAGATGATAATCTGGACCAACTGATGAGTGATGGTTTAATAATAAATACATATATTGGTGATTATTTACCTTTTCTACATGTGTGTGGACATATGTATCAGTTGTGTGAGATAGTGTGGATAGTTGGTGGTGCTTGAATGTCTGAGTTCAAATCCCCTATATTTACAATTAAAGCTCCAGGTTTGTGAAGAGTGCCTGGTTTTCAAATATTTACATATAAGCTTGTATCCTGCCCATCCCTCTTCTATGTATTTAAATGGATAAGATCCTATACATGAGGGGTCAGAGGGACTTCAGGTCAACATGGACTTGGCAATAATGTTGACATCAGCATGGAATTTGACTTTCCATCATCAGATTTTTAATGAAATGGATGGCTGAAAAGTTGGAGGTTGGAGTAGATTGAAGCCTGTCCATTAAAGTGTGAAGATTTGCTATCTTAATATAAACTGAGCACTGATTATATATGTGTGTATGAGATGATAATCTGGACCAACTGATGAGTGCTGGTTTAGCATGAAATATGTATATTGGTGATTATTTACCTTTTCTACATGTGTGTGGTCATGTGTATCAATTGTATGAGATAGTGTGGCTAGTTGATAGGTGCTTGAAAGTCTGAGTTCAAATCCCCTATATTTATATTACTAATATATATAATTTTGAACTTAAGATTTATAATAAGTTATTGTTTACATCCAAAATCTTATTTTTTAAGTCTTAGGTTATAATGATAAATATATAATAATAATTCATTGTCTTCTAAAATTTTATGGGCAAATTAATTTAATTTGTAAACTCATAATATGGGCTTCTAATCTGATCTGAGAATTAAAATTGAGGTCAAAAGGCCAATGATTTCTCAAATTTATCAGATTTTTCTTTTACTTTTTACAGATCTATATCCAATCCAAATACCTATTCAATATAAGTAAATAAAAATATATTTATACCTTTTGTTAGAAGATATAAATCTTAATGTATTCTGCATAGGTCAGATTAACTATAAAAAAAAACAAAAATATTAATATAATGTATACATTCAATAAATCTATTGTTTAACTTTATTAACTAGTCCCAAATTTGGGATAACAAATTAATAGTCATTCATGGATTATATTTTTCATTTTTGATATATTTATTGTGTATGTTTATATTAAATATGTAACGTTTCTTTTTTTAAAAAAAAGTTATGTGCATAGTACTTAATTCTAATTTAATCACCACAGAATAATAGCTTACCAAAATTAATATTATTGATTTCTTTAAGATACAAATATCTTGTGACATCAGCATCCTTAGATGACTGACATTATAATTCATCCATGATAGTCTTTTATTGACCATCAATGCATCAATAATAATCCAGACTATTTACAACTTCTTTTAATATCAAACTAATAATACCTAAAAACTTTATTTATTGATCACTACTGGACATCTATTTGAATTAGAAGAGCTGTTTGACAGTCTAATTTCTAAATTTGCTTGTGTTAAAGCTGCAATCTTATTCAACTCTTATGTAATGGCTGTGTCATGTAAATTCTCTAACTACTGCATTATAAAGTTCTTCAATATGTTATCTTAAACTCTGCTATTTATAAGTCTTAAATTTTCTGCACTTACAACTTTGACCATAACCATTCCAAATAAATATACTCATGATTATTACTAATCATTATTGAACCAAAGAATATCACTAGCCCATATATAAAATTTAAACCTATTAAAGATTATTGTTTTTTTAAAATTATATATAAACACATGGAATAATTCAACTTCACCTTTTTTTTTTCATGCATAACTTTTTTTAAAAATATATTTAAAATCAAATTTTCTAGGTGTTTTTTTTTTTTGCAATATGTTCTATTTGCTTACATTAAATTTATATAAAAAAGATATTTAAACTAAATTATAATTAATTATATGGTTTAAATTTATCCAGGTTTAAATCATAAAATTGTTCTGTTTGGATTAATGGAAGAGATAGAGAGATGGATTCTGGAATTCAAGATTCAGGATTCATGACTTTTTCCACTTCCATAACTTAAATTTTTTAAACTTTTCAGCAAACAACCAATTGAATATTTATCTTATTTAATAAGTATTACACTATTCCTGCTATGTTCAAATCTGTACATATTCTATCTCAGTTCAATTGTCTAAAAATTCAATACGAGTACATAGAAGTGAACAAGTTTAAATTGAAGCATATACATTATATTCATAAAATCATTAATGTTGTATACATATTTATAGTTACAATGATATGTGTGTTTTTCTCACCTATTTATGTAGAAAATGAAGATATTTTTATTTATCAGATATAATTAAGCTTTAAGTGTAATGGCAGAACGAAAGAATATGAATGAAAATATCATTAAAAAGAACAACATATCAACATTTTTAAAGTGTTTCTTTTAACTTTGAAAATCTATTTGATGAAAATTCAAAATCGTTGTAAGCAAAAGAGGAAGGATTAATCATTTTTAACTGGACATAAAAAACAAAATAAGCCAATTGTTTGGATTATTTTCATCACTTGCTTTATAAGAGCAAATACAGATAAAAGCTTTACTTATTCATAAATGTAATCAAATGAAGATTTTCTCTCCAATGCAGATTTATAACTTTAACATCACACGTTTAATAGCATTCAGGCGTTAAAATCGCGAATGCGTTACACATTGTATATTATATGATATATACATTTAAGTTTTTAATCATACTTTTATCTATATAGTGAATTCTTTTTATTAAATGAAGCCAATGAATATATATGTACACAAAGAAAGATTATAAAAATTGGCAAACATTAAAATTCATTACTTTTAAAATATTTATTAAAAAATATTTTCTAGTTAATTTTTCCTTGAAAAATATTCCTACATATAAAATGTTGAAATTAATTTATATGTCTCTCTGTGTGTGTAAGTTACGTCTATGGTCAAAATTAGGTTGAGATAACTGGACAATAACTCTTATGACCAAGAGAAAATAAGAAAAACAGTTAACGGATTTAATATAAAAATTAAAAACACAATTGCTATTATACAATAAGTAACAAAATAAAATCTTGAAGCATAGTAATTAATGCACTTGAAAGGCCGTTTTTATGACTCTATAGAGTTCAAATCTTTACTGTGCAATTCTCGAATTGTTTTTCAAGCTACAAAGAACTTTGAAATTTTTTCGCCATGTAGCTAGCCATTTGATCATGGGTAATAAATGGTTGTTTAAATATTCTTAGTTATAACATATAAATCTCAGGATAATGTGCTGAGTTAAAGCCATAGTAATATAATGGGGTGTTTACTGATGGTGAAAAAGAGATCATAGTCCAAAAGTGACGAGTCCATAATTATCTCTACCGTATATTTTATGCAATTACTGCTTAAAAGTTGCTATAATTTTGTGATACATTTATATCAGATATATATATATGTGTAACTTAAATATTTAAATGATTTAAAAATAAAATGCAACACAAAAACACATTGTATATATAAATATGTGCATGTTGATATGAAGATTTTCACGGGTTGCATGTGTATATATATATAGTTATGTATGTGAATATGTTAAGTATTTAGATAATTTTTATATACGAGTAATTTTAAAGTCTAATAACTAGGAATTAATCAAATTCTACATAAATAAATAAAAATATATTTTTTCGTTTTTATCTTTTTAAAATCAGGCATATATAAAAATCAGAACAATTATCCAAATTATTTGTTATGCTTTTACATTCAATTTAAAAAAATAAAGACTTGAAGAAATTAGTTATAATCTTACACGATCTTACTTTTACATAAAATGCTAAATATGTATTTTTCTTTACAAAATGTATCCAGACATTCCTATGTGTTATTAATCACAGTCTTGCACCATTTAATATTGTACATGATGCTACCTTTGAAATCCTATTTTGAATTTATCATTTGAATTATTTAATAAATGATTTAGATTTTTAGAAATAGAAAAACGAAATATTATAATACTTTAACAAATTTTAAAAATGCTTTCTTCTAGATATTTCAGAAATAGAGCAAACAATTCATAATTTATGACTATGAGACACATTGGTATATTGTATATTAAATTTATTAATAATCAGATATCTAAAGATAAATTCTCATATATAAAGAATTTGGGAAATCACACTATCTATTGTTTTTCCGATATTTAATTTAGAGCATTTAACATTGGCTGTTTTATTCTATTAAAAAAAAAAGTACAAAGTAAATAAATAAAAACTTTATAAGTATTTATATTATATTATTTTAGAAATACATGAATTTAAAATAATAATGATTAAATTAATATAATGTTAATCTTAATATTTTAAATTAGAAGATTTATATAGTTAAAAGGATTCTGTGTAACTCTTGTAGTAAAACTTTGTTCATTTATTTTGTAACCAAATTATAATATAATTCCAATTTTTGTAAACTTTTCTTGGAAAAATGTAATTCAATATAAATAATACATACAACATGTATATTCAGAAAACCTTATTTAATGCTTTAAAGTAAAATTGTTAAATATTTCAACATAGTATACTGAGTATGGTGTCAACTAACTGATAGTCATACTCATAGCTGTGAGAAATTAATGGATGTAAAGTGAATAAAGAAACATCTTCATGCTCTCAAACTAAGATGCTTTAAATTGGTCTATGTAACTAAATTTAGGTACAAAACATAAGATGGCCACTTTTATCTTTTCAAAAGTCTCTATCTTGTGCTTTGGTTTGAGAGTATCCTCAATATCCAAAAAGATATCATTGAGCTATTATAACATTATAGCACATGTGCTTCTATTTAAATTACATACAATCTATATGCTAGTAAGCAAAATTGAATATTATATAATTTCTAATACTTTGTAATATTAGCACATAGTAAATTAAAAAATTTCATGATTGTTAATACATAGAAAGAAATTAATAGATATAAAGTGAATAAAATGAAACATCTTCAGACTCACAACATAAAATAGATTGGCCTATAGAATTAAATTTAGATACAAAAAATAACCAGTGGATATGTATAACTTAAAAATAAATAAAAATAAATTTACTTTGTCATTTCTTTAAAAGTCCTGTAATAAAGTATTTACTAAATGTGAATATTTTAAATTTTACCTGTCAGATGCAACTCTGCCCAGAATATTTTCTAACATAAACAATATAAAATTGGGCAATCTCCATGCTTAATGATTGATTTTGGTGGAGGCTATTACTACAAAGCTACAAAAATGATAAACCAATGGCTTGCTGGACAATTTGATTTTTGCAGATTTACCATCAAATCATTATTCAAATGTATTAATATAATTAAAAATATAACTGATAATCAATATCTTCTCCCATCTTTAGACATTACAGAACCATATAGGTTCTATTTCCTGAAAACTATCCATTCAAATAATAAAAGACACTTTAGTTAAATCTGTGTTCAATTCTAAAAAAAAAACTGAATTTATTATTAAATGCCTAAATTGGATTAACAAAAATATTATAGCCTTATTTAATAGTGACTATTAAAAAATGAAGAGGGATGACCTTTGGTTTTTCTCCAAATGAATGGCATAATATCTAGTGTCTAGTATTGCATTAAATAAATTTGAAAATGATATCATTCTTAAGTACTCAAGTCAAACCCCATTTCTATAATACATATAATATGTTGATGTCCTTATTTGTGTTCAGATATGCAAATCAAGGAAATACAGCATGATCTTATAAAATAAGACTTCAAGGACTATAAAAAAAGAAGTTAGTCTCAAAGACAAAGTTTTTAAACTTTTAGATTCAGCACAAAAGTATTCAATTAAATTACAAAATGTTAGTTAAACCCATCCAAGTGTGAGAGATTATATGCCCTGAATCATTAACACATAATACTCATATTTATGCAGGACTCAAAGCATTTTTACATAGAAATTATAATCTTAAATATGAATCCAACCCAGAAAAAAACTAATATTGAAACATATATCAATGATTTAAGTAATATTGGATATAAAAAAATCAGCTCTTATTCACATCGTTAAAACATTCTATGCTAAAATTAGTAACATAACTACTCAAGCTGCTGAAAAATTCTGGATATCACTTCCATACTGTAACAGTCCATATTCCCTTAAGAAATGAGGGTGAATGCATCTAACTATAGTCAGATCTAGGGTCTTCATATAGGATGCCATAAATGGTGTGATAAAAAAAACTAATCCATGATTGCATCTATTTCAAATATGATAATTTATTATTTAAACATTCAATACAGATACAACTTAGACCAGTTCATTCAGTCTTCACATCTCTTTCTATTCTGTTATGCTCAATATTCGAACTCAGGGTTAATTTTACACTTAACTCTCTTCAGGGGTCAATTGATATCCTGTAGCAATAATAATACTTTTATATAAGTTCGATAGATTCTCAAAATTCCTTCCAACCAAGTTATCATGATGTTAAGTCAGGATGATATGTATATGTGGGTATATGTATTCAATTTTATTTTATTATGAAAATAAAATATATAATTTAAATAAATCAGAGATCTCCTTAAATTTAAAATAAATTGAACAATATTTATTAATTGAAAACAATTTAAATTTATCTTTATATAACAAAATTTTTAATTACAAGTGTTTAAATACATTTCTATTATATTAGTATATACATTTTAAAATTATACCTTCCCATATTCCATAGTAGATATGTATCATAGTACAAACAATATTTAATAGATTTCCAAAAATAAATAACATTTTATAATTCCAAAGATAATGATAACACTAACCAAATTTAAATTACACAATATAAGTATAAATAAAAACTTTTGTAATATTGAATCTTTTTGAGAGAGGTCCATTTTTATAAGACCTCCCATCTATGTATCATCTTTATTGTCGAAAGAAAAGACCATTCAGCCAAGGGTATTAGTCATTTATATTGACTAATAAATAAACAAATATTAATAAATTAATTAACTTAATAATAAAAAAGAATTCTGTCATGTCATAAGTGAATGAATTTAATATGAAGAACAATAAAATGTTATCTTCATATTAAATTTAATATGAAGAACAATAAATTAACCCAATGATCTTTTCCCATTTTTTGTCTAATGATTTTCCAAAATGAATTATTCCAAAGTAAGTTTTAAAGGAAAAAGAAATAAAATTAAATATTTATAGATGTTGATATACAAAAATAATATGATGTATTTAAAGTTTATGGACTGTCCTATTCATTTTCCAAGATTTAAGTAGCAATGTTCATTAGGAATAAAGTTCTTTTATTTCCAGTCATCAATCATCAATGGGGAAATCAATATACTTCATTGTTTCATAAATATTCTTCTTGCATGACATTGACATTCCTTTTCTTAAATTATCTCACTGTAAATCGAAGTTGGATATTGAATTATATAGATCAGGGGTGTTCAACAAGTCGATCATGATCCACCAGTCAATCACAAAGCCATTTTTGGTTGATCGCAAGGCCAATCTGGCAAGAGCTGTTGTGGAATGAGTGAAACAAATTAAGTTAAGATTTTCAAGTTTTTTTGTTCTAAAGTTTTTTCCAATTCTAGATAGGTGAATTCCACTAAGTCATATCATTATTAAAAATAATATTTTTAATCTTGATTTAATGTAGCTCATTTCAATTAATAAATATTGTTAAATCTCCCAGACATGAGTTTTTTGACCCATTAAATAATTGCTATTTTTACTAGGTAGATATATAAAAATAGTATTATTTCATACCTTACTCCACTTAGACTATGTCTATGACAACAAGTCGATCGCCTATGACAACAAGTTGATCGCAGCACATTTTTAAAATAAAAAGTAGATCTTATGAACACAAAAGTTGGCCACCCCTGATATATATATATATTAAGGATTTCAGTAATGAATAATTACACTGATTTAGGTTAGAATAATAGCATTTGATCCTATGGCAAAATGTGTTTACTCATGGTGCATTTTCTATAACTTAAAATCT
This sequence comes from Epiperipatus broadwayi, assembly GCA_028023455.1. Lineage (NCBI taxonomy): Eukaryota > Metazoa > Onychophora > Udeonychophora > Euonychophora > Peripatidae > Epiperipatus > Epiperipatus broadwayi. Next base: position 2,413,565 of record JAQFVV010006281.1, on the reverse strand, counting down.
TCTTAAAATAAATTTATTTAGATATATAAATGTGTTTGATGATATTTACCTTCCTTGAAATTCAAGTTTAGAATGATATCATTAAGAATTTCTCTAATTATTATATTAAAGATAATTTCAATTTTGAAATTATTATTGATGATATTAAAGAGTAATTTATTTACTCTTTACTTGAGTGATATTACAGTTCTTTGCTAATGAAAATGGTATAAATAAGGCAAATTCATTCAAACTATTGATCCATTTTTCTGATGTGTTTGGTATTTGAACACAGCAAAATAAATATGCATAGTGACTAGTTTATTAGTAAACGATGGAACTGATTTGGAAATTAGTTAATTTAGCTTTTATAGTGGAATCGACTTTCGGCAATTAGCATGTGTTAAATTACTATTTCATTTCACAATTTTGTATTTGATTATTGATGAATGCATCATAATTAATAACTGCATAATTGAGTTCTAATTTTATTTCCTTCACATTTAGTTGCTAAGATACAACTTGACCTTAGGTTATCTCTATGTTTCGAGTGTTGATTAGTGATATTAGTTTACTTAATATATATATATATATGAATAATTGAAATTTAATTATTTTAATATTTGATTTCATTAAAATAACTACTTATTTGACTTGACTTTTATTATTAAAATTTTATAATCTAATGTTTAAGTTATATATGTGTGCATATGGATATTTTAGCATAAAAGGATAACATATTTACTGTTTATTAATTAAAATTATATTTTTAAGTTTATAATTTGATATTGCACATAAACAAGTGATCTTAATAAGATTATAAGTTATCCTTACAACACATTGCAGGAACTATCCACAGTATAAACAAAATCTGTGCTAAAACATAAAGAGTTAATATTCATACTTCTCCCACCCTGAATCACTCAATTAACAATATGCAAAATAAACTGCCCCCAGAACAAATTTCCCAAGTTGTGTATAAAATTATATGCAACATTACCAACTGCAAAGCTATTTATTTTGTAGAATCTCATTCTGTGTCAATCTCCTTACAAGAATCACACAGTACAAATATCATTACAAATGAATTAAGAATAATACAGATATTAAATCTATTTTTCTTGAACAGAAGTCTAAGCATAGTCATAGCTTTGAACCCACACCTGCAGTATCATCTGCTTTCAAAGAAATGCTACTTAACATAAAGTTAAAGAGGCCTGGCAGATTGACATCAATATTTGTGCAATCAACAAGAAAGAATCCTGCATTGCCCTATCAAAAAAGTGACTCATTTAAATAAATTCATTTACATCATATAATCAAATTTTATGTAAATCACTACTTTTATGATTTTTCTATAAATCTCACAATCATTTTCAATAGCTATAGCTATGAGTATGATTATCAGTTAGTTGAAAGCATGCTCAGCATACTATGTTGATATATTTAACATTTTTGTTTTAAAGTTTTAAACAAGCTTTTCTTAGTAAATATATTGTATATTGCCTATAATAACTTCTTTCATATATGAGAAATATGGAAGTTGTCTTTCATATACTTTTTAAAAAGCTGAGGAAGTTTAAGAAAGCTCTGATGAAGACTGCTGGACAGTCGAAACTGTCAGGAAAATAAACAAGTTTTATTAAAAAAATTATTTTGCATTAAGGTGTATATGAAAAAAGTTATTATAAGCAATATATGAGTATATGAAAAAATGCAAAGAAAGTAAAGAAGAAGAATAAGAGTATATACTTCTAAATATATTGTATCTGAATTATAGTCATAATAGTGATAATAATAATAATTAATTCAAAACTTTTAATTTTAATCATTTGATTGATACTAATTAAAAACATTTCTTTCTCAGACTTTTATAAAAATAATATATTACTATATTTTTGTTGTAATTTATTATCTATTTAAACTTTACTGGCAGTTTGAACATATTTGTTAATGATGATAAATTGCATGAAAATAAATTTTTAAGCTTGCAACTAAAGGTGATTACATATTAAAGTTTTAAAAAAACTATTTTGAATAGCTTGAATACACACACACACATAAATATACATATATAAAGGAATTTTTTTTCTTTAAATAATATCCAATTAAAATTTATAAAATTGTGCATATATGAAGTAGACAGATAAATTAAAAGTAAAAGTAGAATCCCCCATTGCTACATGTGTGTGTTCAACGATTGGTTTTAGTTATTAAAATTGGTGATCATAATCAAGAATTATAATATTAAGAAACAGTATGCTGTTGTGTGTATTTATTTTCATGTGTCACAGCATCGGCTGTGAAACAAACCCGCTGACCCGGGACAACTGCTTGTAAGGCAGCTGTGCTGATCACTCGACCACCAACGCTTGACTGTTGGGTGTATTTTAAATGCAAAATAACTTTTTGCAATATATATTTATAAAAAAAGAAATTCTTATTTGTTAGGAGAAGTATTAAAACATTAAGTTATTCCTAATTGGATATAATTGAAAATTTTAAAAAAAGATAACAAACAAAGGACTGGAAAAATATGTTGATAAATAAAATGTTTATTTATACTTATGTGTTGGACTATTTTTAGCATTTAACATTCAATTTTTAAACTTTATTTAAATTTCCAATTATTTTTAATTGTTTGTAATAGCATACAGATTAACATATATACAACAATTTAGACTGGTATTATTCTCTTCTTCAAGTGTTGCTAGCCTGACCAGTGACAGCATTAGCATGGGAATCAAATCCGGATCTTGAGATTTTTAAAATATTTTAAAATAATGCTCTAACCAACTAACCCGCGGTCTGATTTCTATGCTAGTATTTTTACTTGTCAGGCTACCAACACATGAAGAAGAGAGGATAATAATACTTCTTGAAATTGATGTGCTATTACTAACAGTTAAATAAATAAAGTTTAAAATTTTCTTTAAAGACATTCGATATTTAATGCTAGATGATGGAAATAATCCCACATTTAAGTAAAACTAAAATAGCATAATCACAAACCTTCAGGTAAACAAAATCTTTATTTGTTTTCAGCTTTTTTAAAATATTTTTTATAACTTTTTATAATTTAATTTTTTAACTTTCCTGTATTGTATGACAACTTCATGTCAGTGTTGTTAGTATGTTTATTTGCCTTAATTATAAACTGGATTCAATTCCTGGATAGAATTATAAAATTGTCAAATAGTTAAAACTTTTTAGACAATCTTATAAAAAGTGTTTAATGGCTGAAAATATATTATTTTTTCTTAATACATTTTTAGCCACAGTTAATTTTGGTATCATTGATGGCTTTTTCTTAATTTTAAGCCTACATCTGTAAGCATGAGTAATCAATAAAAATAACAAAATAGTTTATAAGAAATTTGAGCAATGGTCTATGTACCTTCAACCTTAGTCTGCTATCCTAACTTTGCACCAAATCATAGAGGATGAAAATAAAAATGATAGTGATAAATTACCCAACTAATATTAGCATTTCTTATAAATGTAATATTAAAAGATATATATATATTAAGTGTCATAGCATCGGCCGGGACACGAACCCGCAACCCGGGCAACTGCCTGCAAGTACAAGGCAGTCGCGCTGACCTCTCGACCACCAATGCAAGACAAAGAGATATTTTTAAATATAAAAAAATAGTCTCAATAAGATAGATCTCCATCACTTTATTAAATTATATCTATCAACACATACAATGTTACTAAAAAATGTTAGTCTTACCTAAGAGACATCATTGATATTAATTATGTCTTAATAAAAAAAACTCTTGAATAAATCAAAATTAGTAAAGTGTGAAAAAACATTTTGATATGACCCAACTCCATTAATTGCTACATGGAATGTGATATACTGTCTTTAAAAGGATCTAAAATAGTAAAATTCTTTTAACCAACAACACTTTTGTCTATTAACATTTTGCAATATTAGTATCATTGGAAATTATTATCACATAGTATTGACCTTGTCTTAAAAACATGGAGCAGTTGAATTATTATTATAATGATCATTAATTTCCTATATTATTAATGAATCAAGGAACTTATATGACCATGAAAAGAGCAAGCAAAAATTTTTTGGCCATATGTTATCATTAAAAATTATATTGTTACAAACAAAAGGAACAAAGATATAAAAGGATACTATGAACATTTAAATAAAAGATAATAGAATTATTTAATTGTTTTTATATGATATTTTTTATCATATATAGTAATGTTGTGTTAAAATTTTGTAATAAATATTACTTAAACTTAGCTTGATTACCTATAAGAAAAATAGAGAGATTATCACATACTGTTTTTCTTAATAATACCAAAGTTAACATTATTACTTTTATCTATATAATATTTTATTTGTTTTATTCAACTCTGATGTAGATTTATTTTGTAACAAAAAATTTCAAGTATGTTTACTTTGACTTTGAACTGAATTTGCTTATAATTTATATCACTATATTCTTAGCCCAAATTAGAATATTAAAAATGGATTGAGATAAATAATAATATTGAATAGCTGAATGATTTATTGCTTGGGGATGCAATAAAAATTCAATTATAGAATGTGATAAATTTGGGTCATGATCCATAAACCTTGAGATTTAGAGTTTACAATTCTCCCATTGCACCAAATTGCAAAAGACAGGATAGATTGTATAAAGAGAGATATAAACTTAAAGGAAAATAGAATGAAAAAAATGGAGGTTTTGTAGTTTTTTAACTTGTCTTTTTAATGAAAATCAGAAATATAAAGTAAAGATAGTGAATTTATGAAATGTATTTTACCAAAATGGAATAAGAGAAAAGAAAGAAATAATTAAGAGATTGATCTTTATTGTGGCATATAATGATTTCATAGAAATAAAATAGTTAGTTTGGCTAACAGACTTTCTGACTTACACACTGAAATTTCTGGCTTCATCTAAAAAGCCATTTTGCAGTACATCACATTATATTATTATCATATTGATCACATCTCTATTTTTATTAATTACCCATTTGTTTCTAAGAAGGTTTGTCAACAATCTCAACATTTTTGTTTTGAAATCAATATATTCCCAACCAAAGCGAAATATATAAATTAATATGTCTTCATCTATCTTTGTCTTCATAAATTTTATTTAAATTTATCATTACTACATGACATATCTTGTGCAATTAAATAAAATGGGCAGGACTGAAACTACTAAAACATCACACAATCACTATTTCTTATGATTATATAGTTAACTCTCTCGTTACAACCTTTTGGCATCCAATGACTATTATGATTTGCATTAGGTGGTGTCATTGTATGGAGAGAGTTGTTATTGTTTTAAAATAAAGTGGCTGAGTAATGAACTCAAAGCTAAAGATCCCAAAATCATATCTCAACTGAATAATATAAATAAATAAATAACCAAATTTAGATTAATTGTTAAATGCTCAATCTGTCACTATAGTGCACTACATTACTTCTTACTAAATAACATGACTGATGATAATTGATGGAGTTAAAACATATTGGTAGAGTGATGAACTCAGAATTAAAAACACCAGTGTTAAATTTCAACTGCTTAACATAAACAAATAACCTTAGTGAATTTCATTTGTTTCTATAACATGTTCTTGAAGTTAAACAATGAACAGTTGTTCAAAAACTCCATAAACATAACAGAAGAATTGTCTTTCTTATGCTGGCAGTGTTGATTATGCTTGGAAAGTGAATATGATATAGGAAGCAGTACAGAACTATGCAGCATTAATTTAACAAGTATTCCTCTAAACTTTAGATAAGTATCAATTATAACATCACAACTAAATAAATTATCAATTTATATGGAGAAATCTTTACTTCCAAATCTAAAATTACAAACTCTAAAAGAATAAAGATATTTGCTTGAAATTAATAGTATCAGATAATGTTGATGAGATTCTTCGAAGTCCAAAAGTATGTTTCTGATCTACACAGAGTTTTAGTTGGAGATTTTAAGAATGTTCCAATATATTAAATAAAACTTCTTTAAACAATTGATTTCCCTCAGGAAAATAATCAAATAGCTACTGAAAATAATACATTGGATACAAAGTCTCCTCAAAATATTTAGCCCTCATTCAAATTGTCATGTACAACAAAGAGTGAAGTCAAAGAATTTAAATAATTTCAGTATCCCCCCCCCCATATTATATCCATGAATTATTGGAGAATAGTATTTCTGGAAAACTGAGAAAGAATCAATTATAGCTGACTAAACTATGGTAACTGAGCAGGAAAATCAATGACTTACAGATTGGGAAAAAAAATTTTTTATTCCTATACCTAAAAAATTTGTGATAAAAATTTTAGAAATGTATTTTTTATACTACATTTTATGAGGGATTACAATAAACAACTATTCAAGATGAAAGGGAATCAGATATACAAACTGGTTTCAGGAATATTTGAAAAACCAAATGCATTATTGCTAATGTTGATTAGATAACAAAAAAGGCCATTGATTGCCAAAACATTTTTTTAATTCAGTTAACATGCTAACTTGTGGAATGTTCATAGGAAAATGGGTGTATTGAAATATTCTGACTTATGAGAAATCTCTATACAGATGTTGAGGTTGAAATCAAAATGGACAGTGTGAGATAGCTGTTTTTACATTGATGAATTGGTTTGGTATGGTTATATGTTTAGTTTGTATGCTGAGTACATAATTATGGTATCTAATTTAGATGAATATACATATTGATTTTATATAGATTGAAATGATATCAACTACCTTAGGTATGTTGCTGATGCAGTACTTGTGGATAAAATTATGATTGAATATAAATAAGACAATAATTATAATGATGATAAGGTTAGTAGCTGAGTTTAAATTAATAATGTAAGGCAATAAAGTAATTGAAAGTTTTGGCTCCCTTTGATAATTCATCAACAAACAAAGTCTAATAGTTATGATAACTGTTCCATATTAATATTGGGTAGAGTTGCAATAAATAAAAAATTAACACATAAGAATGTTTGTTTAAAAACAAAGATTAGAATTATGCAAGATATAGAGCTTCCTATAAATTCCCATGGATGTAAAGATTAGATACTGGAACAAATCATACAGATAAACTATTGATGCTTTTGAATTAAGGTCTTGTGGAAAACTTTGTATATTTCTATAAAAACAGAAAATGAACAAATGAATATTTGATCAGATTAGAAATGTAAATACTGCTTTGGATGATTGATAGTGAAGAAAGAGTGGCCAGAAGTGAGCTGAATAGACTTGCTAATCACAATAATGATTGTCTTTATGCACCCCAAAAATATCAAGTAAATGATGGTTTATTCTGATGAAATTATATTTATATAGTAGTCAAGATATGTTAATTTGACACTGCTAATAATTTAGTGTAAACAATTCTTAGAGATTTCATCACCTCCTCGAATTATATATCATTTGGCATTACTTAATTATACTATTACATTTATATATAGGCAAAATAAAAAAATAATTAGAAATAAATATTTTTAAAATATTTATAATATTTACAATATTGATTGAAAGCAAATTGGCACATTCTTATTGCGTTTTGTTTTGAATAGTAAGTTTTCAAAAATCTGAAAAAAACAATATATGGTTTAAATATATGATCCCAAATTTATTAGTACATATTAAATATTATTTAGAAATTAAAATAACATTCTTACTTGACTGAATTAAATTTTATCCAAAATAGTGAGGCTGATTTGAAAATTATTATATCATAATTGTTCTAATATAGCCAGATATTTTTTCAACTTTACATATTTTTTTTTACTAATACTAAAACTTTTATCTGTTGACTAATATAACTACAGTTTATATGTATTAGTTGTGAAATCATACTTACTATAGTAAAAGATCATGTAAATAAAAAAATCTGACAAACATGGAAAATATTGTTAATGTCAAAAATTCTATGTTTAATGTGATGTTCTTAAAGGAAAAAAATTAAGCAGTGAGATTTAAGAGATTATGCAGAAGCAAAATTCTCCATAGAGTAGTGCCTACTCAGTGCAAGCCAGAGTAATCAATGGATGCAGGAAGGTTTGTACATAAAATCCTTATCTATCTAATGGTGCTACTATATGGAGAGTTTTGCCTCTGTGTAAACAGTTGTGTAAGCATAAAGAATGTTGGTCATGTGATGTTTAGATTTAAGAGATGTAAGTAAAAAAAAATCAATGAAGAGATTATATTCAATTAATTTTAAGTAAATTATATTTATTAATACATATTCAAAGCGTAATAAATAATACATATCATATGGCTTTATTATTAGGATTTGCAGTTTTGGAATTCAACAGCAACTGCTGCCATCTACAAATAAGTTCAGCTGTCTTTGTTTAGAAAAAAATAAACAAAAAAAAAATGAAGGTGAATTATGCTGTCATTGTACAATCACTTTTTAAACTTCAAATTTCTGTCTTTGTCTCACTATATATATATAATAAAATAAATTCTACAAGAGTATGTAGATAATTATCAACTATTATGGTAATAAATTTTGATATGAAACAATATTATTTTGCTATGCAGGCTTTCGATACAATGTATCTTTGTCAAAGCACAACTAAGTCAAAACATGAAGTGCTTTGACAAAGATACACCATATCAAAAGCCTGCCTTAGTAAAGTAATACATATTGTTTTATACCAAAATTTATTACCGTAATAGTTAATAATTACTACATGCTCTTGTAGAATTTATTTTAATACATATTATTTATGGTATATACATATATTATTTATTCTTTTATATATATATATATTTCTTTCTGATGAAAACCAGTCCTCTGGTTGAAATATAATATTATTTATTGGATTTATAAGTCTTTTTTTGTTTATATATATATATTGAAACGTCATCTTTAGTTCAAGATCAAGTTTCACTGTTCTACCACAGCTCATATGTCATCTTGCTCCCCCTTTTTTTGTTGTAAAATGTGTATAAACTATATGTGTATTTCTGAGAAGCGTCTATGAGATTTATAAATATAAATCTGAAATAAAAATTTTCTTTAATTATTTTAAATATTAACTTTTATAGATGCGACTCAGATATATACATATATTACAGGAGCATATATATATAATTAAAAATACTAAATTTTGTGTCTTTTAAAATTGTATTTTTTTTACTTCTATTTTAATACTTTGTAATTACTTTTTTTGTTATAAAACTACATAAAAATTCAAGATGGAAGGTGCAGTCATTAACTGTCCAGGAATAATTAAAGGGGTGGGAAGTTTATTTCATGATTTTAAAAGGAATTTGTAAATTAAAGTTAAGGTAAGTAAAATCTAAAACAAAGCTAACTGGTTTTCGTTAGCTATCAACATTTTTATCAAATCCATTTCCAATTTGGAAATTGGTTTAAATTTATTTTGGACAGTTATCTCATGACTGCATCTCTACTAACAATAGAGAAAAGATTTTTGTAAGTTAAGGATCCATTAGAGTCAGGAAGTCTAATTAAAACAAACATACTTTGAGTGGCTAAAAACTGACCTAAATAGGGCTAAAAATCTATTGTGTCAAAGTTTGGTCAGTTGTTGCTAGCCGACTTCACATCTGTTCAATTTTTGAGGGGCCTAAGCCATGCTCCCCTCTGTCTTCAACCCAACTCATGCCAAGATGTAGCTCCTACTGCTCAAAAATGACCATGCCATCAAAGAATGTCACCTGCCATAGAAGATTCATCAATACTTCATAGAATCCTGAGGTAACCAGCCCAAAGACAGTATAATCACATTAGCCAATTCTAATTTGTAAACTAATGTTTTCTTTATGTTTAATTTTTTTTGAAAAACTCGCTAATCGGTGAGTATGTTAACCTTTTTATATCAATTCTCTATTATCCAATCTAATATTACTACCAAATCTTTCATTCAACTCATGCTTCTTATTATGTTTGTAATTTAGTGCAGTTATAATTTAATTTTAATGATATTTTTATATTTTTCACTTAATTTGATTTGTAAATGCCAATCAAACCTAGTCTTATGAACTTCTATATCCTGCTGTGGAATAGAAAGGTGGGAAAATTAATGGGTTCTTGTTATTTATTTCTAAATATCTTGTAAGATTGGGTTTGTATCTTAAATGAATACCTGCTTTTATGTTGTTTGAATTATCCTTTCTCCACTTCCATACATTACCTTATATATATATATATATATATATATATATATATATATATATATATATATATATATATATATACCACACACAAACCCTTTAAACCAAATATATATATATGTCTGTGTGTGTGTTTATTAAAGATATGAATGGGGTTCAAATCCCTTATGAACTACTGAAGGATATAATTCCTAGATTATATAATAAAAATTAGCTAAATCTTGATGTAATAAATGTCCCATTGTTTCCTCCACTCTGCTAGTGGGCCAGACTTAGAATTAAATTCTCATGTGCTGTCACTACTATGTTGTTCATTAGATGTTTGATTTGGTGTTTGTAGAACAGGTTTGAATCCTGGTTGGCCCCTGACCTAAATCTCAGGCTTGACTGGGTTTGAAGTACATTTCATTGAATTCCAGCTCATGTTAGATAGAACAACATGTTTTGACCGGTACAATATATAGAACATATTGATTTATTTAATATTTTGGGATTCTAATTGTTATCTTCTCAGCAGAAATCTTTTTTTTTGCAATACTTCAACATAGTACCTAATTGTAGTTCTTTAAGGTATTCTATTCTCTGCTATAATATCCCAATAAAAACAAACTTAGCACTTCTTTAGAATGATTTAGAGATAATTCCTACAACATAAATGGGATTCTCTTCTATAAAACCCATGATCAAATTCACTTAAAACATTTATTTAGGAAGACTTGCATTGTTCATTTGTTTTATATGTGCAATCCAATGAAAGGGTGATTTTACAATAGTGGTTTCTATAGTATCACTTCCAGAAAGTTGAAATACATATTTATTGATTTTATGATCTGGTCGTTGTATTTTTAAAATTTAAGAACTTATTTAAATAACACTCTTTTAATATTATTTTGAAGAGAGAAAATGTCCAAGTCTCACTTCCATACAAAAGATTAAGTAAAATAATGCTCTTTATAATGTTATTTTAGGTACAGTAGTTATATCTCTGTGAAAAAAAATCTTACATTTTACTTTAATTAAAAGCAACAGCATTATACTGGAGTCTGTGGTGCTATAAACATGAAAGTCCATTTGTCTATTTAAATCTATTAAGATATCTAAATTGGGTTTCATTTTTAAGTTGATAATCATTTAAGCCAAATGTTGCTGAAGATTGTTCTTCTATCACTTCTGATAAAAAAAACTAAGTTTTTTTTAATATTATTTATAAAAAAAAAAAAAAGTTTTTATGTATGTTTTATTTAATGAACTGCCAAAAATAATGCAATCATCAGCATATTATGAACTCTGAATCTACAATGATGAAATTTTTGTTTTCATTTGTAATCAATATAAACTAAAATTTTCACCATCATATCTGTATCATATCTTGATCTCTGTTCACTAAGTAACTTATAAACAGTTCCAAAGATTACTATCATAAAAAATTAAAATTATGTTGAAGCAAGTACATATCTTTGTTTAACATCAATTTTCATTTCGAATAGCTCAGATTTCTAACTATAATAATAACCTTTCATCTTATTTCATCATAAAGAAACTATATTCTATAAACAAACTTTGGTGACTAACCAACTAGTTTCAAAAAATGCCACAGACCTAGTTTTTATTAGTGATTTAAATGCTTTGACAAAATCAATAAAAGCATTATATAAACCACTCTTTTGTTTTTAACATTTTTTTTCTATTTGCCTGGCAACAAAAACCATGACAGTAGTAATTATTGATTCTCTAAAACTTCATTAAATCTTTGATAATCATTTATTTATGACTAAAAGTAACGTATTTAACAAAATTCTCACAAGCATTTTTATTATAGTGAGTGATAATATATTCCACAATAATTATTAAAAATTTGTCTATTTGCTTTATTTTTAAAAATTGGAATAACATTAGCAACTGTAAAATTAAGCAGTTCAACTTCTGAACCCCATAAATTTCCAAAGTATTTCAATATTTTTGAAGATAACACATTATTACTATATTCTAAAACATCTCCAGAAATCTTATCAGAATTTTCAAGTTTACCATTTTTTAAGATTACAATATTAAGAAAAGTACCTTATCTGTGAGTATATTCATAACCTTTTCTGTGAGTATATTCATTAATGACCAGATATTATATTGGCTCAGAAAAGAAGAAAATTAATAACAATTGAATTTAAAAAGTTATTTTGATAAATATGGATATTTTTATCTAATTCTAAATGAATATATAAAATGGGTATATCATTAAAAGTTGTCATCTCAATACCTGTATTATTATTAAAAAAGATCAAAATACTCATTTCACCTGTTCAAAATATTATTGCCATCATTTGAATTACATAGGATTTTAATACCATTATTAGGTCCATATGGTACTTTCAGTGCATCACAAGCATCTAGAGTGATTATGATTAGCAAATGTTTATATCTTTGGAATTTTAATTAGCCAATCATTTTTGAGACTTCTGGACAATCATTGAAATTCTATATTCAAAATTTTATATTTATTATAAAGCTCCACATTTAATTTATTATTCTGACAAGCAAAAACATGTCACATTTTCTTTTAATCAAATTACTAATAACAGAGTCACTGACTGAAATCCATATGTGCATCTTCATTTTAGAAACCCAAGGGAATAGATTTATTTGTATCCAAAACACACTGCTTTAGAGAATTCTATGATTCAGCAAAATGACAATCCTGAAGATCTAAATTGGCAATTTTAGTATATAATAGCTGCTGAAATTTACTACATATAGTAGGTAATGATGAAGAACTATCATCAACATTTTTGTTAATATATTTGAAGTAAGACCTATTTTTTTTAATATAACCAACATTCTAATCATGTAGCATACTAATCTATAATTCATCCAGCTATCTGCACTTGTAAGTGCTGGTGTAATATAAAACTCTCTTCTATTCTGAATCTTAACTATAAAATAATTGATTAAATGTTATTGCTTGGAATTTAGTTGAATGTATGTTCCATTTACAACAATTATTCTGCAACGTGTGATAGTAAATTCACAAGTTGTGCAAAAATTTAATAACAATAGATCACTTGAATTTATAACACCAATTCCATTATTTCCAAAACCTTTGGCCAATGTGTATTATTTGTATTAACATGTACTTTAAAGACTCCAAAAAAAAAAATTGAATGTTTAATGATATTTTGTAATAATGATATAAAAGCTTTCTTTCTCTGGGAAGTCTAAGTCTAATGTTAGACATATACAATAACAAAATTAACACTAATATAATGGTTGAAGATGAGTTTTATCACCATTAGCTTTTCATTAATACAATGAGAAAATTCCATAGCAAACCCAGTATTGGACATTTTCATTCCACCGACTGACTGCTCTTGCATAAATCTTCTTATCACCAATTTATTCTATTAATCATCACTTAGAGCAGTTATACCAACATTAATCATTGATGTTTTGTGTAAGTACATAAACAAATAATGTACCGTAATATAAATAGAACAATATTAGGATTAAAATATAAAATCCAAATTAAAATACAAAAGTGAGCACATGAAAAAACATCAAAGCATTTGCAATAAAGTAAACTTTAAAAATGAGTACTCATACACATGCTTAATGAAGCATTATTCTTTACAATAGTATTCCTAAGTTTTCTATTAGACAAAAGAAAAGGATAGAAAACAAAAGCTCATATCCATCATTTATCAATATAATGATGAGGAAAAGGAGATAATATGTATTTCTATGGTATTAACTTATTGGATAGAGATTTTACTGTATGTGAAAATATATAAAAAAACAGTGATAGTTTGTAATAACATATTTTAGGTAAATAGTAGACTATGATTATTGAGACATGTGTGGGCAAATATTTGGCCAAACTGTTGAAGACTGCCTGCCAGAAATGCATCTTAAAAGTCATTGATTTTCAGACATTTCTTTACTCATATGTTTTAAGAGGGTATTGAGTTTAGAGCTTTATTACGCATTGAATACACATGCATGAACAAATGAATAATCTTTATACTGGGTTTTCACAATTGACATATTAATTTTGAAAGAGTTTAAAGTTTTTAGCTCAGATAAAAAAATTAAATAATATTTTATAGCTAATAAAATAATTAGTAAATAATCTTTAACATTTAGCCTAGAGGATATTGTCAAAAGAACTGTATTCAATTAATGTGACTTGTAAATGGAATTAAAAGTAGGTGAAAAAAAACATTTATAGAAAAAAATTAAAATGTTTGAGTTTTTCGATATAGACATAAAATCTAGATGGACATTCATATATAGTGTACATGGCATAAAAACTTCCAATCAATAGTGGGTTTGAGCATGTAATAAGATTATTTTTACTTGCAATGTCTACAAACCACTATAACATTTTAAATGCCTTAATTTCAGATTTTTTAGTTAAACTGATATCTATCTGAGTAGCTTCCTAAATATATCTATTATACAACAACCAAATTAGTTTGAATTTAGCCCTCTTAATTTAACTTTATACTCCCTTTCTGATTTAGTGGTCTTTCATAGAAGTTGTAGATGAGACAATTGTAAATTTAAATTGATTTTTGCAAAAAAAAAAAAACTACCACTTTTTCTATTTTTTCAAGACAAATATAGTAAAACATACTGTAACTAATGGTAATAATAATAAGAAGCAAATTTATTTCATTATAACAACTGATTATAAAGAAGCAATCAACTGACTATAAAAAAATGTCTAGACAGTTGTAAATTTAAATCATTTTTTGCTCAAATTTGCTATCTTCTTTTAACTTTTTAAAATAAATATAATAAAACTCACTGTAACTAATGGCATCAAAAGTAAGAAGAAAATTTACTTCATTAGAACAACTGATTATAAAAATGTAATCAATTGATTATTAAAAAAGCTGTCAACTGAATCTAGTTAAACAAAAATAGGTTAATATCTTTATTTTTGTGATTTTATAGCTATATATAGTCAATAAACAATAAAAAATAGAGTCATGTATCACATGACCCCATTTCTTTTTTTAAGCTTGTAAACTATAAACAAAGAGCTTTGCTAATTGCTCAACAAGCTTTGTGATAAATGCTTAGCAAGAGAAAACATTTAAAATATCTCTATCAGAATTAACATACAAAACACTGACCAATAGTTTCATGCTTTGGCACTCCTCAGAGAGGTGCTATGGTGGGTTCAGACACTAGATCTAACAATACCAACCCAAAGCCAGCATTTATCTAAGAATTAACTATTGAGTAGAAAATCTAAAATTTTCAGATACTTAAATGTCTTTAAAACCAGCTATATAACTCAAATAGCTATATGGGACTGAGAGATCTTCAGTCAAATCATATATTAGTAGTGTTAACAATATAACATCACTTAAGACTTAAAGCAAAGACTATAAATGGTTAATAAAAATAGTCGTATATCACATGACCTTTTTTTATGCTTGTAAAATATAAGCAAAGAGCTTTGCTAATTGCTCAATGAGCTTTGTGATAAATGCTTTGCAAAAGAAAGCATTTAAAATATGTCCATCAGAAAGCACACCCAAACCCTGACCAATTGTTTTGTGCTTTGGCACTCCTCAGAGAGGTGCTAGGTTGGTTTCAGATACTAGCTCTAAAAATACCAACCCAAAGTCAGCATTTATCTAAAAGTTAACCGTTGAGTAGTTATTTGAGTTAAATAGCTGGGTTTGAAGACATTTAAGTGTCTGAAAATTTCAGAATTTTTTATGCAATGGTTAACTCTTAGAGAAATGCTGGCTTTGGTTGGGTATTTTTAGATCTAATGTCTGAAACTATCCTAGTGCTTCTCTGAGGAGTGTTATAGCATGAATGCATTGGTCAGGGTTTGGGTGTGGTTTTTGATAGAAATATTTTAAATGCTTTCTCTTGCTAAGCATTTGTCACAAAGTTTGTTGAGCAATTAGCAAGGCTTTTTGTTTATATTTTACAAGCTTAAAAAAGAAATGGGGTCATGTGATACATGACTATTTTTATTGATGATTTATAGTCTTTGCTTTAAGTTCTAAGTGATGTTATATTGCTAAGACTACTAATATATGCTTTGGCTGAAGATCTCTCAGCCCCATATATCTATTTAAGTTAGTATAACAGGCATACATACTGTTACATTATTATAATAAGTAAAATTTACAAATTAAAAATAAAAAGTTCGCAAATAAAAACTTCTGGTTTAAAAATTAATAATTGAAAATTAAAAGTCATATAAAATCGCATAGATGGAAAATTATTAAAAGAAAACTTTATTTAAAAAAAAAGTATTTTAAAACTAAATTTTCAACAAAAATTTAAATATTTAAAGATAAAAATATATATTTAAGAATATAAAATAATTACTTACTATTGTGTAAAAGGCTAAAAAATGGAAGTGATTATTTTTAATTAATCTTAAGTAAACTAGCCCTTGGGCATTTCAAAATTTATAATTAAAGGTCAGGTAGGAGAGAAAAACAATAAGAACAGAATAGCCAATAAAAAAATTCCTCAGGAAATGGACCACAGCAAAAGGATCATCATCACCATGATGTCATGTCTAGTCAATCTGCAATTTTAATATAAAAAAGATTGGAAATAATTTGTGTGTACTATATGTGTTAAGTCTGGGAGAGGTGAAGGAGAAGGGATTGAAAAGATGCACTTTCAATTCCTTCAGTTTCTCCAAAAGAAAGAATGAAATGGTTTTCCTACATTGCAGACCCCAGGATACCAAGACCCTGCAATAACATCCTGCAAACAACCATACCTACTACAGTAAAGGACTTCTGGATAAATACAAATAAAACGGCCAACAGCATAATGGTCTCCTGAGGATGTCATGGGAATTAACACTGGATCCAAATTACAAGCAACTAGAAAGTATGGACTTTTTCTTTTTAAAACTGTAAGAACTTTATGAACTCTAATGAACTTTAACTATAAAACTATTTCAGTATTTAAATATGAATTCCTATCTGACCAAATTAAATTATTAATAATTATTTTTATTGAATGTATTTTTTTAAAAAAAATTATTTCCATTAATTTAATTTTTTTCATTTTTTTAAGTGTTTATTTAATTTTTTATTTTTTTATATTAAGCGAAAACTTTTAATTAAATCATGTTAAATTTAAGTCGGGTGTGAATGGCTGCATAGATTCATAAAGTTATGTTAGTTTAAGGGAGGGTAAATCTTAGGTTATTTGTTTCACAGTTAGATTGAGTCAATGGATTGGATGTACTGGTGTAATTAGTAAATGTAGCATGAAGATCCACTATGTGCAGTATCACATTATATGCTGCACTTGGGCAAAATAAGACCCATTTCTTACTGGACATCAGAAGCAGATGGTATTCCCTGCTTCTTGGATCACCCCTTTAGCCTATGTATTGGGATAGTAAGATAGCAAAAAAGAACCACAATCCCTTCCTATGGAGTTTTTTTGTAATGTTCTTCTCACCAGACAGACTTAGCATTCCTGTACTGGATGAGGGCCTTTTTTTTCTCTAGATAACCACGCTGTTCAGATGTATATTTCTGACAGTGCGGTATTGTGCTGTTATATTCATGCTGCATTAAATACATTGATATATCAGATAGATTGGCATTGGCCTGGGGTTAAATAAGGGATATAGAATATTTTCTTTTTCAAGTGCAATCTATGTAGTCTATCCATACTTGACACTCTAATAAAATATTAATAAATTCATTTGTGCAAACTTATAAAATCAAAAGTTAAAATGTAAATCAAATTATAAAGTAAACACTATACTAAAATAATTCTAAATTTTATATATGTGAAAAATAAATGTTTTTATGTATTATTAATCTGGCAGTGACTTATTTCTTATTTTTTATCTTTCTTTCTTTAAAAATAAAGTATACATTATCTCTGCTGCTCTGCGAGCTACTGACTGAAGCTAACAGTCTACAATAAAATAAAATTGGATCTTAAGTATCTTGCTACTATATAAATTTTCCAGGTTCGAATGGCCTGGAGGTGCCCTTGTATGGCAGATGTGGTAAGACTCCACCCTTTCCCTGACTGTTATTTTAGGTATCTGTGTTTGAAGACATTTAAGTGTCTGAAAATTTCAGATTTTCTACTAAATGGTTAACTCTTAGATAAATGCTGGCTTGGGTTGGTATTTTTAGATCCAGTGTCTGAAATTATCCTAGCACCTCTCTGAGGAATACCAAAACATGAAATCATTAGGCAGGGTTTGGATGTGGTTTCTGATAGAGATATTTTAAATGCTTTCTCTTGCTAAGAATTTATTACAAAGCTTGTTGAGCAATTAGCAAAGCTCTTTGTTTATATTTTACAAACTTAAAAAAGAGGAATGGGGTCATGTGATACATGACTCTATTTTTTTTATTCTTTATTGACTATTTATAGTCTTTGCTTTAAGTCTTAAGTGATGTTATATTGCTAAGACTACTAATATATGCTTTGGCTGAAAATCTCTCAGTCCCATGTAGTTATTTGAGTTAGATATCTGGTTTTGAAGACATTTAAGTGTCTGAAAATTTCAGATTTTCTACTCAATTTTTAACTCTTAGGTAAATGCTAGCTTTGTGTTGGTATTTTTAGATCTAGTATCTGAAACTACCCTAGTGCATGAAACCATTGGTCAGGGGTTTGGATGTGGTTTGTGAAAGAGATATTTTAAATGCTTTCTTTTGCTAAGCATTTATCACAAAGCTTGTTGAAAAATTAGAAAAGCTCTTTGTTTTTATAGCTATGTTTTTAATTTTTTTATATAAATAAATGAATATTTATTGTAAATAATGCTTATATAAAAAATCAAATTTATTCATATCTTAGGAATGATATGATATACGACTTGTAGTCTGCATCATATTATAATGTATTATAGCCATTATGGCTTAATTAATAGACATTATGGTTTAATTATCTATTAGTGCATGAAATATATTAAGATTCACTTTTTATTTAAGATCAGGTATATATCTTTTATTGAACAATATTGAAAATTTTTTCCTTTTTAAAAATCCATCTTTTTGGGAATAGAAATCATGGGTATTGCAGGCTAACACATTAGTTACAAATTTGTTAGCAATTTTAAATACCAAAAAAATGTATGGCATACTTTCAGTTGAGTTTTTGACTATATAACCTTATCAGTAAACACACATACATATCAGTAAATTATACATCATTATTTTTAATACTTACTGTTAATTGAAGGTATTTCCAAGTTCAATACAATTTCTGCTGACTGTATTTTTTCCACCCCACTGTAGAGACCAGTCTTAATACTGATCACTTTCTAGGACTTTAACAATCTTGAGATCAAATTTATTACTTTAAATGTCCATCTATTATCATTTATTTTAGCAACACATCTCAGTCCAACTCCATTTAAACTTCTTAATTATTTAAATGATTTCATTAAAACCTGATTGTCTTTTCATCTAAGTATTTCATTTTGATCCTTCCTCCTTACTTCTAATATACATCTCTTTACTTTGGTGAGCAGCCTAAAGTTTTTATATTGTTCTTTTATTAAGTATCTATCGCAGGTCCACATATAAAAATCATAAAAAGGATTGCTCATTCATATATTTAAAACCACTTAATTATAAGTATCAACTACCAACTAAAAACTATATGAAGTTTATGTATGATGCAGTTATGGAAAGGGGAAATATTTCAATTTTTATTGTGAACAAGTTATTTAAATCATTAAAAATACCTTAATTTTATACTTTTTTTTTAAACACTAAAAAAGAAAGCATGGTTAACCAGTTAGTTAGAGCATTATTTTAAAATTCAATATTTAAGAATCTAAAAATTCAGGTTAGATTTTCATGCTAGTACTATTGCTAAGCCAGCCAGTAATACCTGATAGAAGAGGAGACTAATACCACTTGAAATGTTGCATATATATTAAACTGTGTGTTATTACTAATAAACCACTAAACATAGCATGTATGGTGAGTTTTGACTCTGTGTCCATTACTAATAGTTGAATGTAACTGAAAAATTTAAATAAAGTTTACAAAAATTTTCTAAAGACATTCAATATTTATTGTTTAATGATGGAAATAGTCCAACATATAAGGACTAGTATAATAAAATGTGTTTTTTTTTACATTCTATTAATTAGAATATTGTATCATAATATTTATTATTGAAATGCCAAATAAGATTTTAAAATATGCATGTTTTGAAAACACTTTTAATATTTAATTTTATTCTTTCTGATATGTTACTTGCTTTTTTTTATTTTTACTTTTATCAAATAACTCAGATATTTTTTTTTTTCATTTGTCAAAGCATCGGCCGGGAAGCGAACCTGCTACAACCGTCTGCTTGTTCGCAAGGCGGCTGCGCTGACCTCTCGGCTAGCAACGCTCGATATTTTTTTAAAATGATTTTCAATAAAGAATCAATTAGGCAATTTAAAACAGTAGATTCGTTTATCTCAATTTTAAATATATATATTTTTTAAAAAAATGTAGATAATATGAAGCAAAAACCAGATCGAAACATTTTTCTTATATATAACTTCAATAATAATAGAAAGTTATTTCTGAGCATGAGAAAAGATGTATAAGCTATTACAAAAATCTTCCAACTGATAATACGTATAATGCATAACTTTATATTGTATTATTTTGTCATATTGATGCTTATTTTTTTTAAGAGAAAGAAAAAGTATAAGCTACTACTAATATCATACCATGACAATGTCATAACGTTTTTTAATATTGCATAAATTTGACTCAATCAGTTTCTTGAATCAAGATGAAAATTTGATAATGACAGAAAATGTTATCAGAGCAAAGCATTCTGGAAACAGTATAATATTCAATAAACAGCTAAAAAAACAAAGATATGAACGCGGATTTTGTCACTTTTATAATAAAAAGAGTTGAAAAAAAACTTATAAAATATTATAAATCGAAAATGTTGCTTGCACATCACTGGCCTTGGAGAATAGAAGATGTTTCTTGGTTTTGAACTTACAATTAAAAGCCATTATTCTCAGCAGTCTGGCTATTGCATGTTGCTGAACAGCCCATCCATATTAATTTACGATCAAATAATAATAACAGCTACATTCATTCGAAAATATGAAGTTTAAGAGATCCTTTAAATCCTCGAAGAAAATCAAATAATATCCTTTCAGTTAAAAATAACTTTTTTTAATATTTTTTAGCCAAGAATTTCAAATATGCAATAAATATATTAATGCACACTTATCAAATATTAGAAACTATCTTATAAGTTTCGTATTCTGTTTATATTTTTATAGTGATAATACAATTTATATTTTTATTGTGATAATACAATTTAATTTAAAATTGGTTAGAGATGAAGTGGGAGGTATTATTCTATGAAGGGATTTGATTTTGAATGAAATATTTACAATAGATTATATAAAAAGAGAAGAGCCACGTGATTTAGCGGTAACATGTTATGCTTAAGATCTAGGTTCAAACCCGAGTTAGATAACATATTTTTCGGAATCTAATCAGGTTTAGGATTTTACTTTCAGGTAGCTGGCCAAAACCAATTAAGTTAAGGGCCTTACTTTTCTTATAGGATAAAGCTAAAATAGCAAACCCGCTCAAATCTTTGCGTCCAGTAATTGACAAGTACTGATTTCTATATCACTGTTCCCTTCATAAAACGTTATCGGGAGAAATATTTGTCCTTAGCGGGCTATACAAAGTCTGTTTTATCTCTCACAAGTTGTTATGTAAAGAGAGTGTCAGGTAATAACGAGCTTTTTATTGATGATAGTCAAATAGTATCACTTGATTCAAATATCCTACCGCCGGCGGGCAGAGAACTTAACGAACTACATAGAAAGTCTCATATTTCGATGCATACAAACTCATAAATAGCAATCACGAATTTGATTTCATTTATAAGCAAACGTAGTATTTATAAGTATTAATGTAAATATTACGTGAAGGCATGAAATTGTGTAAATGCATCAGTAAAATAATTTAATCTTTAAATATAGACGATCCTTCGCTTGCAATCTATTAAATTGCGAACTGCTTATCATAGACACTGTTCTTCACCTTTGTTCTAGCGATTACGAAACTGCATGGACAGAGCCACCTTTTAGCTCAACTTCCAGTCAGAAAATAATATTTCATATTTTTTTAAAAAAATAAATATTCAATAGAATATCTTGATCAGAATACAGTTTGCTTAATTTTTTGAGAATTAAATGCTGAAATGTAAAGAAAAGTGAACAAGGAATTAAAATAAAGAAAAGAAAGAAGATTAATTAATTTATGGTACTTTCTTTTTAAATATAATATACATTTTTATATAGTTATGATTGCATATTTTAAAATCAGTTCTTATTTTTTAATAAATATATAAATGAATAATAATCGTTTTTAATAAGTTTATAATTAATACATTTTAATTAATCTTAAATATAGTTTTCAAATTTAATAATGTTTAAATTTATAGATGTCCAAGATGATTTCCCTCTCCTAAATTTAAGTTTTTTTCTACTAAAGTTACAAACATTTTTGCTTTTAAACATACACTCGCAAATATTAATTTGCCTAATTTTACCTCAGGAGCATAAACATGGGTTATCCTCTCACCCCAACCACAAAATCTAAAGATATATAGATTAAAATGCGAAAATGAGCATGGATTATAGTTTTTAAATGTGTATGTAATATTGAGTTAAGTAGTGTAGTGGTAAAGTACTTATTTTGCCTTGACATGGATTTGAATTCAGATTAAAAAATACGAAATTTTTTTCAGATTTCAAGTAGGCTTAGATATTTTTCCCACATAGATGGACCATAGCAAATCTAGCTAGCTATCCCAAAAAATTTTTAGTTAATGGTTATTTAGATATTTTTATCTAAAGAATAATGAATGAAAAACCATTAAAACTTTTGCTATACAGCATTTATCAAACTTAGAGACGTTTTCCTCGGAGTAAGCTATTTAAATACTGTTTCATATTTTAGGTATAATAATA
Organism: Epiperipatus broadwayi; assembly: GCA_028023455.1. Lineage (NCBI taxonomy): Eukaryota > Metazoa > Onychophora > Udeonychophora > Euonychophora > Peripatidae > Epiperipatus > Epiperipatus broadwayi. The sequence continues at coordinate 2,390,435 of JAQFVV010006281.1, read as the reverse complement.
AAACTTTGTTTTATCTGTAATTTTAAGATACACATATATATATATATTAGATATAAATAAAACTTCCACATCATCACATATTCTCGATATATAAATAAACACATCTAAAAAAATAAGTGACCATCAATATACATTTCCCGTTGAACCAGCATTCTTTAGTTAGTCCAGGTGTCTAATGATTAATAATAACCATTAATGTTTTTGTATAGAATGGGTAGTATCAAAAATAGGAGTGCAAGAAGTATGATATTGATAATATATCCAATTATAGGTGAGAAATGGGCAGGTGTTATTATAGTTGTTATTAGTAAAATATATGTTTTAAATATAAAACATTCTTTTTATTTCCCTGCCTTTCTTAGAAAATATCTATTTTTTTCTCTCTGAGGGTTAATAAGTTGTATCAATTTCAGAGTTTTACTACAAAAAACATTGAAATTATATTTTGGCGATTTTAGTAATAAAACTAAATAAAACATAACATACCTCTACCGTGATGGTATTATATGTTGGGAATCGCAGTGTTTTTATCTGCTTGTTTTATATTGCTATAACTGTATCTTTATAATGGTAACTTTTATCATAGTCCCACTAACTTTTTAAATAAGTGCTATAAAGATATTTAAACTGATCCAGCAATAATAATGCTTACTCTTAATCTACCTGAGTGGACAAAACAAAAAAACGTCAGCTATATTTTTTTAAATATCAAAATCTATATTATTACTTACTGTAATAAGATATATATATATTACAAACTGCTTTTTTAGATAGATCGATTTTATCCTTAGCATGAGTTTTTAGACCTGAGGTCTGCACATTTCAATTCTTATAAGTAATCAGAAATATTAAGTCCGAGTTTTATAAAATAGAAATAATGCAGACCAATAAACAATTCAAAATATTATAAATAAGTGAATAAGATATCATTGTTTGTAATACTCTAACACACTTTTTACAACTTATATCTCTACAAATATATGCAACAACCATTTATTAAGTTTTTTTTTTAAAGGTAGGTACAAAGGAGTGCAAAAAAGTTTTGTAATCAAGCTTATTCAGCTTTATTTGCCCACTTCTTATTTCAATCTATTCTAGGATCTTATATATACATGGAAATTAACCAGTGCTTTTAGCAAATATAGTCATCAACCAATATGTCTTCATTTGCAAATTAGTTAAACATAATGTCAATCATTATCATCAGCCGAATCAATTCACTTACTGGATGGAGTTATTTTTAATAGTGTTCGATGAATAAAGATTTTTTTAAACTTGAAAAAAAAAAAATATTTTTTTTTTTTTTAAAAAAGACCCAATGGTAAATAGATCTAGTAGAATGTTGATTAACCTTTTTTAAAAATTGCATTTTATTTTTTTTTGTTTGTTTGTTTGGGTTATATATTTATTTCAGAAAAAGTTGTGTTAAATTAAAACATAAAATAAATACCTAAATAAAGAGCAGTGAAAGAAAAGGCATTATTTATGCATTAGATTTGTCAATTTTGCATTGTTGTTTGTGATCTCTAGCTAAAATAAATAGATATTCTATTTAGCACCTGATATTACATGAGAAACTAGATTGTAGATATTATCTTCTTACAAAAAAAAAATCTCAAGCCTGTTTAGAACATTTTACTCGACATACATATATTAAAGTAAAAGCGACTCTTAAAACAGCCCATTGCAGGGTAGTGAATGTAAAGGTGTTATTCATCGGCTTGCTAATTGCACAATGGTGAAAGTTTTTAGAGGATTTCTATTTTTGTTTTACTCTCTACATGAAAATAAATCATATATAGACACAAAATAATGCATATTAATTTTATGTTTATGTATTTGCGATCTCATAAACGTAACGTAATAAATTAAAATTATTTCATTATGAAAATACTTTATATAAATATAATTTGCATTAGAGGTCATTTGGAAAAAGAGCGAAGTAAATATCATAAAGGCTATTCATGAATTCCTTATAAATGAATCAGTTCAAGGTTAATATGAAACTAACTTGCTAAGAACACAAATCATCTAAAACAAACATCTTTTATTCAAAAATACTTCATGTTTTTCGAAAAAATAACAGCTCTATTTATAATCCTATATTAAACAAAACTTGCACTGTGTTCCAACATCCCTCTGCACGCACGAGTGATAATCGAATGCTATCATTTATTTACAAAATACACAGAACACGTAGATTACTGTCTGTAATTTAGCCATCACTTTTCTATTTCTGGCTCAAAGTGTGAGAATTCTTCTACCTTTTTATCTTTCCTCTTGTCATCATAAGAGCACAATTTCTGGATAAAATAGTAGAAAATTCTAGATTTTAATTCAATTTGCATGTCGACTGTTTTTGTTTTTCCACTAAATCTAAAACTAATATTGAAATAAAATGTAAGAGCTCATTTTCTTCACAAGTGCTTTTTCTTTTCACGACTGAACATTACTGCTCTCTAGCGGTAAGCATTGCAAATTAAGTTGATTGAGTACAGTATATTTGATCACTAGAGAGAGCCCTTACGAATCATTGTTAATATAGTTAATGCGGCAATAATTAAAACTATCCTGACAATTTGTTTAAAAAATAAATTTATATCTTTGAATACAACAATTTTACGTAATTAATTTTAAATTAAAACTAAGCATTCAATTCAAAAATGACATCAATAGTTAAGAAATATAATTGGTTAATAAAAAAAAAAGGTCATAAAATTGTCATTAAAATAGAGAGATGTGATTGGTTGATTAAATCATTAATATTATTTATGTATAAAATAAAGAGTATTTTAAATAAACTATTTCAGTTTTAAACCAATACTTTATTAAAGATTATTCACGTGAGCATTAAAATATGTATAAAAAACTAGAGTCGACAAATGAAAATTTAAATTTATTTCCTAGCATTAACTGAAACTTTCCTCCTCTAATTATTTATTTTTGTGGATGAATAAACAAAAAAAAAAATATCAATAAGAAATTAAATATTTAAAACAAAATATTCAATCTTTTTAATATAAGTTGATAATTATAAATAACGAATAGAATATAAAATTTTACTTCAATCACACGTTTTCATAATATGTGAACGTCATATGCTTTCATTTTTATTTTGATAATTACTATGTACGAAGATGTTTACGGGTTAAACATGCCCTGATTTAAAAAGTAAATGGTGTATAGCTAACTGCTTTCAACTTTTTTAAAAAATTGAATAAAGAAATTATAGTTATGTATACTATATCTATTAGCAGGAATTTGATCATTATGAAGGAAGAGGGGAGATAATTTTTTTTGTGTACTGAAAGGATTAAAGGATGAACTTATACATATATACTTACCCTTAGTTATCTGCCTTATGGCAGTTTCATTTATTCTTTAAAAAAAAAAAAAAACTTCTTGTCTTTTTATTTTTTGCTTTAAATCAGACAAAATATTAACCTTTCTTACGTCGACTATCATTTTTTTTCTTTTAATGTTGTAATAATGGATCTTTTTATAATCATTCTTTTCAAACCTGTAATATTCTTATTCTTTATAAAGTTTATTTTTTCCATTATTCTCGATACTCACATCTTAATAGTTACAACTGTCTGTATGTTTTTATTTTTATTGTTCTTGTTTCAGATTCATTTTGAATTCATAAAAGTATCTATATTTAGCAAAATCTGTTTTTCAAATCCAATATTATTTTCTACAATAGGCCTTTTTTCTTTTTGATGATTCTTGTTTCTTCATCGCTAACTTTTGTTTAATTATTATTATCTTTTTCCATCTAAATATTTATGTAGAAACAATAACTAATTATTCATTCTAAATTTATTTTTAATTTCTCAATTAAAATTTTTTTAATAAATTTGCTTCTATTTTTTCTTTTACGACTATTTATTTTCATTCATATATTTTTCTGCATTCATTTTTAATTCACATTATAACTGAAACACAGGCTTATTATATACCTGTGTCTATATATGTAATATATAGGGTATATGAGCACAGACTTTCACACAACCCATCACTCTCCACACTATCTCATAACACTGATACACTTGAACACATGAGTTGAAAAGATAAATAATCACCAATATACGTATTTCATGCTAAACCAGCAATCATCAGTTGGTCCAGATTATCATCTCTACACATATATGCTATAAGTGCTCAGATATATATATATATATATATTAAGACAGCCAATCCTCATACTTTAATGGGTAGGTTTCAATCTACTCCGCACTCCAACTCTTCAACCGTCCACCCAATTGAAAATCTGATGATGGAATGCTCAAAGGGCTCAGAGTGGCCTTTGAGCATTCCATCATCAGGTTTTCAATTGGGTGGACGGTTGAAGAGTGAGCCCTTTGAGCATTCCATCATCAGATTTTCAATTGGGTGGACGGTTGAAGAGTTGGAGTGCGGAGTAGATTGAAACCTGTCCATTAAAGTATGAGGATTGGCTGCCTTAATATATATATATATATATATCTGAGCACTTATAGCATATATGTGTAGAGATGATAATCTGGACCAACTGATGATTGCTGGTTTAGCATGAAATATGTATATTGGTGATTATTTATCTTTTCAACATATATGTGTTCAAGTGTATCAGTGTTATGAGATAGTGTGGAGAGTAATGGGTCATGTGAAAGTCTGTGCTCATATACCCTATATAATTCACATTATAGAAAGTCTACACATATATATAATAAAAACAGTTGTACTACCATAGAAATGTGTTGTATGATATATGCAATGTGATATAGTCATACAAATGGTAAAATAAGTTGTGTTAACAGGATAGCAATAGCAAATTATTATTGATGATGATTAGTTTTTATTGCATAGCTTAGTAGAGTCATTAAAATGTTTTCAATTGAAAACTTAAAACATTTAATAAAAACACAATGATAATTGCTTATAAATATGTTTAAATTAAAGTAAAATAGGAATATATATATATGTGACCAAAGTATTAAACCAAATGATAAAACACCCCATCACACAATTTATTTTAACATTTCAAATATTTACACTATTATAAGATTAAATAATTTTTTATTTCTAATAATATGTAATCATAAAAACATAACTCCCATCCACTCACTATGTTTATTATACCGATTAATAAAACCAAAATTCTTTCATTGAAGATGCTATTGACTGTTCTTTGGCTGTTTTGCTGGATTCTGCTGTTCATTTCTATGGCAAAAACTAAATCAAAATTTTATTCATTTATTAGTAAAAAAATCTGAAAATAACAGAATTCTATAGTCAAAAGAAAGTATAAAAGATCTAAACTCTACCTACAATCATACTGATTGGTAGTTTTTTTTATTCTCAGGTTTCAAGAGTAATTGTGTGACTAATTGTAAACTCCTTTTCAATTATTATTACTGATGAGCCAAACAAAATGTATATTTTTGTAATTTATTTAGTATTTTTTATTATTTTTACAATTTTTTGTATATTAATAATTTTCAAAAATGTGTAAACATTACACTTTGATTTTAATGATAATGCTATCTTTTAAAAAATACAAGTTAAAGAAATATGCCATAAAAAAGAAAGTACAGTCAGTAACAGTGCTAATAAATGTAAATATCGTTTTACATTTTAAAGCATAATTTTATAATTTTTTGATGACTTAACATTAATTCATTCACATTTTACAAATAAAATTTAATTAACAAAATCCCTCCCACCCCACTGCTCAATTATCCAACAAGGAAAAAAAAAATTGTTGTCATACCTATTTTATTTTTCTAGTTTTGCAAAGTCCAAATATAAGTTTTTAGGTTTTTTTTCATTAGTAAACTTATATTTTTAACAAATCAAACCCAATTTATTGAATTCTAATGTAAAATAAAGATTTAAATATTAAAATCAAATGTTGAATATTTTCAAAAATCACAACCAGGGAGATTAATGGACATGTCAATCTATTGAGAGATTATATCATTGCAACTTCACTCTATTGTGAGATTTCAATTTTGCAAATTGAATCAATTTACATTTGCTTTTTAGTTTTGATTAATATCAGTGGTTAGATTCACTATTCTCATAAAAACTAGAAAGCAAATACAAATTGATTCATTTTATATTTTCAAGGTGAAATCTGATTATTAATGGAAGTGTATTAATGTAAATAGACAGGGAAAAAGTTTATCACTCCTATGATTAAATGTATATTGTGGAGATTGATGGTATATCAGCTAGAATATAGCTATTTAACTAAATAGAAGATATTCCAATAGAGATATTCACATTAAGGTCCTAAAAAATTTTCACTCTGATGAAAAGGTAGAGAATTTTTAGTAGATGTACAGAAAGCTTTTGATCAGACCAAGTGACATTTTAAATAATTTTATCATGAAAAATTGTATTGCTAGCATTAGTAACTATTGAAAGATGAATGTACTATAGTAATTTTAGATATAAAAACAAAAATGAAAAAGAATTGATTCTGAAATTAACTAAAAATAAAATCTGTATATGTATATACAGTGAAGCCATGAACTACACTCTATCAATATACATGAGTTCAATTATAAGTTAAGCAAAAAATGTAAACAAACAAACAAAAATGTAAATAAACAGAATAAACAATAAAAATTGTGAATATATTTTACAATACCAAAGCAGGCATTTTTCTATCTCTGAATCACATTAAAAAAATTAAAATTAATAAATAAAAGTTTTATACTATACTTACAACCATTTTTCATCTAGAAGCATTATATCATATTTAATTAATAAAATTTCTTTGGTTTATGTTAGAAGCTTATACATTTTGTTCTTCCTTTATCATCATTTTCACATTTGTTGAGCAATATTTTGCATAATAAAATATTTTCTAAGTGTAATGCCAAACTTTACAAAACTTAGGAACATAGTTAATTATTTAAAAACATCAAAACAATTAAAGAGATTTGTAGTTTCTTGATAACAAGATTAGCGTTACATTTACAAAAAAAGAAAAAAAGCTATTGAAAAAAATATTCCTAGTCTTGCATTGGTGGTCGAGAGGTCAGAGCGACTGCCTTGCACCTGCAGGCAGTTGCCCGGGTTGTGGGTTCACATCCCATCCGATGCTATGACACTTAAAAAAGAATATTCCTAGAGTATATTTAATTATGATGAAAATTAGACATTTTATTATTCATTTATATAAGGTTTTTTCTTTTTATTCTTATTTTTTCAAAAAATTTATTAATAAACACACATTAAGTAAAATATATGTAAATGTGTCCCCTCAATTTATTATTAATAACTGTATTATTATTATTATTATTATTATTATTATTATTATTGTTATTATTATTATTATTATTATTATTATTATTATTATTATTATTATTATTATTATTATTATTATCATCATTATTATTATTATTATTATTATTATTATTATTATTATTATTATTATTATTATTATTATTATTATCATCATCAACATTATTATTATTATTATTATTATTATTATTATTATTATTATTATTATTATTATTATTACATTTCAAAAATATACTTATTGTACAATAAATAGGTTACATGAATTTTACAATGGTTTTGCCAGTTTTACAGTGGCATAATAGGTCTAACAAATGTGTTATCAATTAGAAAAACTTACAGCATTGTTCAAATAGGTTTACAAATTATTAGTTACTGGGTACATTTTAACATAGATGATTACAGTACAATTTAAAAGAGATAAGATTAAATAGAAAAATTTTATAATGTAGAAATATTTACATTAGCAATTATACATTTATTATCATTTGTAATGATTTTTTTCTATTTACTTGTCTATGTGTTTCAAAATCAAAATTTTATTGTTCATCAAAAATTACATTGTTGAAAATACATGGCTTAAAACTACATAGCTTTGGAACAAATAGATAGATATTATTGTTACAGTTCTAACAGAATGTTAGGCCGGTACCTGATAAATGTAAAATTGTAAACTGTGTATTTGCGTTTGTTGTATTTTCATCATCTGAGGATTCAGTTCATCAATTTAAAATACTTTTTGCTTGAATTAAAATATATCCTTTGGACTATTCAATACACAGATGTGGTGTTTAAAAAATTGTTGAAAAAGAGATATGTAAACAAAAAAAAGTTAATAATTGTTCTTGTCACAGCAAAAGTCAGTTGTTTTTTTTTAGTTTATGGTTTGTTTCAGGTTCTTAATAATGACCATGTAGCAGCAAATATATCTGGGTGGGCAATTTTGCTCTCTGGCCTTCAATTGTTTGAGCTTATTAGAAAATGTGGCTGGGTGCCTTCTGGAGTTGTTTTCAAGGCAGAAAGTACATCTGGTGCACCACAAAGTATATAACAAAAAAGTTGCTGCATGAGTTGCTGGTATTGAGCCTTTACTGAGTGTCTCTATTAAGTTATCAAGTGTGATGTTATTTTTGTCTATATGTGTTAATCATAATTTCTTGAGTATTTGTCAGAGCTGTGCAGGTGTGAAATAGGTGTTGTTGTGTTTCTTCTTCCCTGTGACACAAGGAACAAAAAGCATCAACTTTGTTGTAAACTTGTGGTATTTACGGAAATAGGAGGTAGGTAGAGCATGAAAATTTAGCTTTAAAAGAAAATCTAAAAATCTGTGTTCCAATGACCATTTTTTGAATTGCTGCATCAAATGACTGTTATTCATATTTAGCATTGTTGAGTGAGGATCAGTAGTTATGTCTGGGTACAACATATTAGGTATATCTACCAACACCCAAAAAAGACATCTGATCATAAATGCATTGAAGTTGATTTATGAGCAAAGACAAATATCCATGTGAAGGTGCTGGTCGGTTGGTGGATGTTATTTGAATGCATTCGAGAGGTGGAAAACTTCTTATCAGTGCAGAAAGGAGATTATATTACTTTTTTTGTTTGTAAAAAATTTGAATGGAATGAAGACCTAATCCATTTCTGGTTGTTGGAAGACTAACAGAGATAGAGACTACTTTTTTGCACCATAATAGCTTGCTACAGAGTGAGTAAATGGATGAAGTGGAAGATTTAGTGAAATTTATGATTGGTGAGTAATAGGTTATTTTTGTAGTTACAAGCTGATTAAAAAGGCATACATTTGCATATAATGAGATGTAGGTTTTGGAGAGACAAGTGGTAGTGCATTTAGCATTATCTTTCAGCTTTTTTCTGGATCTTTTGTCTCATTGTGGAGGGCCCTAGGTAGAAAGGAAACCCAAGGAAATAGTTGGTTTACATGGTAAACTTGTGTATTTATCTTGCCAGGGTAAATAAACCAAGCTGATGTTTTATTAATGTTGATCTTGAGTTTATATTTGAGGGTGAATTCATTAAGGATTTTTTCCAGAATAGGTAGTTGTTTTTGGATATAAGAAAAACAATAAAATCATTTATGTATGCAATACGTAGTATATATAATCCAGTGTGTGGAATTTGAATTCCTTGTAATTTTTGTTGTATTTTCTTTATGAGAGGGTTAATGTAAAACATACATAATAAAGAACTGAGTGGAGATCCTTGACATATGGATTGGTGGGGAGAAAATGAAGATGATGTTCTACCATTAATTGTAATATTGGCTTCATGACTAAGGAGTAGGTCAGTTAATATGAATAAGAGAGAGTGAGGTATTTTGGTATCTGTTAGTGTCTGAATTAAAATTTCAATAGGACTGAGTAAAATCAGCCTCAATGTCAATTTGAACAATTATTGGAGCATATTTTTTTCTGTTATCTAACTGAATTTACAATGGTTTGAAAAATGAGGGCAGCTTGGCTTTTTGAGGAGCTTTTTTTTGCATGTTGCATTGGTGATAATAAAGAGAAGAGATATGGTTCAATTTTATCTTTTAGAACCTTTTCCAGGATTTTAATACCAAGGGGGCTCATAGAGATTAGTCACAGATGATATAGATAGGATATTGAAGCTTGCTTTTTGTTAAATGAAACTAAAGAGATTGGATATAGATTTTTTATGTTAAACAGCCATTGTGATAGATAATTTGCTAAATCACATAAGATATCTGGTGGTAAACTGATTGGAGATGTGAAAATACAAATTTAGGAATTCCACGTGACCCTGGATGACCAGAATTTGGTATTGTGGTTAGCTTCAGTGAAAAATCAGTAGCATGGAAAGGTTTATCTAACTCTGGTTGGCCAAATAGATCTTCAGGTGGTGTGAAGGCACGATGTGGCTGCAGCTTTTGTTTGAAATATTTGTATATTGGTTCTAACATATTATGTCCAGTTTTGGTAACCCCTTGGGTTTCAAGTTCTTGTGGAACTCTGACAGTGAAAAGATACTCTGGATCCCATCTAATGAACCCTCATGTCCAGGTGTGTTGTTTTGTTAGATTTTTTTTGTTGCAAGGCATTCTTTTAGAGTGTTGCAGGTAAATAAAAGCACAGGTTAATAAGTGAGGTATAATGACTATTGTAGAAAGAGATGGACTTAAGCTGTAAAAAACCTTCAGTGCTCATTAGTGGTATTGCAAGTTGATGTAGCCATGTGATAACTCATGTTAAAGTCACCCATTAAAACAAGTGGGTAAGAGATTAATGGTGGTAGTGAATTGATGGTAAGCAGTAATCTTGAGATAGCAACTGGTCCAGGAGGTATGTAAATAAAAATTATTTTGAGTGCAACAGTATGGCGGTGAAAAGTGACTATAAGTAGGTTTAAGTTGATATATATAATTTTAGAGGATGAAAATTGGCAGTTTATTGTGATGACCAAACCAGTGCCTCCTGAAGGTGATGATGAATCTCATCTCATGAACAGATGGTAAAGCATTGGGTTCTTATATAGGTTGTGGAGTCAAGTCTGAAAACCACTATATATTTTTGTTTCAAGCAGACCCAGGATGTATGGCTGTGTAAATTGAATTCATTTACTTAGCTGTAAGTTTTCCTGAATTGATTTAGACCTTAAACAGTTGAAAGTAAATGAATAGAAAAAAAGTTAAAATATATGTTTTGAAGATCAGCTGTTTTATATTGACTGTATTGAGATTTCATTTGTTGCCTTGTTTATAAAATTTAGAAAAAGGATTGTATGAACAAAATCGGACAGCTACAACTCTAAATTAAATTTTTCAGAATTGGCAAGGATTGTATGTACAAAACCAGCCAGCTACAACTCCAAATTAAAATTTTCAGAACTGGCATATAAGGCATCAAAATATTTAAGAGATTGTATATTTGCATTATTTTTTAAGCAAAGAAGGTTTGATATCTGTTAATATACTAGGGTAAATATGCTTTTCTTCAGTGTTTGTTTTTGATTCATTGCTTGAGTTTGAGACTTTGGTAAGTGAAAGATGAAGATTTTTGGGCTCAATTACAGCTTTCTGGGTTTGTTCAGTATCTGTTAAGTGGGGCTTACAAGATTCTGGGTTATGAATGCTGTTTCTAGTGGAGTGTGTTAGGTTAATTTTGTTATCAAGTGTTTTTATTTTTTTAATACTTTGATATTTTCATGGTTGCCCAACTTTTCTTTTGGAAGTTTAGTCTGTTTAACAGCTTCCAACTATTGGCAATGGTGGTGTCAGTGTATCATCATGGACTTGACATCTATGCTTGTCTTATTTATTATAGGTGAAAATTGACTAATACTGTCATTGTGAATAATTGAGTATGGTACCTTAGCTATTCAAGTTGAATCTAACTGTTTACATTGTTTGGCTGATAAGGTGAGAGTTCGATTATCATCAACATAAGCAGTTTTCCTGTTGATGTTAATGGATGTGCTGAAGGTTTGATTTGTTTGCTCAAAGGAGAGTTCAATTGGTGAAGCATTTTCATTTGAGGGAGAGATTATGTGTGCATTAGATATTCTGTCACTATTGTCTTGGTTTTTATTGTGAATGCATTTAGGTGTATGTTTATCCACCTGATTACATTGTAAGCATTGAATGGTTAGGCAATTTATTGCTAGATGACCATACTGGCATCAAGAGAAACATTGTGGCTTCAACCTTTTTATGTATGGGCAAAGTGTTGCCTTTTGGTCTGTAATCTGAGCAAGCATAGTGATTGGATCAATGTTTTTGTTTAGCTTGACTTTAAACTCACAGCTATTGCTGTGTATTGTAACTGGGATGTCCTTTAGGTAAACTGGTTGCAATGTAGACAACCTTTCTGAGGCTCCATTAATTTTTGAAAATCATGTGTGAAATAGCCTAGGTATGTATTTCTCCATATGCCAGTTATGTATCTCTGTTTGTTTTCATTTACAGCAATTAGAGCAAATTGACCCAGTGTTTTGATCTTCATTTTAAATACACTTTTTGGTTTTGATCATGGAATTCTATGATCAGATATCTTTGATTGGGATGATCAGCTAAGCATAGAACACTATCCCATAGATTGTGTGCAGAGTGAGTGCTTCATGTAGTAAACTCTTGGGAATTTATACAAAGAACAATTAATATCTGTTGCTGATAAAACTATTGAACAATCTGTGAAAAAACGATGGAAAGTGTTAAAAGACCATTAGGAATGATGTTGTGGAACTTCTCACAAATGCTATCTAGCATATCATCATTCCATATTACAGAAGGAAGGAATAGTGTTTCTTCGCCATTTTGATTTTTGTAAATCTAAATTTCCCATATTGCTGGTTGTAGATTTTCTGAATCTTTGGTAACAGGGATTAAAATTCATGCTTGTAATTACTATTGAGTTTTTTTTTGCAAAATCAGCAAATGTTTTTTTATTAATTAAAATAACATTATTTTTTTAAGTTTTTTTTTTTTTACTCACGTTAGGTAATACTAAAGGCGTGGCAGCCATTTACGTTATCTTTAATGGATACTGTAAACTAGGTGTTTGTTTTTTCACAGACGCACAAGCGAATATTTGCAAACTTTTATATATAAATTTTGTACTTGTTTTCTTAAGAAAAAAAATAATTTAAAATTATCTTTTCTGAATATTTGCAAACTTTTATAATATATATATTTTGTACTTGGTTTTTTTAAAAAAAAATAATTTAAAATTACCTTTTCTGATGAAGTTGCAAGTAAAAATATTAAAAATAGCAGGAGACTTTTAGCACACATGTAATGTGATGTACTGTGGCTTCTTAAATGGAGTCAGGAATCTCTCAGAAATTATACCCAGAAAAACCTGGTAGCCACTTTATTTTCCATTCCCCACACTAAGATTTACCATGATATGCTCCATCCCATTTCCACAACATAATCTTTGTCAACTCTATAGCCTTTATATCTAAAAATCCCATTTCTTTTCCCAAACCCAGCATAAAAACTAATAATTCACTTTCTGTATAATCACTTGTTCATATTTATTCTTCCATAATTTTATTATTTGTACATTTTTTGTTTTCAAGCATTTACATTCAATTAATAGATGCCTAATATTTTTTATTCCTTCCTTACACAATTTACAGACTAAATCACCCATATTTTTTCATTTACATGCATATTCTCTTGTTGCTAAAGATCTCGTTTGAGCCTTAAACAATAAACTACTTTCCTTACTATTATCTTATATTAACTCACACCTAATATTCTGTTTACTTCTATATATATTTAAACTTTTTTGTCTCCATACTAGTTCTCCATCTCTCTAGCTCCTTATTCTTTATTAATAAATCTATTCTTTTATCCCATTTCTTACCACTATAACATTCAACAATTCTCCTAACACAATCATCCCATCTTTTGTACAAATACACTGATATAAATTCTTTATCCAAATCTTTTGCATACTGCATTATCTTTCTCACCCATCTTGTTGCCTACCCTTTACTTGTAACCCAATTAAAATGCTATTTTGGATATTCTTTTATTATTCATAAACTGCAATCTACCAAATATTTTCATTTTACTTTTTGCATCTCATATAAAAACTTGACCATCCCATTTCTCCTTGAATTGCCTCCCTTGCTGTCCATACATCTGCATCCAATGCATATCTTCCTACTTTCCTTTGTATTTTTTCTAAGTAATCTAATATGCCTTGTGTTACTAACACAATGCATCATTACCATATGTTAACTCTGCTACTGCAATTCTCTTCCATATAATTCTAGCTACATCATATTTATTATATGAAAACACTGTTAATTTCTTCATCAATCCCTTTCTTTTCTTTGCTTCATTTATCAATTTTTTCTTCCATTCATTCAAACAATTTTCTTAAAATAATTCCCAAATAACTATATCTATCCACCTCACTTAATTTTATATCTCCCAATAAAAATTCTACATCTTCTCTTTCCCTAGTATTAACCATCATTATATTTGATTTTTCTTCACTAAATTTAATCCCCATCTCTTTACCCACCTTTGCACATGTCCTCAGCATAACTTCCATATCTTCTCTTCTTTCTGCACACAAAAATATATCATTCGCAAAAAAAAAGACATGATAAAATATATATTCCCTTACCACCTATTAATGATATCTTTATCCCTCTTCTTAATCATTCTGTTGCTTATTTCATTACATTCAAATACAACAAAAACAAAATAGGTGACATAGGGTATTCTTGTCTTAGACCCACCCCATTTTTAACTTTAACTGATTCTATATTCCCTAATTGAAATATATATATATATATATATATATATATATATATATATACAATATATCTATATATATATATAGTAATTATTTCATATAATTTCTTAATAATATCCACTAAGGCTTCATACATTCCAAAATTTGGTAAACTTATCCATAATCTATTTCTATTTACTCTATCATAAGCCTTCTCAATATCTATAAAACTCATATATAATTGTTTACCTGAATTTCTACTCATATACATAAGTTGTGTAACTACAAATGAAACATCTCCTATATGCCTATCTAATCTAAAACTTCCTTGCATTTCCCCCTCTACATTGTTTCCTTCCATCCATTTTTACAACTCTTCTAGGCACCATATATGAGAAACCTTTATATAAAACTGATGTTACCGCTAATAATCTATAATTATTTAACTTTCTATGATCCTTACCATTTTTTTAAAATAATAATCTTACTATTGTATTACTCCACTAATCAGAAAAACTCTATTCTGTGCCATCTTATTAAAACAGGATAATAACTTTACTTTTGCCCTATATCCTAAATTCATTCTCATCTCTGCTGCCCACCCATCTAAACCTCTTGCCTTTTCACTTTTCAATTTCTTCTCTACCTCATTCTGTTCATTTTTTGTAAACCTAATATTCTCATTACTATATGCTTTCATATTTTCTATCATTCTATCCTTCACATCTAACATCTTTTCTATATCCATTACATATTTATTTAAGATTCTCTCTAAATCTTTTCTAGAGCTACAGTCTAGTCTCTCATCATCTAGAAATACTATCTCTCTCTGCCCTACATTTCTTTTTTTAATGTAATTCCAAAATTTTTTACTCCCATCTCTTCCACTTTTATTAATATCCTCTAACAATTTACTATTCAATTCATTCTCTTTCTATAATTACCTATTTTAACCAACTTCTTCATTTCTAAGTACTTTTTCCATTTAGCATTAATATCTTTTTCACTTTCCTTGTTCTTAATAGCACATTTATATTCTCTGCATTCTCATTTTTTATTACACTTATTTTTCTGAATATTCTCACCTAAAATGCTATTTGCCATATTTTCTATTTCATTACATCAGTCCTTATACTCATTCTCAACCAACTCTTCCATTATTCCTTTAACTTGTATGTTTTACACTTGCAACTTATTTTTATCATTCACTCTCCATCCACATCTTTCACTATTATTTTTATTTTTATTTCTATTCTCCATCACATTACTAACCATTTCAATTACAATAAAGTTTATGATCACTAGTACATACCATACATTTATCCAGGTGGTGCTCACCTCATTATCATCATCATCATAATCATTACTACCACCACCACCACCATCACTACCACTACCACCACCACCACTACTGTTTCAATAATATTCTTTATTGTCTATAAAGATTACATGAAGTCTACATACTTATGACTTGGTTATTGTGGCATGATAATTTTTGAGTACATTGGTATAGAAGTGTTGGATGGGGGTCTACATCAGCAAACCTATTGAATTACATTGTTTTAGAACTTGCTGTTACTCACTTCTTGTTGTTCATTGGTGTCCCATGAATTACATTGTTTTAGAACTTGCTGTTACTCACTTCTGATTTTGTTGCTCATTGGTGACCCTTCTGCAATCTTTCACTAATATTCTGTTATCATATTTCTTTACTAGTCATAAGTTTTATATATTTGTTCAGCTGTGTAAAAATCCATATTTCACATTGTCCTTTTAGGTTTTGTTTGAATAATCTGTGCTTATATAATGGCTAGCTTTGCATGCTGCTATAAATTGGTTTGTGATTTTAATAGTGACCAGGGTGCCACATAGATATCTGGATACACAATCTTTGCATCTCTGCTCCTTATTTGTTGCAGCTTGATGTATAATGTTTCTGGTGCCTTCTTGTGTTATTTCCAAAGCTGAAGATACATCGTGTGCACCAATATGCATAAAGCCCAAAAATTGCTGCTCTTCCTGTAGGGATTGCCTTTTTGTGTATAAAATATGTTAGCTGCCATATGGTTTGCCTTGTTCTGCATAGATTTTGCATATTGTTTCACTTAGTATTTAGTGCTGTAAGTTTGTAAAATATATATTGTTGTGTTTCTTCAGCAGCAGGGCATAGGTTGCAGAAAGAGTCTATGGACCTATTAAGATGACAGTATTATAAGAAATAGAAAACTGGTAGTGCAAATAGGTTCAGCTTGATCAAGAAGTCAAAGAACTTTGGTTCCCTTGACCATTTTCTGAAGTTTTTACAGAGTTATTTGTTATTTATTTCCAGCATTGGGTTAAAAGGTCTGGTTGTTTATGACTGGGTTGATCAACTCATATGTCTACCAGTATGTGTATTTGCTATCAAATGCGAATGTTGTAGTTCCAACATTGATTTGTACTGAGATTGCTAATGACCCCAGATATTCATATGTGGGGAGGGAGGTGGACAATCTGTAGGGATTATATTGAGAAGGTTTGGTAGCTGCTGAAATCATGTAATTATCTTTGTCAATGGGTTTATTGTTTCGGTGTGTAGAACACATGTATTGTGGGTAGTCCCAAACCATTCCATAGAGATGGTTAATCTTTTTTTATTGATATGGCTACAGTTTTCCTACTTCATAGTAGTTTATTACATAGTGATGATATGGACACTGTAAAATTTTTTGTAAAGTTGACAATAGGTGAGAAATATAAAATTCTTGTTGTTATGAGTATGTTAGATAGGTGCATTTTTGAATATAGAGATAAGTATGCATTTGATAAAGATGTGGCTATGTTTGTTGCTTTTAGTTTGAATTTATTTTTTAGTGTTTGTCTTATTCCATGCACTCCAAGAAATGGAATAGGTTTTTCTTGGTATAGCTGTGTGTAGGATTTGTTAGTATAGATGAATTATACTGATGTTTTGTCTGGGTTGAATTGCAGTTTATGCATTTCTGTGTAATTTTGTAATATTCTTTCTAATACTGGCATTTCTGTCCACGATGTTAGAAAGACTGTCACATCATCCATATATGGAATACAGAGAATATGTTGGGCTGTTCGGGGTATTAGTATTCCTGGTAACTTATTTTCAATCTGTTTTAAGAGGGGATTTATATATAGGATAAACAGAAGTGCGCTGAGTGGGGATTCTTGTGAAATTGATTGTGTAGGAATAAACACTGTTGTATTTCAGCTGCTAAGCATGAGATGTATCTTTCTGTTGAGTAAGAGGTTTGCAATGATGTATAATAGGCTGGGTGAAATTTCTATATTCACAAGCATGTCTATTAAGATATCTATTGCAACAGAATCAAATGCTGCTTGTATATCCAGTTGAATTGCAATTGGTGCATACTTTTTATTTTGTGGCACTGCACTTTGTATCATTTTAAAAAAGTGCAGCCTGTGTGGAGGATCTCTTCTTTTTATTACTGCATGTTTGATATCAAGGGCAGTATGTAGGTTTATATTTTATCTTTGACTACATTTTCCAATAATTTTATTTCCAATGGCCCCATGGAGATGGGGTTGAAGGTTGTTGAGATGTAAAATGGCTGTTGTTTTTTTCTTAAATGGTACTATTGCTATTGTATATTGTCCTCTAGTGTTGTATATTTTTTATGATGGAAGTTATCAAGGTTGCAAAGGTACTTCATGGTAAATTGTCTCAAATGAGAAAAGACAAATATGGGTATGCCATTGGTCCCAGGGTGGCATGTGTTGGGAATTTTTTTAAGCTTTTCATTACATTGTTGGATCTAAAAGAGCCTATCTGTTTGAGGCATCCCAAACTGATAGGTGATTAGTTTGTATTGTTTATATGTTTGGAGCTTTTGCTTAAAATATTGGTATATGTTGTCTAACATGTTATGACCTGCGTAGATGATGCCACTTATCTCAATTGCCATGGGCACTTTTCTGGTTGATGGATAACCTAGTGCCCATTGTATATATCCATGTGCGTTGTTGTGTGAGGCACGTTTTTCTTTTCTTTGTAGCAATCTATACTTTTAATTATCAACATGTATTGTAATATTGCTTTGTTAGATTTTGTATATATTGGTGGGTGTTGTGCCAAAGTCTGATGATGGTGATTTTCTTGTGAAGATTGTCCACTGTTGCCATTAATCGGGAGGGTGAGGGTAAGTATTTTGCTGTGTGATGTATGTCAAAGGATAATATGTTAATGAATGACTGATGTTTTTGAATTGGATTTTGTGGAATATTTTAATTTTGTTTGGCATGATGTAAATTTCTGAAAATAAGAATTCAATAGTGGTCGTTGGAAGTAGGGGTCTGTTTTTTCTAGATGAATAAATGTTGCCTGGAGCTCTGATAAATTTATTATAATAGTTTGTGGAACATGGTCTAATAATGAGCATGGATTGAATTGAAAGTTGATCAAGTGATGAAGCATTGGTGTGTAATAGCAAAGATCAATGAGTGTGGCATGCTATTGATTGTAGAATGACACTGAATCTGCTGCAACAAAACCTTGAGTGCTCATAAGTGGAAAGTTTAATTGCTGTAACCATTTTGTATTGAATTTTTCATAGCTTAAGTTGAAATGCCCCATTAATATGGTTGGGTTGTGGCTGGTTGTGAGCTGGGAGTTTATTGTGAAAATTATATGTGCTATTACACTGGGATCTGGAGGTACGTACACAATAATAATGTTGAGTGTTATAATTCGATGCTGGAATGTAATGATTATGAAATGTGAGTCAATGTAAATAATTTTGACTGTTGAAAAGCCGCAATCTGAGGCTATGAGTATACCTGTGCTGGCTGAACGTGATGATGTGTCCCAGGAATATGTGGGAAAGCCTTGATTATATAGGTATATGGTTGGATTAATTTGTGATCCATTGTAAATCTTTGTTTTAGTAGTCCTAGTATTTGTAGTTGTATGATGCTAATCCATTTGTTAAGCTGGTATATTTTTGCTATTGAGTTAATGCCTCTGACATTCAGCACAGTTATTTTAATTTTCATTAACTATGTAGCTGGAATTGATTTGTATTCTTTGTTGTGGTTGCTTTGGGGATTTACATTGTATATTTTCACTGACTTGTTCTGGTTGGTTTTTGTATTGAGTGTTTGTTGGTTTTGTGCTTTTTCAATTTGTGATCTTGTGTTTATTAGATGGTTTTCCAATAAATTTGTAATTATTTTCATTGGAGTCTTCATTTATATTATCAATGGTTGATGAATTAGAGTTATCATCATCTGTCTTTGCTTTTTTTGCTAGCTTCTTTCTGGTAGGTCTCCCAGGCTTTCTCTTGCTTTCTAGTTGGATTGGATTTGTCAGTTGCATTATTGTGATAGGCCTTGTTGGTGGTAGCAGTGCCTCCATAATTTCTATGGCTGTTTTATTAATAATAATATGTTGTGTGATTTTATCTGTTCTGCAGTCAAATTCTGGCATATAAGCATTTGTTTTATTTGTTGAGTTATTTTTTATTTGGCTTCCATTTTGTTTTTGATCATGATAAGCTTAGTATCTCTGTTTTATTGTTAACATTTTTGTATGCTTTATGAACTGCTATCCTTGACAATAGTTATTTCTATTTCTGTTTACATGGTAGTGTTGAAATTTTGTTGTTTTAGCATGTGTGTGTTTTAATTTTTGGTTAAGTTCTGGTGGTTTGGGCACTATGCAGTGATGGGTCCTTTTTGTTTACATGAATAGCACTATGCTTTCATACCTATAATATATAGAGTGATCATTTCTGTCTGATCTAGGATCTCTGTTAGTATAATATCTGGATGTAGTTTTATTCTGAACTCATAAGAGTTACTTGCAATTGGTATTGGTGTGTCTTTCTGGCAGACTATTTTGAAAAATGACCTTGCCAAATGATTCCATCATCCTTTGGAAATCTTGTTCTGGGTATCACAGGTAGGTGATCTTAATGATTTCTGGAATGGTATTGTGATAAATTCTGATCTATAGTGATCAGTGCAAAGTTACCCAATGATTTGATCTGTCTTTGAAACTTCTCCCTTTATGTGATTTTATAAAATTCCAGTATTAGGTACCAGTCATTGAAATGTTTGGCAGTATGTTATATTGTGTCCCAGAATTCATTTAATGTTATTGCCTCATACAGCAACTTGTTTGAAAATTTGTATGATGATATGTTGCTGACAACATCATGGACTTGGAAAAAAAAAATCTTTTGAATATTGCAAATAAATGTTTTGGTATGGATTTATTGAACAATTCAGTTGTGATGTTCAATTTTTCTTCATTCCAGACAATTTCTGATGGATTTTGACTTTTCTGTTTTCCAATTTCTAAATTATTTATATCACTATTGGTTAGTTTCCTATATCTATGATTGATCTTTTGAGAGATGATTGCATTGTTTTTTTTAATCTCTTTGCTAAATTAACTTTCAGTTTTTTGTTAGGATAAATGAATTTATTTTTATTTTTATTTGATCATGTCTGCCAATGTTGTCTTATTTTTTTTCTTTTTTATTGCTTTCCTTGGTGTTTTTGGTACCGTTAATTAGGTCATATGACCTTTGAACCTCCATGCTTGCTTGGTAATTTTGTAATATTTGTTTTCATTTCAAAATTTATCAATTAAACTCTGCTTATTTTTTTTGTTAGTTGATTTCAATTAAATTAATATTACAACTTTTGATGTTTTATATATATTGTTTCTGATATTTTTAATAGTTTTTAATGGTTTGAATGTGCTTTTCAAAGTCTAAGGTGCCCTCTATTATTATTATTATTATTATTATTATTATTATTATTATTATTATTATTATTATTATTATTATTATTATTATTATTATTATTATTATTATTATTATTATTATTATTATTATTATTATTATTATTATTATTATTATTATTATTATTATTATTATTATTATTATTATTATTATTATTATTATTATTATTATTATCATCATCATCATCATTATTATTATTATTGTGTTGTTGTTATTCTTATTGTTGTTATTATTATTATTATTATAATGGAAACATTTATCTTTTTCTTATTTGCTAAGTTTGGTAATGTAATTAGAAAAAGTAAATTAACAAAAATCTTTGTTGATTGAATTTCATTTTATAAACATGAATAAAAAATTATAAATATCATCATAAAGCTATGAAATTCTGTTCTAAAATTTCAAATTAATTCAAGAATACTAAAATATCACAAAAGTTCCATGGTTACAATGTTTGACAGACCATAATGTTTGTAGTTTTTTTTTATTACTTCAAAATTTTTAACTTGTATTTTTAAAAATGAAACATATTTTTTTTAAAAAAAATTGAAGTTTAAACATGAATATATTTATTTTTAAATAATTACTGCATCAATATTTTATAAAAATAGTTATAAATATTTTAATATAAATTGTGCTATCACACTTACGACATAAAGCTGTAACAACAAATAGAAAAATAAATTAAATGGCTGAGTGCTTTCAAGAAGATGTACCTCTCACAATCACAGTCAGTCATGACCTGCCCCCTGAAATTATTATATAAATACAATATGAAAATTCTATGCAAATGAGTCCTTAAGACCATCTTTTTGAAATAGCAAAACATGCTTCTTTATGATTAATGGCGAAGGAGTCCTCTGCAATAAAGTAAGCCTCCTTTACCTTTCGCTTAATATCATACTTCTCAGTACAGACCAATATTGCAGATGTGGGTTCAAACACATGTCCTGATTTTTTTTGATGTTGAGCAAAAATTGAAGTCCATTCTGAATTAGTATGTGACTTTTTATATCTTAAATGTCTATAGATATTATAGAACAAGAACTCGTAAGTAAAAATGTGGCTCAGGCTCGCCTTTGTTTCATAACAGAATTTTTGAGATGGTTGGATGCAAATATAATGGCAAAGTTTAAAGATAATTGGTACCACATGAATGATAAGTGGCCTATGGGATTACCCAAGAGTGGCATCATGGCTAGCATCTATTTGAATTTTTATGAAAAACAAGTATTATCTAAATACAACCCTAGTAGATAATAATGTGATATATATGAGGTATGTGGATGACTGATTCATTGCTGCTCCAGAAAATATTGTTGAGCAAATCAAAACTCAGATACAAGTGAGCACATCATTAAATTTGAATATTACCTGGGAAGATATAAAGCAAGAGGTAAAATATTTAGATGTCAATGTACACAGAGAAGGAAGTTTGCTTAACTATACAATGGTCATGAAGCCATCAGAAGTTCAAGGACAGATTCACCCTGATTCATACACACCTAGGACTCACAAATTTGCTGGGTTGACATCATTTCTTTTTAGAAATTACTATTTCTGCAAATTTGAGACAGACAGAAGGTCTAACATGATTAATTATACTAACAACTTAATCAAATCAGGATACAGGTGCAGTATAGTTTATAGCAAGATTAAGCAGTTTATTAATAATACTGGAAAACACAGATTTGAAGACAACAAGCCTCAGCTATTGTTGCCCTACATGCACTATTTGCATAAAACATTCTGTAGGACTTTCTCTACAGAATTTCATTTGAGTTTCATACACCTATATCAACTAATATGCTTATTAACAACACTAAAAACACTATAGCTTCTGATCAGACCCCACAGGCCATGTACAGAGTGGCATGCCCTCATAATGGATGCAAAGCTTCATACTATGGTGAAACAAGAGCCACCATAGCTACTAGGATGTCACAACATATGTATAGATATAAAAAGTCACATACTAATCCAGAATGGACTTCAATTTTTGCTCAACATCAAAAAGAATCAGGACATGTGTTTGAACCTGCATCTGCAAAATTGGTTTGTACTGAGAGGTATGATATTAAGCGAAAGGTAAAGGAGGCTTACTTTATTGAGAGGACTCCTTTGCCATTAATCATAAAGAAGCATGTTTTGCTATTTCAAAAAGATGATCTTAAGGACTCATTTGCATAGAATTTGCATATTGTATTTATATAATGATTTTGGGAGGCAGGTCATGACTGGCTGTGATTGTGAGAGGTACATCTTCTTGAAAGCGCTCAGCCATTTAATTTATTTTTCTATTTGTTGTTACAGCTTTACGTCATAAGTGTGATAGCATGATTTATATTATCATATTTAGACAAACGTAAAGTATAAATCTGCAGGTTATTACTAAATATTTTAAACAAAGTATGAACAAATATAAGTTTTTGCTTATGGCTAAAAACAATCAAAGATGAATTTACAAGTTTGTTTACATGTCCAAGTTCAATGAATTTACCAATCAATGTGCTATTATCAGTTTATTAGACTTTTTCTTTGTGGATTACTGACATTCTGAAACTAATAAATTAACATCTACTTTATTTCAAAGAGTGCTAAAAATAGCCTCTAGAGGATGTTTTAAAGCCAATGTAAAACCTCACCAACACAGTATTTTATTAAGTCTAACAGCTCAGAATCAAAGAATTACATTTAAATGTTTAAAAAAAATGTTTATTTACATTCAAAGTTTTTATAAAATGAAAGATATTTACTTAAAGGCAGGTTGGTGTGCAAGTGTGGGTTAAATTATTTTGGTGTGTTAAAACATGTATTGAAAAAGAAATTTATGAATTGAACTATTATACAAAAAAAATACATTATTTTGTGATTAGATTTAAATATGTTTCCTAAACATTCATATATTTATAATAGAAGCTTAAGTTTAATAATATTTTTATTTTGAATATGGAAAATGATTTAAAAAAAGGAAAATTCAGAGACATATTTTAATAATGTGATGAATAATTTATAAAAAAAAAATAATAATTATGTAACTACATACAAATAATAGAAGGTTGACAATTCATATAGGAATGTTAATGTTGGGTGATTTTGAGATTTTGATTTTTAAATTTTATATTTATTCACAAATGAGTTTTTGTATATAACTTTTAAAATAGAAAATTTATTTTTATTTTTAAATCATTCTACTTAAATTTAGATTAAATTAATACTTAACAATACTTACCAATTATTATTATTAGTGAAATATATTTTGTAAAAATCAAAACATAGGAAGTCTTTATTTTTTAGTAGAATGAATATTGATTTATGTAATAATTTGTCTTCAAATATTTATTTAATATTAATAGACATATAATTTGGCAATACAAATATACCTCATTTATTATATTTGAACAATTTGCACAGACATTCATTTATGTGTATATTCATATAAACAATCACACACGCACAATATATATATATATGTATATAAATTATCATAGCTTAATAATATGAAAATGAAATAAAAATAACTGCAATTTCCATTGAGAATGCTTAACCAATAGTCTGTTTCCTCTCATAGTTTACTGATAATTGACTGTATATATATATATATATATATGTTAAAACGAAGATTTGCACGGATGAACCCGCAAAATATGTATTTTATATATATATATATTGTAATGTTTCCCATGTTTTGATAGATTCTGTTAGGCCTTCTTTTACTCACTATAAAGTGAAAGTTAATCAAACTATGAATAGGAAAATATCTTGTTCCTATTTCCAAAAACACATAGCTATATTTCCTGATTAACTGGCCTACTAATTATTATGACAGAAATGGCCGACAAAGTTAGTTTTAATTTGAAAGAAGAGAAGATATGGATGTTATGTTGAGGACATGTGCAAGGGTTGGTAAAGAGATGGGGATTAAATTTAGTGAAGAAAAATCAAATATAATGATGGTTAATATTGGGGAAAGAGTAGATGTAGAATTTTTATTGGGAGATATTAAGTTAAGTGTGGTGAACAGATATAGTTATTTGGGAATTATTTTAAATAATCTGAAAAATTATTTGGATGAATGGGAGAAAAAATTGATAAATGAAGCAAAGAAAAAAAGGGATTGATAAAGAAATTAACAGTGTTTTCATATAATAAATATGATGTAGTTAGAATTATATGGAAAAGAGTTGCAGTAGCAGGGTTAACATATGGTAATGATGCATTATATGTTAATAAAGAGGTATTAAATTACTTAGAAAAAGTTCAAAGGGAAGTAGGAAAACATGCATTGGATGCAGATGTATGGACAGCAAAAGAGGCAATTCAAGGATAAATGGGATGGTCAAGTTTTCATATGAGAGATGCAAAAAGTAAAATAAAAATGTTTGGTAAATTGCAGTTTATGGATAATAAAAGAATAGCTAAAATAGTATTTAATTGGGTTATGAGTAAAGGGCAAGTAACAAGACAGGTGAGAAAGGTAATGTGGTATGCAAAAGATTTGGATAAAGAATTTATATCAGAATATTTGTACAAAAGATGGGATGATTGTGTTAAGAGGATTGTTGAGTGTTGTAGTTGTAAGGAATGAGATAAAAGAATAGATTTGTTAATAAAGAATAGGGAGTTAGAGATGGAGAAATAGTCTGGAGAGTAAAAAGAGTTTAAATATATATGAAAATAAACAGAATATTAGGTGTGAGTTAATATATGATAATAGTAAGGAAAGTAGTTTATTATTTAAGGCTTGAATGGGATCTTTAGCTACAAGAGAATATACATGTAAATGGAAAAAAAATGAGTGATTTATTTTGTAAATTATGTAAGGAAAGAATAGAAAATATTAGGCATTTGTTAATTGAATGTAAATGCTTGAAAACAGAAAGGGTATATATAATGAAGTTATGGAAGAATAAATATGAAAAAAGTGATTATACAGAAAGTGAATTATTGTTTTTTTTATGCTGGGTTGGGAAAAGATAAAGAGGATTTAGATATAAAGGTTATAGAGTTGACAAAGATTATGTTGTGGAAATGGGATGGAGCAGAATATGGGAAAATTTAGAGTGGGGAATGGAAAATAAAGTGGCTAACAGGTTTATCTGGGCATAATTACTGAAATATTCTTGACTTCGTTTAAGGAGAAACCACAATACATCACATCACATCAGCTTCCTCATATCACATAATTTTTTTGCAAATAACTAAAAGATCGGGGTTATGCTTTTTCATAACTTAAGTTATTTTTTTTCAGAGAATATAGCTTAGTTAATAATTATTGGCAAAGGTAAATTATACTCAAATCCTAATAACTAACATTAATAAACCTAAAGATTATCATTAATAACGCACAATAAATAGTTGATATTAGAAATAAATATTTTTATTCTAACAAATTAAAATATTAAAACACAAATTACTATTAAGTTGGAAGGAATACAAACACACTAATCCAGACATGAATCAATTAATTAAAAATAGTTTCATAATTACAGTTCACTTCCAAATTTCTTCTAGAACGTTCCTTAAATTAACATCTTTTGAATAAGAAAATTAATGTCTCTATCAGGATTATTTGCTAAAAAAATTATTACTAAATACACAAATACTTGTAGTGCTAAATGGCAAATACTCTCAACTATTTAACCCTTGTGGATCAATTCTGTAAAAATCCCCATTGAGAACATTTCTATTTATTACATACATTAGTTCACTGTTAAAAATATATATAAGTAATTGATATATATATATATATATATATATATATATATATATACACACACACATATATATATATATATATATATATACTATGTATTAGGTACATGATATGTTACAGCATTTCTGCCATCTAAACAGAAATTCTCCATGTTATTAAAAGTATTAAATGAATATAGTACAGAGTTCAGACTAGAATTCAATATGAATAAATCAGGAGCATGCTTAATATATGCAGAAAAAAACCATGCACTTTAAAGGAAAGTCTAGTTCATTTCTTGGCTTTCCATTCTATTTAAGTTATTTAAAAATGCTTAATAGTATACAGACTAAACATTAAAGTAAAATTGAAAACATCATCAATTCATTATTCAAGTCATATTTATTTGTATATTCAAAGACATCATCATTTAATATAATAGGATTTCATATTCTTCACTTACTGCAATATTTACTAAAACTTTTATAACATACATATCTTCATAATGCAGAAAACTTCTCTGGTACAGACAGATAGTAAAAATCCTACTAAAATGCATTTAATGCACACTAACAGAAAGTTGTTTAGGTTAGTGCAACTTAGCCTATTTTTTTCATTCTCAGAAATGTTTCTGCACCTTAAAATAATGCTGAAAATCATAAAAGATAGATCCTGTCTAGTCAATGTATACTGAAAACATCTCATATTGACAATTTCATTCATTCCTAATTTTTCTTTTTGTCCATCTATGAACAAATTTAAATATTAGAATGTCTACTTATTAGTACATATATTCCTGAAATTTCTGTAAATATAATTATACTAATGCTTAATTAATAACAAGCTGTTAATTAGGAATTTTGAATATTTGAAAAAAAAATATTGTGATTTCCTTATTAAATTAAACTTTAAGTCTCTTCCCACATTGCATTTAGAAGACTATATATGAATGTGGATGATCAGTGTAGTCTGTGTCATAAAAGTGTTGAAATACAATCTTACATTTTCTTTGAGTATCTATGATTTAATAATTTTAGGTCTTCCATTCCAGGGTTATTTAATAATTTCAATGTTACTCTGTTTAATACCTTTATCTTGGGAATTTTTGCAAATATTCACAAATCTACTTTTATTCTGTATGAATGGTTGGCACCAGGTGCATCTTTATGTACAATAATAATGCCAGAAGGCATCCTAACATATTCTGGAACAAATTAGAAACAATCTGAATAAGAGATAGAAAGATTGCTCTCTTTTAAGACAATGTGTGAAACTTCAGCTTGATACATTTATCTCTGAATGATAGGAGAAATGGAAAAATTAGTATGATTGTGTTTCTATTTTATATTTTTGGTCTTTGTAAATGAGCTACATGTTTTACTGTAACTATAATTCACTATGTTAAATGTGTATCAATGGTCATATATATATAATATGTCAATGTTTAAGTTTTAATGTAAAAATTGTATGTCTTATTTTTCTTTATAACTGAATTGTACATTTTACCATAACTGTAAATAAGCTATGCTAGACAGGAACCAATTGTAATATAAGTAATACACCAATAATCATAGCTTTATTGTAACTATTGTTTTGAAAGATCAATAAAATGCTTTGAAAACTAAAATTTACAGATATACAAGTAAATAGTTTACATAAAACACACCCCCACCCCCACACACACACACTTATATATATATATATAAGCACTTAGACATGCATACATGGTAATACAAAAAATTCACTCTTTAATAAACCAATAAATATTATTTTATTTTAACAAAACCTAACTGCTTATTCTAATATAAAAATAAAATATTTCAGTTACTAATTTTAATTATTTTTATCTTCCAAATAGTTAATTTATTATTATTTTTAAATTGTAATAAAAGTTTTTAAAATAAACAAACTTGACTTATCTTTGAATATCCTAACAGTTTTTTTTTTTTTCTTTTAACTTTTTATTATTTCTGGTCCAGTAGTACAATTTTCTTGCTTACATACCTATATTTTCATCTATGGATATTATTTATATGAATGACAGTAGATTTTCTTTATCTGAGTTTTATACACATATAAAGCAATGTAAGTATAAAGTATAAAGATCATCAGGATCTTCTATATACATTAACAGTGTAACCTGTTCTAGACAGTCTATTTATAAGTGCTGAATGAATTTAGTCCAATTCAGCTTTCCTATGATTTCATGGGCTCAGCATGGGTTTTAAAACATTGCAGAAAACGTCGTTCATTTTCTTCTTAGAGACCAATCTCAATCTCAGCCAATCTCGAAATTAGTAACAGACATTTCTTTTTAAAGCTCCGTACTCTCTTCATTCTTTCTAACCAAGTCAGCCAATTTACATCTATTACTTACAGTATGCAATGGAATTTAAAAACAAGGGAATTACAGTAAGTTAATTTTATCTTGATTAATAAGATAATAATTTGATTACCATTGACCTGTTTTTCAGTTTATCTTCATCAATGCCAAATTAAGTTAAAAAGTTTCTTAATCCTTTAAGTAATAACAATATATAAGATTAACTATAATTAATGTATATTGTAAAGAAAAAATATTTTTATATTATTCCAAAAAAATGTTTATTTTATTAGATTAAGAATTTTGACTCTTTTGTTAAAATTATAAACAAATTAAATCAAATGTTTGTGGTAAATATATATATATTTTTAAGTGTCATAGCATCGGCCGGGACGTGAACCCGCAACCCGGGCAACTGCCTGCAAATGCAAGGCCGTCGCGCTGACCTCTCAACCACCAATGCAAGACAAATATATTTTTATTATTTTATTTTCAATAATTTACATTATTTTAAAAATATAAAAAAAATAGTATTACTTAATTAGTATTTAAACTATTCCATATTTTATTTTAAATAAATATACATAAATTTTGTCTGTGGCCATTTTTACTTTCCTTTTAAATTTTATATATATATATGCATATTAATTCCATGCCATGATACCAATCTCTCTCTCTTTATATATATAAGCCTTAATTCAAGCTCCAAATGGTGCAAAATAGGAAACAAAAAGAAGATAAATCAGCTATTAGGATTTGTATTTTATATATAAAAGAAACTACAGACAGTATTGGACGTATATTAAAATGCTATAATATAAATAGTGTTTCATACTCATCAAAAATCAGTAATATAATAAACAAGCCTAAGGATTCAATCCCTCTTGAATCTCATGGTGCTTATGAAACCTCATGTGATAAGTATAAAGCTTCTTAGATAGATATGAGCAATCGTCACATCAGTGTTAGGAGAGATGAGCATGCTAATGCAGTTAAACAACACTCATCATTATCAGCACTCTCACTCCATACTATAGATTCAGGTCATAAAATTGAGTTTTCTAGTACCAGGATCATATCAAGATGTGATAATCTCTACAAGTGTAAAATCAGAAAAGCCATTGAGATACTAAAAAGGCCAGATTGTGTCAATAAGTGAGATGATACATGCAAAATTCCTCCTATTTGGAAATATTTTTTTAAAAACATATTTTGTTTTAACGTTTTTTGCTATTGGTGGAGCTTTAATGTTATTTTCAAATCAGTGATTGTAGCGCTTCTACAACCATCTTTCTATCACTTATCACCCAATAGATAACTTGTGTGATCAAGTTGAAACATCAAGTATATTAATATAAAAAAAATATTTTTAACATTGTAATGGTATAGATGGGAGATCAGGCTATCTCTTATCTATTGTACTGTATGAACTGGATAAGCCAAAATTTCAATGATAAAGAATGGGATAAGTTCCAACTTAATATTTTTATAATTCAGAAACAAAGGGGTATTTAGATAACAAATAAATACAAATAATTTATTTTAATATCTTAATATTTTAATATTCCGTAATGTAGTCATTCATTAAAATTCAAATAAGCATAAAAATAGTGTTTCAATATTCTCAGGGTGCAGAAAATAAACTGATAAAAATTAAGCATTCTAACATGACCCATGGATATAGATAAGTGATATAATTTTTTTAAAAAATGAAATCAATCTTTAAACAAAAAAATAGTTCATTTTTTATTTATGTATATTTAAAAATGACAGAAAACAATAACAATAACCATAATAACCATTTCAACACAAAGGCTTTCTAGTTAATTTATGGACATTATATTTGAATAATATATATCATCATATATATATATTACAACCTTTGGCTTTGACTAATGATAGTTGAGTTTGGAGCGGATGCAGTATTCAATAAAAAAAAATTTTCACAGAAGAAATCTAGTAAATTAAAGAATTCACAACTAACAGTAGTTTAGACTAATCAAAGAGATCAGAAAGCTTATAGTAAACATATAATGTTTAAAGAAATTGTAGATGTAAAGTATTTGAAAAAAAAAAATGTATAAGTTGGATTCAGATGTATAAAGGCAGTTTAAAGTTTAACTCACAGTAGATATAAATGTGTTTTAATTGTTGAGATTGAATATGATACTTGAAAAGTAAGGGGGGGGGTTAAATGTTAAGATTGCTAAGTAATATTTATTTGGTTAAATAATATAAATAATTAAAAGAGATGTAAGTTTCTATTATAAATTTTAGCTTGCAATTAGTCGTATACAATTCAGTAGTTAATTTATATAATTAAATCTGTAAAATTTAAGATTGTTTAATAGGTTTAGCTAGCTGTAATCTCCATAGTTAGCTAAAAAGGCTATAAGTGTGTGAGCAAGCTTGTGTGGTAGTATAAATGAAATTTTATTTGTTGGGATAATTATAAATTTTCCTATATCGTGTAGGGTATCATTCAAAAGAAAAATGAAAGGACTACAAATATGTATTAATTTTGTCCAAGGTATGCCAAGTTATCACTTTCTTGAGTATTGAGTTTGAGCATAGCTCTCTCATGATTATAGTTATTAGATATTTTAATACTGTGTTAGGAGATTAAGGGTGAATCCCCAGCTTCATTGTGAATATACCCTGTAAGATATATATTATATGATAGTTATAGTAGTGATAGATGCATTTCTATACTTATATGTGTAGTGACTGAGTCCTGACATATTTTATAACCCTCAGATAGTAGAAGCACACTCTGCCTTCTTATCATCACAGATGTATTGCTTCATGGTCTTAATTTCCTTAGGGATATATTTCGTAGCCCCTATTTTCATTGGGTAAGAATTTGTTAACTTAATGGTTGGTCATTGTTTAGTTCTTATTAAAGTGTATTCCTACTTCAGGGCATTTTTTAATTTTAAGCATGAATTGAGAATTGATGTATAATGTCTTGGCTGGGCTTTGCTCACAACCATTTATAAAACCAATAATCATTAAAAATTTAATATTAAAATCCTAAATAAGCAGAGCACATCATAATCAGCTCATAATGGAAGCAAGTCACTGCTAAAACGGTAAGATTAAGGCTTATTACTCATGTTGGGACATAGTAAGCATTGAATGTATGTAAATGGGTGTGTGACTTTTAGAACAATTATTTAGTTTAGAGTTGGAAAGTTATAAAATGAACAGACAAGCTATAATTTAAAAGAAAAACTAAAAGATGTAAGTTTAAACCTAAGTAGTTAGTTAGATCAGTGTAACCATTAAAGATTAATGAAATAATGTATAATATTTGGTTTGTAAAGTCAGTAGCATCAAAAGACATATTTATGTTGATAAGTAGAATCAGTTAAAAATTACTTTATAATTTGTTTATTTTAGATGCTGTTATAGTAGATAATTATTTGGTCTTGCCTCCAAGGGAAACGTTTTAAACCAGCATAAATATAACTGGTTGAATTTTTATTTTTTATTTATCTAAGTCCATGCAAAGTTATGGTTGATAGAGACATGCAATGTAGGGATATTTTAAGCATGAAGGGATCATATTTTCCATAGTGATTGTAAATCCATTGTAAATATTTTGTTTTATTAATCGGATTACTACAATGTTATGCTAAATTCAAGTTTGTAATTTTTAAATTGATTTGTTAATAAATGTTATGTGTTAATTAAAATTTGATGTTGTGTCATAATGTTTTGGTACCCACAAAATCCAGAAATCTTAATAGTATGCAATTTTGAATAAATGTTTTAGTGCTTATCCAGCTATAGACACATTACAAAGGTTTAATTATTAAATTGATATTTTCTTATGAAATACGAAGTTTGCTTTAAAGAAACATTCGTAACTTGCTTTACAGATTATTATGGTTGCACTGCAAGCATACAGAAGGAGATTTACTTTCAAATTAATTATTATTTTTATTTTCATAGATTTATTGTGATGTTGACTAATACCTTGAGTGGACATAAAATCCCTTTCCCACTCCTGGTATTTGCATGCACTCCCAGTTGATAGTAACTTATTTCAAAATATAATTCATAAGATTTTATTATTATTTTTGGTTGATGAAAAGTAGATATTAGCTCAGAGATCAAGCACATGTCTACTTAAGTTATAATTGCTGGGATAACATTCATTGGTCAACAATAGATTTGAAAAATCACCAATAGAAATTTTGCATTCCTGATTTGAACCCAGAGATTATAATTTTCTAATTTTGAATTAAGAGCTCATGAACTTATTGTTATAGAATTAATGTGGCATTATAAATTAATTAAATCGATAAGACTAATTGTTTATTCAATGCATACCTGATCATGACAGTACAACAGTGTGGAGAAATTAAAGATAGTAAAGTTCATTGGAAGAGAAGAGTGTAAAAAATTTATTGTCGGAAATAAATTAATTGTAACTATGATGTTGGTGATTTATGTGGGGAATATTGATGTCATTAAAGTGTTATGAGTGTGATTCGTTTCTCCTCCTCTCTTAGCTTGCTTGTAATAGTTTATAATGTTTATTATTAGTATAATTATTAGTATAATTCTTGTGAGATGTAAGACAGCTATGGTCGATTCCTGTGATTATTATTTATAAGAACATAATAGCCAAGTCAGTCCATCCCCTTTTGTGAATTGCAATTTGGCTGGCTTAATTTAGGAAATCATTTAATTTAAGAAGAGAGTCAAATCTAGATATTTAACAAAAATCATATAGAAGTTAATAAGTTCCTTTATAAATTCATAATTTATAAATCTATGACTCCATTGAATTGGTATAGCAGCTGTTCTGTTAAAGTTATAATTTGGCACCGTGTTACTTCTCTCTCTTTTTCTTGGAATTATAATTTGGTCATTTGTTAATATGATAGCCTGATAGATAAGTAAGCACACTGAGTTAGAGTCTTTGCCCCGTTGTTGTGTTTCTCTCTTGATCACCTTTTTAGTGGTTACAATATATATATATATAGTGCAAAGGCCATCTCAGTAATATAAACTAAATAACATGTAATATTTTTCCTTATTAATGATTAAATAATTCAAAGTAATCAGAGATCCATTCTTTGGTAAATACTCCCTATCTTTTCAACAAAATTATCTTTAATCTAAAATATACATATTTTTCTTAAATGACATTTTTTATAAATAACTAAGTGCAAACTATGTATCAAGGAAATCCCCTTTATTCAATAGCTAAATACCTCAACTACAACAAGATCTTTACTATATTTATATAATGCTGAAGCCTAATTAATATTTAATAGGGATCTAATAAACAATACTGCAATGATTCTAAAAACTTAATTTTAATATACATTCAGAAATGACTTTCTCTAAGTCTCTAGGATTATATTATTTTATAGTTTGTAATTCATTTGTTATTTAGTGGAATTTTCTTTTTTTTTACTAGAGAATATTTATAAACTTGACTAATCAATAGATATTAGATAGTAACACTTCCATAATCATTCAGTTAAAACTAATTTTTGGTTATAAAATTTCTTTGTTTTTTTATCATAATTTTAACCAGGTGCATATGAAACAATTTCTGATCACAAGGGTTATTTAAGGCCTGCCTTTGTTTATCTTTAAAATTGTGAAAACTTCACTTCTGCATGTAACTGTATTTCTCTTTCACTACTGTAGCACCATCTAATGTAAGTTTAAATTATCATTAATCATTAGATGATAATATAATTTATTAAATCCAATCCCCAGACTGATTTTTAACTTTTGCATTGTATTAATGAGGACTTGGAATTTGAAGTTGGAAACAAGCCAGAAATGGTTTTAGGAATGGTCAATGATAATTTACACCAGTCTTTGGTAAACAGTAATTACTCAAATTTACAAAAGATGGAATTAAAGCCAAGAAGATAGAAATATTATTGTTTACGACAAACTAAAAATGCTTTGTATTAGCATTACAATATAAATATATATTTTAGAAATTAATAAACATCACATGACCACCACCTCTTATGCCTGTGTATAACTGTTGTTAAAACAGGCAAAACTCACTATAGGTATTGCCACACACAGCAAGCTAAAGTAATCAATGGATGCCAGAAAACTTGTGCACAAAATCCCCATCCAGTGCCTACTCATCCAATATCCCCAGACTAGTGTCTGGCTTGTGGCCTTTGTCAGTGAGGAGCCTGGGATCTGAGAGCACTGCACCTAAATCTTAGGATCTAATGCAACCCTCCAGCAACCACCTTTTATCTCCATTTAACTACAAAACTATGAGTCTTAAACTGAAAATGGCTTAATGATTTCAATCCAAGCCTATTAGCTTATATAGTCATATGGGTCTGAACCCAGTTCAGTACCCATACATTTTGGTGTCTTTGGTTCTTTAATAACCATAGCCTATAGTTATTAAAGAACCAAAGACACTAAAGCTATGGTTTTTAAAGAACCAAAAACACCAAAATGTATGGGTACTGAACTAGGTTCAGACCCATATGACTATATAAGCTAATGAGCTTGGATTGAAAACATTAAGGTGTTTTCAATTTAAGACTCATAGTTCTGTAGTTAAATGGAGATAAAAGGTGGTTGCTGGAGGGTTGCATTAGATTCTAAGATCTAGATGCAGTGCTTTCAGATCCAAGGCTCCTCACTGACGAAGTCCACAAGCCAGAAACTAGTCTGGGGATATTGGATGAGTATGCACTGGATGGGGATTTTATACACAAGCCTTCTGGCATCCATTGATTACTCTAGCTTGCTGTGTGTGGCAATATGTATAGTGAGTTTTGTCTATTTTAGAAATTAACAATTCTGTTCTTATATTTCAAACAAGCAGTTGTAAAAATATAATTTTTCATATCATAATATTAAATGTTGAATGTCTTTTGAAATATTCAAACTTTATTTAAACTTTTCAAACACATTCTATTGTTAGTAATAACACATAAGTTAGTATATAACGCAATATTTTGAATGTTATTATTCTGAATGTTATTATTCTCTTTTTCTCTTCAGGTGTAGATGACCTGACTAGTGATAGTATTAATGGAAATCGAATCTGACTTTTAGATTTTTGAATATTGAAAATTTAAAATAATGCTCTAACCAACTGAGCTATTCTGCTAAGGACCTTATCTTAAAATTTAATGTTCAGGAATCTAAAGATCCAGATTCAATTCCTATGCTAATACAGTCACTGGTCAGGTCAGTAATACTTGGACAAGAGAAGAATACTACTACTTGAAATATTGTAGCACATACTAGCCTATATGCTATTATTAATAGTTGAATGTATTTGGAAAATTTAAATAAAGTTGCAATTTTTGTAAAAACATTCAGTGCTAAGTATTAGTATATGGAAATAGCTCAACATATAATTACTACTAAAATGCCATCTTCACAACATATACATGGCTTTAAGATGTATTTTAACCATTTAGGTCTTTTTAGTTAGCCAAGTCTTGTATGACTTGCCAAATTTTACTTGTATCCCATAAGTATAATAAATCAGCAGGAAAAGGCAAATGGTTAAGAAGATTTATTGAAAATTTGTTATAAGTAAATGCTAAGGAATTTTGCTTCCAGAGGAATGAAGCCCTGCATACTTAGGCACAGTAGTTAGAGCATTCAACTTGGGAATTATTAGTTTCCAGAATCAATTCTGGTGTTCGCAGGTCTGGTGTTCAAGTGTGGCATTTGAACCTTTTACAAACTCCCTAAGCATAAACCATATATGCCTTTTTTATTTTGGTAAAAACATTTAGTTAGGCCACCAAATGTTTCAAATACATTTATTCATAGTACAAAAAGTCTGAAACTTGAAGGTGAAAAATATATAAAATAATGGTGAAGAGATAGCATTGGTATTTAATTTAATTGAAGTGCTACACTTCTTAAAAACATGGTTTTTTAATTCAATATATTCTTCATTTTAGAACAAAATTATTGTGATACATGCTATCTAAATTCCACAATGCTGGAAAAATCCAAAACAAAAACACAGTGTGGAATCATGTAACCTCCACTGACTTCAAACTTTTCAAAATTTATATCAGTAGTATTAACAATCCTCTGCAACATGAAAATTTTTCAAAAAGTCTAAATCAATTTCTGATTCTAAATAGACTGAAATTGGAAAGATAGTTTTGTATATAAAGAAGAATCTTAATCTACTATCAATGATAATCATATATAGATGGTATTTATTAACCATGTTAATATAATATTTATATGTCATACCTATAATCTAGAGTTTCTAAATTTTTAAAAATACAATCAGTTTTAAGATTTTTCTTTCAGATAGCCTTCAAGTTTAATCCAATATCTTTAATCCAAAACTTTTTTAACCACATCACTGGAATAACTTTTTTATCTTATATCTGGTCTGTTTTAGATTTTTTATAATCTTATTGAATTCATTCTAAGAATTTACGTGATTATATACTATAATCTTTTATTATGATATGTCAAATCCATTTTATTTCAGCTTTCTAATTTTTTCAATAATGTCTATGGTACTTAGTTGTCATTTTATCTCTGTATATCACTTTTGATAGCTTCTTGTTATCTCTACTATATATCTTTCCATATTTTTGTTATATGGTCTGAAGTATTTGCATTATTCTTTCTTAAGTATCTATGACTCAGATCTTAATGTAAGAATGACTAAAACACATTTAATTAAAAAAAAATCTCTTTAAATATGTAAACAAATGAATTTATTTATACAAAAAATACTCTATCAAAGTTCAATTTTATGATTTATTGTATACATTATGTTTTTATC
Organism: Epiperipatus broadwayi; assembly: GCA_028023455.1. NCBI lineage: Eukaryota > Metazoa > Onychophora > Udeonychophora > Euonychophora > Peripatidae > Epiperipatus > Epiperipatus broadwayi. The sequence goes on along the minus strand of JAQFVV010006281.1, from coordinate 2,352,313 downwards.
TGTAGTAATAATTTCACCAATCTAGTTGTTAATTTTTTATTAATAATTATCAATCTTTATATTCTCTTGTTATAAAATAAACCATTGAATATTAATTTTTTTACTAATGATCTTTAGCTCTACTTTTTAACTTTATATATGATGGTTTTTGTAACATTTATTGAAGCTTGAAAACCTCTTTTTCCGAAAACTACCATTTCTGAAAATCTGAATAGCTCAAATAATTTCCATTTATTTTTACCCTATTATACTTCCATTTTAATGCACAAAATACTTCTCTAGAAGTGCTGTAAAAGTTTTGGAAATATAAAATCATTCTGTCATATACTTTTATAATTGATTAATGTTCTTAATGATACAGTGTAATATTGTCACTGCTGTTATATTTTGATAAATATTATTTAAAATATGATATTCTTGGTCTATACTTTGAATATCAAATCTTTCACCTCTGTGTAGCAATGCATATAGATTCGAATCTATTTACATGACCTTCAAATCCCAAAACCTATTTTTCGCTTAACCTGATTTCAAAGTTTGCTATATGTGAATTGTATAAATTATCTTGGTAAAGATCTTATGTAGAGATGGTAAAATATTAATATATCTATAATTTATAAATATTTTTTCATCTTTTCTTCAAACTGTTAAATTTTTATCATTTTGATATTTGATAGATTAAATTTGCCAATAATTATTTATTTCTTCATCTGCTTCTTTTAAAATATTTGTAAAGAATTTCATTATTTTCTGGAGCTGCATTTCTCAATTCTTCATTAAAATTATTGATATTTAAAAAAAGCAAATATATATATTTTTTCATATATTTTATGATGTCTTTCTCTCTTTTTATTAACTTCTCAAATTTTCATTACCAATTATAAGTTATATATTCTTTTAACCTCATTTTTTCCTTACAATTTTCATAATTCCAGATATTCAATTATTTATACATTTTCTTGCTTTAGTTGAAAATTTACTGGTGAATTGCTGTTGCTTTTTACCAGCTATCTGTCCAGGGATTTTGATTGAAGTATTAATTCGTTTCTCATTCAAGTCTGAAACCTCTTCGAAATGTATTAATATTTTTAAACAATTTGCAATTCTAATTTAAATTTAATGGTGTATTCTGCCATTTTTTTAAATATTTTATTTTATTTCTTCAGATTTGCATTAGTAGCATTTATTTCTAATTAACCGATGATCACTTCCTGAGTTGAATCTGTTAAGAACATTACAATCTTGAAGTACATATCTTATATTTTTTTCATGTTCATTTCCATTTAACATTTTTTTCAAAATAGGATCTGCAAATTCCATATATCTTTGTCCATTTATTTCCGACCCCTGAACAAATTTACTCACAGTTTCAATCGATTTCCAATTCTACCATTATCGTCCCCGATGATACTTAATTTAAAAAAAAAAAAAAAACTGTAATCAAAAGTATTTTGACAATATATATGAAAAATATTTAATTTTTTCATACCAATGAGACCTTGTTGGAATATAAACTTGAAATATCTGTATTTAATATATTCGGTATAAATCGGTAAATGGGATAGTTAGTTATTCTTAGATAAAGATTAAAAATAGATGATAAAACATTCAAGTTTTCATCACTAGCAATTGTCGGATTTAGAGAGTAATGCTTTCTTTTTTTACTATTGCTCTTCCGGAGCTGTTGGAAAGATTTTTGCCTCACAGTAGTCTATTTAAAGGTTGTTTTACCATTTATCTATATAGACTGATAGTTGTTTCTAATAGAGCAATCGATTTTATTATAATAAAAAGTGGCAAAATGTTAATATACTCAAACTTTAGCAGTTTCTTTTTTTTTATTGATTTTTTTTTAAAACTCTGTTATTTATCTTTCTCGACGGTTAACTTCTTTTTTCTCAAATACGTATTGAATATTTGTGCCCTCTAGTGAAATAATTCAAGACTATTTAATGAATGGCATATCTATTATTTAAACTTCTATAAAACACTACATTATAATTAATTCACTTAAAAGATTTATATCTAGAAATAATAAAAAAATTCATTACTAACAAATTATTATATTTCTGTATTTTTTTAAATTTACTTTTATAACAATTGAAAATTACACTATAAAAACAATATTCATTATTGGATAATCTCCAATCTAATGAGTGAATTACAAAAAATATTAACGATTTGGCGTCTGTGATTTTATAAACTTGGAATATTCCTGTTAATTAAAGCGTTAATTAAGTAAGTATAAATTATTCTCGACAATATCCTAATATGTTTTTTTCTCCTTAGTATATAATTCTTTCACTTAATACTAAAAAAGATCTCATTTTCATTGGATATACATCAATGAAAATTATTTATTAGTAAAAAAAAATCCAATTAGTATATACATAAACTACTAAATATAAATTATTTTTAAAATGAGAATTAAAAAACAAGATTTTACTAATATTTCAGAGTTACTTCAGTTTTCTTTTGAACAATATACGGATAGATTTACCTTTTAAAGCACAAGTTAAAAAAAAAGAAATAATAAAATGAAAATTTAGATCCTAAAATTTAATTTGCTTTCTATAAATTCATTCTTAGATTTGTACTCTTACATATTTATTTTTAAAAGCAAACTCACGCAAGTAAATATATGTCACATTTGTATTGCTTTTATTATTACTAATATTATAGAAATGAATAATATATATATACAAGCAAAATATAATAAAAAATACAACATGGTGTAGTATTTATAAGCCTCCTATTATCTTCGGCTTACAGCTACATCAGATTAGATTTTATTCTGAAAAAAAAGAATACTTTTTCAAGGAATTTTCTTTTTTACTTCATTGTCAAGCAGTTAGTCATTATTTAATACATCTGTATCTAATTATTGTTATCTGAACGATGAACAATATTTCAGAATAGTCAGCAGAAGCCAATTACAAAAGAGTATGATTATTTCAAATCGAAGAGAGCAAAAGGAAAAACATAGAAATACAATAATGACTGTACAAAGCAATCCTAGATCCCAAATACATTCACTTATAGAACATAAAGGCTCACTCATTATTTTGTTTATTTGATATTTTGAACTGTCTTCTAACTTCAGCCATATATTCTCAAAAATATTCTTTGAGATAATATGGTAATATTAGCAGTAAAAACTATAATCTAGATTATGATAAAATATATTTTTAAGAAATCTTGTATTATTGATTGCTTTGATTATGTGATTTTATAATAGTGGACTCTACTCTATTACATTCATTAAAATGACAAACATATTCTTATAATCTTGTCATCCAATTTTGAGATTTTACAGCATACTTAAATAAAAAAAATTAATTCCCATATGTTATATTCAATAGGGGCACAAGACTTATTCTCATATAATAAATTAGTTAAAATAGCAACTCTGTGTACAGATAAGTTAGCTGTAATAGTTATTTCACTGTGATGAAATACCCTATCTTATTAACATGCAATTGAAAACAATGCTATATTACAGTCTGTACCTTACTTTAATCTTCAACTTAAAAACTTACCAAGACATTTACATTAGCTTACATTCTAAAGATGATAACCATTTTTATTAAAAGTCTTTCATTCAAATATCAGCCTTTCAAGCTAATTGTGCATGCGCTTTTTGCGAGTGTTAATAATAAATGAATACTTTCCTTTCCAATACAAGATATAGTATTTATGCAGGAATAAAATGAATCCACTTATTCCTACAACTCAAATGCTTATATATAAGAAAATTGAAGTACTAGCAAGGAAAGCATGAGGATAGACCACTCACTTTAAATTACTATTTGCGATGTCTGAATGAATGACGTCGGTGAAATTGTCTAGAATTTACTAAACATCACTCTAACTGAAAGGCTGGTATTTGAATGTAATACAATCATAGCGCTATATAAAAATAAATGCTTATTTAAAAGTCTTTGTAAATTGTATAAAACTTTAAGTTCATTCTGTGGACGATTTTTTGAATGGCAAAGAAAGCATAATCATCATCATATTGTAAATTCAGAAGCCAAAACAGCTTTCTTGTTTCTAGCTGTTTCAAATTAAAATATTCCTTCACCAAATTTGTATTGAATATTAATTCCTAATTCATGTAGCTGCCTATAAACAATTCCAAAAATTACAATCATAAAAATAAAGTTATAGCAAGTATATATCCTCAATGAAACCCAGTTCTCATCTCCAATATCCAGATTTTTTATCTGCAATAACAACACTTCCTCTTGTTTCATCATGAAGAAACTGTATAATACAAATAAATTTTGGTGGACAATTTAAAATAATTCCACAGATATCTTCACTTAATATTGTTAAATGCTTTGGTTAAATCAATAAATAGTTTGCTTGAATTTTTTTGGAATCAAAAATAATATCTGTACTGATTCCTTGTTTCTCTAAAACCATATTAAATTTGGATAACCATTCAACTGCATCTGCAAACAATCTATGCAACAAAATTATTGAAATAATTTTTTTGCAATGGATAACAATAATATTTAGTTATAAATATTTTCATCCTGTTTTTTTTTTTTTCAAAAAAAAATTGTCATAATATAAACACTATTAAATCAAAATATTCCTAAAGAAATCCAGTATTTTTGAAACTAATCTATCTTTTTTTTTAAAAGATATCTCATTTGGATCTAAAGCAATTTAGTTTTAAAATTATAAAGAACTGTTTAAACTGTATTATGCTGAATATTATTGTCTAAATTAAAATAATTATATATAATAGATAGTAATTTTATGTTTACATATTTACATCACTTAATATTAAGTATTGAAAGTCTTTAGAAAAATTATAAACCTTACTTAAACTTTTCAAATACATTCAATTGTTAGTATAGCTCTTAGATCTATTTATAACATGATGTTTCAAATGATATTATTCTCCTCTCTCCTTTAGGTGTTTCTGGCCTGAACATGGTTAATACAAACATGGGAATCAGACCTGAATCTTTAAATTTATGAATTTTGAATTTAAAATAATGCTCTAATCAATTGAGCTATTTTCCAAACATCTCCAATCACTAGAAATTTCATAAACTTATTTATGAGGCCCCTTCTAATTTCCTCACTGTTTGTTAAGAGCAAGGTTAATTAGTGGTGTTCAGATTTTATATATTAGCACACTAATTAAACTGGCTTATATTAAAAATTTTGATATATATTTTTATTTAAGCTGGTAAAACAAACAAACAAAAAAAAGAAATGGCTGCTATAGGAAGGTTTCATTATATGCAAAAGTTCTGTGTGTACTGCTCCCTGATCCAAAGCTTATCCTAGATGAAAAACATAAGCTAAAAAAAATTGGAAATGTAAATCGAAAAGCACTGGATAGAGATTTATTAAGCACTGCCATCTGACGTCTATTCATTGCTAAAACTTAGACTAGGTAGAATAACTATGATAAAAATTGCTACATTTTAATATATTATTTTGTTTAATAAAATAACAATCAACATACTTTCTTTAAAATATAATTAAATATATATATAATTAATAGAGATAAAAATAATACTTTCATAAAATTTAATTGCTGTATATAAATAATTATATTTCAGATTAAATAATTCTAAAATATTCATACCAATTTTATTAAGAGCTTTTTGATCTTATATATCTTTGTTCTCTCTCTTTTTTTTTAAAGATATAAAACAAAATATTCTTTTAAATTAAGAATAGTACACTCATGAATTCTTGTGACTGACTGAAAGGATACACATTGCACAAAACTTTGCACTTTTTATAAATTCATTCGAAAATTATTTTATTTTTCTATAAATATTTTTTTGTAGTAGTTTTTATTTTTCAAACTTTTAGTAAGTTCATTTGTCTTAATTCATTAACATGCAAAATTATTTACATATTCCTTAGATTTAATAAAGATTATATTTGTTGATTAAAAGTATATTTAAGTAACATTTTAACAATAATTCACCTTTTTCAAATTAAAATTATAACTTGGATAAATTTAAAAAATATATACAATACAGTATTATTAATAATAAAATAAACAACAAATCATAAATAAGTATAGCTATTCTAATTGCAAAAAAAAAAAAAAAGAAACCAATCTGTGAAACACAGATATTTCACATATCGAATATGCTGATATTTTTTTTGTTTACTTGATATTTGAGGGTGTTGTCTTTTAATTTCTTTAGCAGAGAACTAGTTTTTTTTTAAATACTTCAACCTCATAAAGCTTTTCAATATATTCTACTTTCTGCTACATCTAACCAATGGAAAACCTGATACTGCAATTCTTTAAAATGTGTTTGTGGTAATCTTGTAATGTAGTTGGGATCTATCTCTTCCATGAAAACCACGCTCAAGTTTACCACAAAATATTCTTCTAGAAAATCTTGCATTGTTCATAGGTCCAGTTCAATAATAGATCATGTGATTTTGCAATAGTGGATTTTACAGAATTGTATTCAGAAAATTAAAGAACAGATTGATTAATGTTTTGATCTTGCCACTATATTTTAAAACTTTCATAAGACATCCTTGAATGAAATCCTTTCCAACATCTTTATGATAATAGAGTGTCCAAGTCTTACTTCCATATAATAAATTAGATAAAATAACAGTTCTACATATAGTTAATTTAATTACAGTAGTTGTTTCTTGTGAATGAATATTCTAGCTTTTACTTTGTTAAAATTAACAGTAGTTTTTTCTACTTATAACATTACAAGATATTTAAACCATCCAAACTAAAAATTGTTGAAAATTTGTTTTCTACCATTGACTGATAAAAAAAAAAACCTGAGTTGTTCTTTTTTTTTAATATTAATTAATAAATAAAAGTTTTTATATGTTTCATTCAAAATATTAAATATATTGTGTAAATTGTCTTTTAAATTGGCAAAAATTGCACTATCAAAAGCATACTATAAATCCAGAATCCAAAAAGGAAAAAAAATTGCTTTTGCTTTTGATGGTTTTAAATAAAAAGTTCCACTGTCATATCCATATTGTGTACTAATCCCTGTTTGATTAAGCTACCTAAAAACAATTTGAAATATCATTGTTATAAAAATTGAAAATAATATCGAAATAAATCTTTGTTTAACAGTAGTTTCTATTTAAAATAACTTAGATTTCCAATCTGTAGTAATATTTTCTTTTACTTCATCATCTAGAAACTGTATAATATAAATAAATTTTGGTTGATAATCAAGTAATTTTCAAACAATGACATAGAGCTGTCCTATTAATTGAATCAAATACTTTGATTAAATCAATAAAAATAATATGTTAATAACTCCTTTGTTCTCAAAACTTGCATTACAAAAATCATGGCTGTAATATTTCTGGGTTCCAAAACTACAATCTACTCAAAAATATTTTTGATAGTATCTTTGCAATAATAGATAAAATAACATTCTATATAAAATTTACTGAAATCTTGTTTATTTCATTTGTTTTTAAAAATTGCAACAATAAAATCATCCTTAAGATCAGGTGGTATAACTCATGGTCAATACATTCCTAAAATATTCTAAAATTTTTGGAGTTAGCTTATCATCATTACATTTTTAAACTTCTCTAAATATTTTTATTTCATCAGGACTTAGCACTTTTCCATTTTTAAGATTACAAAGAGTATTAGACAAGAAAAAAAACTATGTTTATTTATAAATCTTTTGATCTAGCATTCCTCAGAACATTTTTACCTAATTTTTTCTTTTAAATTTATTTATAATATGCGTGTGAGGGTGCGTATGGGTTAAAATTTAGGTCTAGTGCCTTTTTTGGAAAAAAATGTATATTTATAGATGTGTTGTACTATCAGTAAACTTTTCTGAAATATTTTACATTGAATAATTCTCATATTCCTGAATTTAATTAAAAGTATATCATTCTATTTGACTTATAATTTTATATGTTTAAAGAAAAGTTTAATTTGCTCTCTTAGACAATTTTATTCAAAACTACAATTTTTATTTTTTAAAAAAATATATACTTTTTTAATTTTATATAAAAATAATTAAGAAATTAAATTTTGAATGCTAAACAAGAATAAGTCTATGTAAGAACATAAAAACATGTTAATGAAGAAACAATATTACAAATATATTTTGATGAAACAATGGAACACAAAACAGGATATGTTATTTAAATGCTGCACAAACAATAATTGTAGAGATGCAAAAGCAAGAAGTCATACAATTGTAATTATAATAAATAATTTAAAAAATTATCTACAATAGCTATATAAATATATTAATAATAATTACACATAAAAATCCTTTTGGGCACATGGTTTTGACCATTTTCAAATGTTAAGTATCTATTTTAATGTTTATCAATTACTGCAGATAGAACATCATCTAGTGTTGTATAATGGAAGTAAAATATTAATAATAACAAAATAAAATATCAGTAAAACATAATAACCCTTTTTTTCAAATAAAGATTTAAGACAGCTTTAATGAATTGATATAACATAACAATATACAAAATACATAATATATACAACTTTACACATACAACCTTATGTAATTTTTCATTCATTTTTAATTGTAATTAGAGGTAGAAAAATAGGATTAAGCTGCAGAAATGGATGTAAAATAATTCTGTTGGCAATCTTGCATGATGAATAGATAAAATTAAAATCATTAGTGAATTAATTGGGTTTCTATTCCAAAGTTCTCAGCCAATAAGGACATCAGTATATATAGAAAACATATAAATATAACAAGCTGTTTCAATTAGTTGAAGCTTACCAAAGATGTTCAGAAACTTACCAAGATGCTGACTAAATATATATTGGAGCTGAACTTAGAAATTTAATTATTATATGATTATTGTTTTATAAATCATTAATATAAATGCTAAAAGTCCATCCTAAGCTTGTCTATAAAAAGAAGAAAATATTGCTCCAACCACATACATGACAAAATTATCTAGAGGAAAAACTTATACAGAATTCACTAATATCTTTGAAATATAGGGAATTTGAACTCAGACTTTCAAGCCCCTTCACTATCTGAACTATCTTATACTACTGATACACATGACCACACACATGCAGAAAAGATAAATCATCACCAATATATATATTTTGTGCTAAACCAGCACTCATTAGTTGGTCCAGACCACCATCTCCCATACATCTATATAATCAGTGCTCAATCTATATTAAGATAGCAAATTCTTACACTTTAATGGATGGGCTTTAACCCAATGCAACCTCCAACTCTTAAGCCATCCATACCATTGGAAATCTGATGATAGAATCCCCAAATTCCATGCTGATACCAATATTGTTCTCATGCCCATGTTGACCTCAAGGGACGCTGATCTGTCATGAATAGGATAGTATCCATTTAAATACATAGAAGAGGGATGTGCAGAATGCAGGTTTAATATGTAAGATTTGAAATGCCAGGCACTCTTATACCTAGAGCCTAGTTGTAAATATAGGGAATTGAACTCAGACTTTCAAGCCCCTTCACTATCCACACTATCTCATACTACTAATACACATGACCACACACACATGCAGAAAAGATAAATAATCATCAATATACATATTTCATGCTAAACTAGCACTGATCAGTTGGTCCAGACTACCATCTCACATACATATATAATCAGTGCTCAGTATATATTAAGATAGCAAATCCTTGGACAGGCTTCAACCCAATGCAACTTCCAACTCTTCAGCCATCCACACCAATGAAAATATGATAATAGAATTCCCAAATTCCATGCTAATGCCAATATTGTGGCCCATGTTGACCTCAAGTCACTCTAACTCCTCACATATCGGCCAGTATCCATTTAAACACATAAAAGATTATATATATATATATATATATATGGGAGATATATATATATATATATATATATATATGGGAGATGGTAGTCTGGACCAACTGATGAATGCTGGTTTAGCACAAAATATGTATATTGATAATTATTTATCTTTTATGCATGTGTGTGGTCATGCGTAACAGTATTATGAGATAGTGTGGATAGTGAAGGGGCTTGAAAGACTGAGTTCAATCCTCTATATTTACAACTAGGCTCTAGGTATGAATGCCTGGTATTTCAAATCTTATATATTAAGCCTGCATTCTGCTTATCCCTCTTCTATGCATTTAAATGGATACTGCCCTATACATGAGGGATCAGAGTGACTTGAGGTTGACATGGGCATGACAACAATATTGGCATCATCATGGGATTTGGGGATTCTATTGTTAGATTTTCAATGGTATGGATGGCTGAAGAGTTGGAGGTTGGAGTGGGTTGAAGCTTGTCCATTAAAGTATAAGGATTTGCTATCTTAGTATAGACTGAGTACTGATTATATATATGTATGGGAGATGGTAGTATGGACCAACTGATGATTTCTGTTTTAGCATGAAATGTGCATATTGGTGATTATTTATCTTTTCTGCATGTGTGTGCTCATGTGTATCAGTGGAATGAGATTATGTAGATAGTGAAGAGGCTTGAAAGTCTGAGTTCAAATCTCCTATATTTACAATTAAACTCCAGGTATAAGTGTGCCTGGTATTTCAAATCTTAATATCTTGGAAGTATTATATTTTATTAAGGTATGATTTACTTTTTATTTGAAATGAACCACCCCAAATAGTTAAAGAATTCCAAAGTAACCATTTCTAACTTTCAATTATTTAATCTATATCAGACTATTTCTTTTATATATATATATATATGTTGATTTATTATGTGTGTTCAGTTAGAGTATTTCTAAAATGCTTATACATTATTGGAAAATAATTAATCTTTCCATATATTTTAATTAATTGTTAATAATAGTAAATGAGAGAAACATGTTTTTGTAGTGACGTTTTATGAATTTTAATTATTAATTTTTTAATATATAGATTTATATATTTACTATTGTAACTGTGAAAGCAAGCAACTGCAGATGGTGATGTAAGATTATAAATATGGTTTAAAAATGTAAAAAAGAGATATAACAATGCCTCACAATTGTAATAACCAAAATTACAAAATTTGCAAGGGATAATCAAATCTGCTTAACATTTAAAAATCTGTCTTGTAAATAAAAACAAAAGATGTAAACATCAGCAACAATGTTAGTATAAATATTCTTTCAGAAGAGGAATGAATTCTTTTTAATTTTATGTTTTCTTTTTAAATGTGAATTAAATAATGCAACTTTGTGATAAATCTATAAAATTCTGCTTTAAAATCAAATATTTAAAATAAAATATTTGGAAAAATTTAAACATTGTATCAATATTGACAAATGATGATATTACACAATGAGTTTCACATTGCATGTGATCTAGATGGAAACAATGCTCTTCAAAAAAAACGTTCCTTTGTAAACAATAGAGTAAAATGTTTGATATCTTCTGACTATCTGTAAGACACTTACCTCTTCAGATTTATTTCAGTTAAAAAAAATCAATAAAAACTGTATGGTAGAATGTACATTATTTAAAATCCTATGCTAATGCAAATTAAGATAATCATTGTTTAATGATTTTCAATGGCACAACTACCACATTTTTTCTGAGAAAAACACTCATTCTCAATGATTGTGGGATGTATGAAGTTAATGGATGTGTATATCATATTTGTAATTTATTCATTACTTTAAAATAAACTATTTGAATTTAAATTTTATTTGTATTCTATGATGACAATGTTATTTAAATTTAAAAAGAAAAGCATTATTTTAAATACCTATCACATACCTTCTAATTCCATCTATTTCATAAAATAAACAAATCCAAATATGTTGCTAAGACAATTTATAAACAAGATTCCTATAGAATTATTTAAATAAACCTATAAATAAGCTTCATCTTTTGTTATATTAATGCCAATCTATTTAGCTCATTAAAATAATTAATATATATATTTAAAATTATGTAGGTAGTTATTTGTCTTTAAAAAATTATGATGTAAATTTTCTCTATAATTTTCTATACAATATATTTTTAAGAACAAGTGTGAATATTAAATTTATATTTATAATTAATATTACACAAATTCAATACTAATTTTTTTTATAAATTTTATACTTTATGTCTTCTTCCATAATTTGTTTTGTATCCAAGATAAAAAAAATTAATATGACAAGTTTTTTTGTCAAGCCCTTTTTTTCTTCAATATATTAACAGAAATGTCAATTTTATTGTCTAGTAATGTATATTTAATTAGATGGAAAATCAAGAATTGTGATTATTTGATATATGACAACTTTTCTGGTATAAAAGATAGATAATATATTTAATTAAAACACCAAGCATCACATGATCACCACTTCTTATACTTGCTCAAGCTGTTAAACAGAGGCAAAACTCTCCATACAATAGTGCCACTCAATACAAGCCAGAGTGATACAGAAAGGTTTGTGTATAAAATTCCCATCTAGTGCCTACACATCCATCACCAGACTAGCTTAAGCTTGTGGCTTTTATCAATGAGAAATGTTGGATTTGAGAACATTGCACCCAAATATATAGATATGAACTGATTTCATATCTATATGATTATACACGCGAATGAGCTTGAATTAAAAATATAATATCTTTTGAACTCATAGCTTTATAGTTAATTAAAAAGGTAAAAGGTGGCTGCTGGAGGGTTGCATTAGATCCTAAGATCTAAGTGCCGAGCTCTCAGATCCAAGGAAAGAATTATCTAGAACTAAAACTGTAATTAAACACTCTTTTACTTTTGAAATTTGTATTTTTGTATCCTGCTAAGTTATATCATTTTATTAATAGTAAAAATAATATTTGAAATACAGCACAAACTGCAACAGAATAAAAAAAATGCTCTTTATGAAGAAGAAATTCATTCATTTTTATAATTCTAAAAAGAATAGGCTATTAAAATTTTATTATGTGTAATGGATAAAACTTTTGAAAGCAAATTTGCTAACGCGAAAGCTATACAAACAGAAGATAGATAAATAATTGGATAATAAACTTTTAATTATTAAAGGAATGATGATATAATGGTGCTTGTCTTATAGATAAAGATGCCGTTGGATGGTGCCATTTTTACACTAAAACTATAAAATATGACCATTCCCGGGCCATTGATTATAATAATTTTGCTGTGCTTTTTTTGTAATGCGAAAATAAAAACAAAACAAAATTGTCTTTTATAAATATTATTTTTTATTAACATATAAAATTTAAATGATAATAATAAATGTAAAATAAAATCAACAAATTACAATTTGATTCGTGTTTTTTCTATCGTATATTTTTTTAATTGTGTTACGGCTTTTTTTTTTATCAATTTTTTATCGAATATTTTTTTACTTGTGTTACGGCTTTTTTTTATCAATTTTCTATCGGATATTTTTTTACTTGTGTTACGACTTTTTTTTTTGTTGTTGTTTAACTAAAAAATAATAATCGTAATAAAAAGTAAAATTTCTTAGTCTATTTTTTATTTTTTTAGTCTTCGTTTTAAGTTTTTTTTTTTTTTTACAGACAAAGAGATATTATGGCTATTTTTTACTTCAAATAGAATGACAATAAAAAGTAAAAGTTGTTACGGTTAGGTTAGGGTTAGTTTTAGTTTTACGGTTAGTTTTAGGGTTAGGTTTAAGGTTAGTTTTAGAGTTAGGTTTAAGGTTAGTTTTAGGGTTAGTTTTAGGGTTAGGGTTATTTTTAGGGTTAGTGTTCTGCTGTTTGTAATGCTAAAATAAAAAAATTCAAAATCGTAACCATACTTGGACAAAATAAAGAAACTCAAACTTTTTTAAACAACAACAAACACATATAAATGTCTTCTTTACTTATTAAACATGTTTATAATAATTGCTTTTTATGAAATTTACAAAAAATCGTGTATATTTGTACTTTTCTTACTGGATATTTTTTTGGTACTGCTCTTTTTTACTTCAAAAATATACACACGGTATAATCTTCTTTGTCTCATTATGAACAGTACGTTACTTGAAGCGTTACCTAATTGCAACTCACTAAAAACATAGATATTTAACATTTTCCCAATTAAAACTTCAATACAGTACATTGTAAAGAGTCTTAGAATTTTTACTTTAAAAAATCTGAACATTTCAATACTTTAAAAAAAAAAAAAAAATCCAATGAAAATAACATTTCCATCCAATTCAAATACAAATTATCTCATCAAGCTGTAACTATTTTATAAACTGTGTGAATTTGGAAAATGTATTTGCTGTGATGTGACATGCATGCTGTACTGCGATGCAACATAATGGCCTGCATTTTGTAGCACAACAAAAAAGTTGTATTATAGAAAATGCGAGTTTGAACGTGTCGACCACGGAAACAGCAATTTTATGTGTTTTAGTGTGAAAACGGCACCATAGAGAGGCATCTTTAGCTATAAGATGAATACCGATATAATTTAAAAAAAAAAACATATTGCAGCCTTAAATTTGAAAAAAAAAAGTTTTAAGTAGTTACTTATTAGCATTCATTAATGTAAAAGTTAGATAAGCCAACAAAGCTCACATTGCTATACTTTGAGAAAGAAAAATAATAATAAAAATATAAAGAGGCTTTAAAAAGAATTTTTAATGACGTTTTAGCTTAAAATTGCAAAAATAAGTTATAAAAGAGCTATTTATTTAAAAAGTCTTAATATTCAATGGACACTTCTCAGAAACCATTAGTTAATTAATTTAAAAAACACTTCAAAAACAGCATATTTTCTACAAAAAAAAGTTTCATATTGTTATTTACTATTTTTGTAAAATAATTCTACAGTTTAATGCATAGTTTATTTATATTTGTAATGTTATAAAAAATAATAACAGAATGAAATAGAAAAAATGTTTTTGATATTTTTTTTTTTTTTACTATTTATAGGTTTTTTTTTGATACTTATAACATAATCAGGCTTGGCCACTTGATGGCATTCTGGCTCACCAAAACACCTAACAAATGCCATTTACAAGACCTGACTTACGGCTATAGAAAACATCTATGTTTGTCTTAGCCATTAAAAGGCCGTTTATGATGCGCAACACAGAAATAATATGGCATATTTCTGCTTTGCGACAGTTATTGTGAATCCACACACATCTTTCATTTACAGTTTGATATATATGTGTGTTTAGTTGGATTAGTCAAATTTTTACAATATACATTACACAATATTTGTATTTATAATTTATTTAATAAACATGAATTTATAGTAATTTTCTAAATAGCCACACTCTTGTTTAGAGAATGTGTAAGGTGTAAAAGCTTGCCGAGGGTAGGTAAAAAAGAATTCGGCCAATATTGCGTGTGAAATCTTGTTTTCACATGAAATACCATGTAGTTGATAAAATGGATGGCGATCAACTTTTTCCGCAGTTGCCAACAACAGAAGCCGAGTATTTCTGCTGTCCAATAAAAATATACACAAATTTTTTTAAATTTCATAGAAAGCACATATTATAAACATGTTTAATAAGTAAATAAAACATTTATATGTGTTTGTTGTTTAAAAAAGTTTGAGTTTCTTTCTTTTGTCCGACTATGGTTACGATTTTGATATCTTTTATTTTAGCATTACAAAAAACAGAACACTAACCCTAAAACTAACCCTAAACTAACCCTAAAACTAACCCTAAAAGTAACCTTAAACATAACCCTAAACTAACCCTAAAACTAACCCTAAAACTAACCCTAACTAACCCCAAAACTAACCCTAAACTAACCCTAAAACTAACCCTAACTAACCCTTAAACTAACCCTAAAACTAACCCTAAACTAACCCTAAAACTAACCCTAAAACTAACCCTAACTAACCCTAAAACTAACCCTAAAACTAACCCTAAACCTAACCCTACACAGTTGTTTTGTTATGTAGAAAGCAATAATTAAGTGAAAGAAATCACTAAATAGACATCGCAGAGTAGCAGCTTTGTCCAAAAAACAGCAATTTAAAAAAAAAGGTTGTCATTTACCAATAATTAAGTGAAAGACATTGCTAAATAGACATCGCAGAGTAGCAGCTTTGTCCAAAAACAGAGCTTTAAAAATAAAATAAAAAGTTGTCATTTACTAATAATTAAGTGAAAGACATCGCTAAATAGACATTGCAGAGTAGCAGCTTTGTCCAAAAACAGTGATTTAAAAATAAAAAAAGGTTGTCGTTTACTAAATACAAAATTAAAATTAAACAACTTTTTTAATAAAAAGGCATGAAAAAAAGTTATAGCAATCAATAAATTAATAACCCCCCCAAAAAAACCCAGCAATTCGATTTAAAAATATAACATGGCCCGGAACATTGTATTGTATTGTTTTTGACTTCCAACAACGCCATCAAGTGGCCAAGCCTGATTACGTTATAATTACCTTTTTTTTTAGAAAAGTCAAAAATTGAGTGCGTGAATCAACAGACTCTGTACAAACTGTAAGTTTGTTTATTTATTTATTTGTGTCTAGAAATAAATAAAACAATCTCTATTTGTATATGATTATTGTTTTTACTAATTTAATCTAAAGTTTGAATAACTAGCTCTCCTAGAATTTGCAGCTGTGGAATTATTTTTTATCCCATGCATATTGTGTGTTATTTTTGTTAATTAATTGAATTTGAAACCCATTTAAATATGCATCTAAAAATAGATTTTTGCAAACTCTGTCTCTTTTATGGGTGCTTCTATTTATAAAAATGCTTTTAGATTTTTTATTATTCAGAAATTTCGATAAGGATTCAAATACAAAAAAATTCTGGCATTTATTGGTTAGTACAGCTTGTACTAGGAAACACTATTGTATGGAGACAGCTTGTTTAAGTATAAGAAATGGTAGTTATGTGGTGTTTTAATGGTTTAATATCATATTGCTTATTGATTAAATGCATCAAGAATATATTGTTTATTAATTGGAAAAGATTTAGGATCGTCATCATTTATGCACTTTTATGCACTTTTGCTTGTTGGCACCTCAGCAAAAGTAAGATAGTTATTATTTTTAGTTGTTATGGAATTAAATATTTACAAATGGAATTTAATGTCAGCATACCACTAAGGCATACGTTTAAACAAGCATATTATTAAGAATATCTTAGAGGAAAATGAGTCAACTGAATATTTAATATGGAAATATTAAATCAAATTCACAGATAATGTACATGATCTATTCTTGGTGAAGTCTTCATTATTTCCTCTTAATCAATCTCTAATAGAACATGTTATTTTCTCTTTTTTTCTAATTTTATTTGCTACATCTATTGGTGATTATATTGTTATTATTTATTAGTCCAAGATGACATAACATTTTTTTGATTTTATGAATTACATAACTGTTGTTTAAATGAGGGCTTAATATGGCAACATGACTAGTGTTATCAGCCTTAAATGAAATACTTATTTGTTTAAATTGTTCTATTAGTGTGTGCATGGATCTGTAGTCACTATAGCCAGATACATGTATTTAATTGGTGATAGCACAACATAACTGACAATGATTGAAAGTACAATCTCACCTGAGTCTTAAATAAATTGAGTTTACCTTATATAGTCCAATCTCCTTATTGCATCTTAATTTGATGTCTAACCATGAACATGATTAAATCATCTATCATTAGAACCAGATTCAATTATATTATTTTGATGTTATTATAATCATTAGATTTAGAATATATCAAATCAATCAACCAAATAGTAAACATTCAAAAATAAAAAGCACATGTTCAGGTAAATAAAATGAAAATACTTACATTAGCCAAAAATATATAGGTAATCAATGTATTATAATAATGATATAATTGTAATTGTAAATTAATAGATCATATTTGTAAACTAGTTGAAGCACATTAAAAAGGGCAGAAATTAATATTTGCCGAAAAAGCTTTTTTGTATACAATACTGCTGTTATATAAGGATATTTTATATCATTGATTTATTTTTAAAATATAAAGATTATAAGTTCATTTAGTAATAGATCTTTATTATTACTGAAAAAATTAATAAACCAAAGTATTATTATTTTTCTATAATATATTATGAAATGATGAACTGTGAAGGATAAGCCCTTACATACATTTTTGGAAAAAATTGAAAGTATAAAAGAAATATGAAACAAAATGATATAAATTATAGCAAAATTAAAAGAAAATATAAACCAGACTCAAATGAAATTTGAAAATATGGATTAGAATCAATTGAGTTTAAAAGAAAATTGGACAAGTATTAAGCAAAAATTGAAAGAAAATATGAAAAAGTGTAACATTAGTATGGAGGAAAAAATTGAAATGTATAAAAGATAATCAAATAAATATTCAAAAGAAATTTAAAAGTAGGAAAAACATGATGGAAAGAAGATTCAAGAATATGAAAAAGAAGTGTTACAAGAACAAGATGGGTCTGGAATTAAAAGTAGAAGGAAGTCAGAAGTATAGGGAAAATAAGAAAAAAATTTAAGTATGAATTTTAAAAGATGAAATATCACCTTAAACAAAATCTCCAAAATTTTATAAACTTGACATTAAAGAATGTCTGAAGAAGCAAGAAAATGATAGAGAAAAAAACAATAGGATATTTAAGAATGGGAAGCAAATAAATATAATAAAGAAAGAAGTGTTTGAAGATTATGAAAAAGGTAAAAGAATGTAAAAAAGCACAGAATATGTTAGGAAAATATGGTCAAGAGCAAACAAAAATGGTGGAGAATCAAAATGCCAGGAGACAATTAAATGTTAGAAAGAAATGAATGGATCAAGAACTCAGTAACTTGAAACAAGTTAAGTTTAAATGAAGATCAAATAAATGAAGATATTAAAAGTTTAAACAAATACCTGCAAATTATTAATGATTAACAAATTAAAAAGGATTACTTGAATGGTATCAAAAATATATTGGATAGAATTTGAAAAAAGGTACTACCAAAGTGCAAAAGAAAGCCCCAACATATGGTCAAAAAAGCATCATGATATGAGAAGAAATATAGATACTTATTTTTTAACAAGAAACCTATAAAAACATATGATGTCCTGAGTATGGCTATTGTGATGATAAATCTACAGATCTTTTTCAATTGCAAATTTGCAAAAATCCTAATAGATAAAAACATAGAATTCACATACAAAATAATGATACAGATATAAAATTTACCAGTAGTAACTGTGATTTGAATATATTGACATGAAGTTGGCAATGATTCTGAAGCTTTGATTTTATAACAGTGGATGAAAGAGTCACACATTTCAAACAAAATTTGTCTCTTAGAAAAAAATGTCTTGCAACAAGTTGTGAAAAAGATGGTCTGATACATGTGTATAAATTATCTGTTACTGAAGTATATAAAAAAATCCAAATATTTATCTCAATATAAAAGAGATGATTGCATTTTGATTCTAAAGTATGATTACTTATAAATGTCTATGAGCTGTAGAAAATATGTTATGGTGTATGAAATTGATTTACAGAATAAAAGTCTAATAAATTATTTTATTAAGAGAAAGAGATTAAAACAGTGCTTTTCACACATTATTCTCTAGTTCTTTAAAGCATATAAATTTACTATTGGTGAAAAAAAATCAATATGTTAAAATATATGATAAACACAAAATAGTAAAAGTTATTTAAAGCTTAATAGTAGTAATTAATTTATTGAGTGCACAGAAAGCTTATGTAAATACTTTAAACAGGCTTTAAACTGTGTTCAATGTGCTTTAAAATTTAAACCACTAAACATCACATGATTACTATTTTTTATGCTAGCACATTACTGTTATTAAAACAGGCAAAACTCTCCATACAGTAGTGCCACTCAGTGCCAACCAGGATAACCAATGTATGCACTGAGTGGCATTACTGTATGGAGAGTTTTGCCTGTTTTAATAACAGTAATGTGCTATCATAAGAAATAGTGATCATGTGATGTTTAGTGATTTAACACCAATCCTGACTAATAGGATAGTGGTGGATATGGTTGTTTAAGAACCAAAGACACCAAAATGTATGGATACTGAACTGGGTTCAGACCCATATGAATATATAAGCTATTGAGCTTAGATTGAAAATATTGTTTTCAATTTTATTCTCATAGTTTTGTAGTTAAGTAGAGATAAAAGGTGTCTGCTGGAGGGTTCATTAAATCCTAAGATCCTGGTGCAGTGCTCTCAGATCCAAAGATCCTCACTGATGAAGGCCACAAGTGAGAAACTAGTCTGGGAATATTGTATGAGTAGGCACTAGATAGAGATTTTATGCACAAGCCTTCTGTCATCCATAGATTACTCTGGTTCACACTGAGTGGCACTAATGTATGGAGAGTTTTACCTGCTTTAAAATTTGTAATAATCAAGCATATTTTGCCGATAGAGGGACCTTCCAAATCATGACACAAGATAGTGACTTTTTTTATAAAGATAAGAGTGGCCATCTTATCTTACCTAAATTTCCACTTATATAGATAAATCTGAAGCATCTTGATTAGGAAGTGTAAAGTTGTTGTTTTCTCCACTGTTTAAGTGCACTATTTTCTTTACAAATTGAAATATGCAAAATCTTGTGATTTACAATGAGTTAATATTATGATCTTAATGTTGGCAATTCTATAAACTATAGAAGAGTAGTAATTAAGTTAATGAGCACACAGAAAGCATATGTAAATACTTTAAACAGGCTTTAATCTGTGTTCAATGTGCTTTAAAATTCATAATAATCATTTGCTCTAATAAGTTAGTAGGCAATGATTTTTAGGCAAATGTTCTCAGTCTAATCTATGACAATAATTGTTTCTATGGTGATAAAATTATAATTATAAATATCATGACTTACTAAATTTAATGCTATGTTTCATAGATTTTAAAAATATATTTGTAATTATATAATTCTTGAGTATAAGTTTAAATTAAAACTCACCTCTCTAAACTTAGCACAAAGTAAAATATTTAAAGATTATTAAATACTTTTTTGCATTGCGGGAAAACATTATCTTCATTTTTTAATATGCTCTAGTATTCTATACCAGAAAATTTAAATAAAGAAAAATATACTTATAAAAAATATTTAAAATATAATTTCATAGCTTTTTTCTTTTTTAATAGGTTCATATTTCCTACAGCAAATTTTAAACTATTAGTAAATTACATTGCTTGATATTTTATATTTCATTTATTTTCATAATTTACATTCATTGCAGCATTTAGAAATCACACTTTCAGCACCCTCTTCCAATCCAATTCAAATATGCATTTATTTGAATTTGATGATCCCTAATATTTATAATATTTATGGGAATATCAAATTATTCTTTTTCTATTTTTTATTATAAACAGACACGTAAACAACTCAATATCATTTGTGATAGGTTTTTTTATTTCATCTTGCCTTTGCATAAACTACCATGTCTTAACAGCTTAGCTATTACTCTACCATCTTTAAAGACTATTTTTCATGATGAGATGCCAGTGATGATTGATAGTGATTATAATGAGAGATATAGAATAATCATAATAATTCAAATGAATAACAAAACTTCATCATGGATACAATGCTAAAAGTAAAGGTCCATATTTAACAGGCATCTTAAATTTATGTCATGGCTTTTATCTCAGCTCTTACTGACTGTAAAAAACACAACAGTCCATGGAAAAATACTATACAGTCTTTTGTTAACTGTATATTTAATAAATTCACATTTAGCTCACATAATATCTTTTTAAAATATATCTCTAACACTTAGGATTTCATGTAGCAATTTCTCTCCCAACCACTAACCTATATCTTCCACATGCTGAATAACTCTACTAACATTGCAAAGAAATACAAGCCACATTACAAAATAATTTCCAAACTACTATTTAAAAAAAACAAAGATCTAATATTCACTTCAAGATGGTTCAAAAGTGTTTCAGTCACAAATGATTTTGACAAAACATTCATTAGTATTATACACCTATTCATTTATTGTAACATTATATAATTTAGAGACCAATACTTTCATATCTCTCTATTTAAACAGATACCATTCATAATGATAATATATTAATAACTCAACCATGTTGTAAAGTGTATGCATATTCAAGCATTTATGAGAAAAAATATTTTAAAATACCCTTAGATATTTTATAAGGCATCTCTTTTGCATTTACTTTTACTTTCCAAAGTAATACAATAATAATCATATAAATATTTCATTCAACTTTTAAATATTCAAGCAATATAATGCATAATAATAATAAAGTACTAATTTTAAAAAAAATATTTTAAAAATGTTAACAAATAATGCAATATAAAATAATTAATATTATTCACAATTCCAACAATTATTGAAACTATGAATGGCAATTCTCTTCTTCTCTGCTATCCATTCTAAACAAGCTATAAGGATTTATTACCTGTCAGAAAATTATCTTTTGAAAACCTATTTTTCTTTAATTAATATAAAGACTAATCTATCTTAAGATTAAATTAAAAATACATTTTCTAATAAACATTTTAGTCTAAACCTTATTTTGAAATATTACCTATAAACTAAAATTACAAGAAAAATTTAATATTACTAAAAGTCTTTCGTTTTCCTTGCACAACACATTCAAAAATTTTTCCCTATTGTTTAGTTTTGAATAGAATGATCTGAATAAAGATTTCTCTCCTCTCCTGAGCCATTCAATAACCACATATATAACAAAACTAAATCCTACAGAATCTGAAAAAATATTGTTCATCCTTTAAAGATATATATATATATATATATATATATATATATATATATATATATATATATATATATATTAGTCTCTTTTCTGAATACTTATCCAGGCAAAACAAATTTTAATAAAAACATAATTAAGGATCCATTTTTATGCTAAATAAGATATCCTTTATGTACATGTTTCATATTAATTCCAACTGTTTTATATCAAAACATATTGCAATAAATATAGTTCACATATAATATCTACATTCCCATCAACAAACATTTGTAGAATATTATAAAATAAGATTTATCCATATATTAATTTTCTTTCAGCAGTATTCTATGTTTTGTATTCACTAAAGATAGATATTTAAAAAAAAAATTCAAGACTTATTTTTAAAAATGTGTATATTTCAATTAGTTATCTTTAGGTAAAATGACAGCTTTTTCATCCAAGCACAAATTATATAATACAATGCAAATCTTCAAAAAAAAAGCATTATAGTCTACTTTATTTTAAATAAAAAAGGCATTTCAAAACATATAGTTCATTCATCAGTTTTATAATAAATATTTTTTTTTCAAAAGCATATAAATTTAACAGTCATTTTCTTTCAATTGTTCTTTTAAAAACATATCACTCACAGATGTAAAATTAATTTAAATTAAGCTTTAAAGATAAAGTGTTCCATTCACATCGATGTAACAAAAACAATTATACTTGCACATCATAAAAAGTATTTCTTCATCTAGATTTTGATTTAGATGCAAAATATTAAAATTTCTTTTTCTTCTCTTGAAATTTATAACATTATGAGAATATTTTCTTTATATTAGTTAGCTTAATTTTTATTGAAAAATTATATTTATTATAATGAGATAAAGTTATTTAAAATAAATGTTCATTTACTCTGTATATATTAGATATATTAAATTTGAAGTCCTTACATATCTCCATATCTCCTCTGGTCTTATGGTTAAATTCTACTTGGCATTTGGTGCACATTGTACCAACTCTTAAGTGACTACCTTCATTTTCTGTAAAAATCATTGTAGTTCTTAATTAAGCTTCAAGTAAAACTTTCTGATACTGAACAATTGGTTTCTATTTAATTATTATTTAAAATAGGTACTAAATTATACTTTTAAAACTTTTAAATAAAAAATAATAATGATTATAAAAAATTACTACTTTAAAACAATTAGATAAAAAAATAATTATACATTTCTCAATAACATACTGCACTGTCTATACTTGATCAGACACCTTCTTTTATATTGATTTGATCTAGTGATTTCATTGGTTAATTCAGCTTTTAGAACACTTGCTAATTTGCATAAACTAAATTAATTTCACCTTTAAAACAAGTTTTAAAACTATGAGTCATCATCTTTAAAATATTATATCAGAATTATTCAATATGTTAAATATTAAATACTTTTATTAAAATATCAAATACTTTTATTAAAACAGTTTTAATATTTTAATGATTCTAAAATATTAATTTTTAAAGCAAAATATTATATTTAAACAATTTTAATTATTACTTTTAAAATTTTTATCTGTAGACTTTATTTTGCAACATTTACAGTGTATCTATTTCTATTAACAAGACTAGAATTCCATGTTTTCCTTTCCCTAACACATGAAAGCTCACATACAAGCACAAGCTTTAAGTCATGTGACACCTTCAGAACCTTCCAGACTAATATTAAATTATTTTGATTTTGATAATAATTTAAACAAATAATTATTTTAAACACATTAAATACAAATCCATTTATTATTACTGCTGTTTAAAACATCCAATCAACACTTCATCATTTTTTATTTTCAAAAATATACATTACATATAAATATATAATTATATAATTAAATACCACAAACAATTAAAAGTCTCATTCTCCTTTCTTTACAAAAACTTTATTTTCTGTATATATATATATATATATATATATATATATATATATATATATATATATATATATATATATATATATCCACTTATTCATTATATCCAATGTTTCAACTATATTTAATTTATAGTCATTTTCAAGGATCTAGAAAAAAACACATTACATTATAACAACCTCCATAACTATCCACACAATAAGACCAAAAACATAAAATCAAACATAAAAATATAATAAATAAATATAAAATACAAAACATGAAACCCTACACGCACATACATCCTGCACAATTATATTAAAACAACCTTCTTTCTCCCCACTTATCCATATCTTTTTTATATAATAATATATTACATTATATATACACTACACTTACTTGTCTCCCTTCTCAAAAACACTAAAGTGTTTTTGAAGGGTATAGGAAAGAAGAAGGAAATAAGTATTTTTTATATATTGGGTTTTTGGATAAAAGAAAATGTAAAAAAAAAAAAAGTTTTTTTGAGGAGAAGGGAGACAAGAAAGTGTAGTGTATATATAGTGTAATATATTATTATATAAAAAAGATATGGATAAGTGGGGAGAAAGAAGGTTTTTTAGTATGAATGAATTGTTGTGTGGGAGGGGGGTAGGGTTTTATGTTTTATATTTATTTTATTTTTAGGTTTTTGGTTTTATTGTGTGAATAGTTATGGAGGTTGTTATAATGCAATGTGTTTTCTAGATCCTTGAAAATGACTATAAATTAAATATAGTTGAAACGTTGGATATAATGAACAAGTGGATATATATATATATATATACATACAGAAAATAAAGTATTTGTAAAGAAAGGAGAATAAGACTTTTGTTTGTGGTATTTAATTATATAATTATATATTAAATACATTATTATACTATTTATTGCTAAAATTAGACTATTGTATTCTTATTGTATCAATTAAATATAATAAATATTATTTAATTTTATCTTTTAAATGGTATATTGTATTGTTTTATTACTTAACTTATATTAAAATGACTTTAAACTATTTAAAACATCTTTAGCTTTTATTTACTGAGTTTGAACTCATAGTACATATAGAGTCACAATAACATATTATAAACTAACATAAATTTATTATTTTTTAAAAAAAAGCTACATTTCAAACCTTATTTAAACTGTCTGCACCTAGTGTAATGGCACTATATATATATATATGAAAACCAGTCACTCTTCACAAATCTAGTAGCTTAATTGTAAGTATAGGGGAATTGAACTCAGACTTTCAAGTACCCTTCAACTATCCACACTATCTCATACAACTGATACAAATGACCACACACATGTAGAAAAGAGTAAATAATCACCAATATACATATATCATGCTAAACCAACACTCATCAGTTGGTCCAGATTATCATCTCTCTCTCACACACACACACACACATATATATATATATATAATCAGTGGTCAGTTTATATTAAGATAACAAATGTTCATACTCTAATGGATAGGCTTCAATCTACTCCAACCTCTAACTTTTCAGCCACTGGTATCATTGAATATCTGATGATGAAAATGCATGGGATTTGGGATTTCATCAACATATTTTCTATCCTGAAACAACAGATACTGCTAGTTAAAGAAAAGACAGAAGACCTGGTTTAAAGTTTTTCTGCCCCTTTTATACCCTTGGGTCAGTCTTTAGATTTCTGCACATAGACTTTTATCTTTTGGTTTACTAAAAATACATGTTGATAATCTTGTGCATTCTTAATTAGTTTTAAGTTACAAAGTCTTTTTTTTTTTATAAAATAATTCTGCCATTTTTAATTAGCTTCAAAAATATTTTACTGATTGTAATCTTTTACTTAGAAATTTCTTTTATTTATCTAGATTAGAGGACTGCATGTCTTTTTTATTTCTTGCAATTTCAACTTTAATTAAATTACATAAATACAAACAAAAAATTAACTTTCATTGTACATTTAAAAAAAATAAATTATATTAATTTTAAAAAAAGAAAATTAAATGGTGTCTTTTAAAAGATCTTTAAATTTTACTTTTTTTCTTTAGCTTTTAAATATTACCATATTCCCAGGCTACACAATCAAGAGCAAAATAGGGAATTGAACCTATTTTATTTTTACTATGTTTTAAGTCTGTATTCTGTTTTTTTTTTTTTAATGTATTAGCATTACTGATATATTTTTGTAGGCTATCACAAGTGGTATGCAATTTTACATCTCCTATTTTTTAGTGCATAACACATTAGGAATGAGAAATATTTCTTCATTTACCTATATCCTTTCTGCATAAGTATATGACTAACAATAAGAAACCCAAGTCATAAGCACATATGAACATTTCTCATCCTTTTGAGGCTTATAGGCTCACAGAAGCTTGGTCCACCCTCCCATTTCTAGAAACCCTGCTACAAATATACTGATAGGCATTTAAGGATGGTCTTATGTTACATACTGGCATATAATCACTCAGAGTTATGCTTTTCCCCCCTCTTCAGTATCTGCATACCTGATGACTACTTTTGATTTAAAGCCTATATTACCTGCAATCATGTTTATATATATATATATAGTTGTATAATCCGGTTTCAAGTTTTTTTTTTTTGTTGTAAAACTTTTTTTTTAATTCTTCAGCTATGGATTTTGGGCCATCATTGTAATGCTTTTCATACCATTACAATGTTCTGAAGCTTCATGTTGGGACATCATTGTAACATTTTTTACATTTTATTAGGCCTTCTATTATGCACTAGAATGCATGAGTTAATCAAGTTATGAAGAAAAAAAATATTTTGTTCATATTCTAAAAACATAGCTATATTTCCTGATTAACTCAACCTAGTATTACAATTTGTATTGCCAGCAGAATCAGTTTTTATTTATTTAAACAAGAGTTCCAGAATTTATACAAGAATTCACTGATATCTGTCACATCGCACATGATAAATTAAGAAGAAAATAAGAAAGTAAAATCAAGATTGTTTCTAGTCATTTAACATTATATTAATGTTTCTCTGGGGCTTAACTAAACAACAAGCATATTGGCAAAAATAATTTATACATAATAAATTATAATAAACCAACAATAATAACACACAATGAAATTAATATTAAAATATAAATATTTT
The DNA here is from genome assembly GCA_028023455.1 of Epiperipatus broadwayi. Taxonomy (NCBI): domain Eukaryota; kingdom Metazoa; phylum Onychophora; class Udeonychophora; order Euonychophora; family Peripatidae; genus Epiperipatus; species Epiperipatus broadwayi. The sequence continues at coordinate 2,324,618 of JAQFVV010006281.1, read as the reverse complement.
ATTAATACAAATTAAAATAGTGAAAATAATGCAATACTAAATTAAAACAATCCTTAGTTCACTATTCCTAGGTCATAAATGAAAGTCTCTTGAATAATAAATAGCAAATATCTATATCAGTACTATATTATAAGCTTATAGACTAGTAATGTTCACAAACAATTTAGTCATAGATCAGGAATAAATGATCTCTAAGGTTACTGGTAAATTTTGTAGTACACATTTTGGAGAGCTCATTGAAGTTAACTAGTTTTACTCTATTGACATTTGTATGTTCTTGGTCCATCCTAAGGCTAGACTCAAAAGTTTTTTCTGAATGGCTTCTATGACAAAATGTGTTTGTAAATGCATCGGTTCCACTCCCACCTGTCAACCTACTTCAGCAGATGAGTAGTAGTCCTGTATATGAGTAGTCCATGATAAGACATTTTTCTATCCCAGACTGATGGAAACTGCTAGTTAAGGAAAAGATCCAAGACCTGGTTTAAACTTTTTTGCCCCTCTTATAGCCTTCGTTCAGTTTTTAGACTTTTGCACATAGACTTTTATCTTTTGTTTTATTAAAAATACACTTTGATAATCTTGTGCATTCTTTATTAGTTTTAAGTTACAAAGACTTTTTTATAAAATAATTCCACCATCTTTAATTCACTTCAAAAAGATTTTACTGATTGTAATTTTTTACTTTGAAATTTCTTTCTTTTATTTATCTGGATTAGTAATCTCCATCACTTTTTTATTCCTTTAAATTTCAACTTTAATTAAATTACATAGATAAATACAAACAAAAAATTAACTTTCATTGTACACTTTAAAAAAATAAATTATACTAAGTAAAAAAAAGGAAAATTAAACTTTATTTTTTGAAAGATCTTCAAATTTTACTTTGTTTAGCTTTTAAATATTACCAAATGCAAATATATTTGAACCATATATCTATAAAACGGCTAAATATATATACATATTATTATTAAAATATAGCTATTTCAATTTAGTAGGAGTCATCTAACATTATTTTTGTCATGATTTAATTCATAATTTATCAAAATATGTTTTTATATATTAAAGTTTAATTTATAATACAATCAAAACTTTAAATTAACTTTAATAATTTTTAAAAACTTAAATTGTCTTAAATACTATTATAATTTATCAAAACAAATTTTAAGACCATATTTATTATTCGTTAATTATTACTAATTTTATTTATTTATTTATCTATCAAGAAGAGTTTTATAGTGTAGAGATTAGCACTTTCCATCTAGCATTATTATAATTTTGAGATTAAATGTTTTCAGATCACAAGTAGGCTTAGAGTTTTTTTCTTTAGGTAGATGTCCTATAGCTAACCCATCCAATAGTGACTAATTAATGGGTATCTAGTTTTTTATAGCTAGAAAGTAAAGATTTTGGTTAATTTAGGGTGGTTAGATGAGTGTTAATGCATTGATTGTGAAAAAAATTATATAATTCTAAAAGTGGATGGTAAGATGTCATACAACTACCTTTCTCCAATGTTATATTTCCTTATTTTGTATTTGCCAGTTTTAAAGACTATAATTTTACAGTCTTATATTAACTGCTACTATAAAAATTAAATCTCGATATAGATGGATTACTAAAAAGATTTTCTTCTGTAATAGCTAGTTAAAATTTATTTTTTTACATGTGTATGTGTGTGTATATATATATATATATAAAGGAGTCACTGAAATCTTCTAGCTCAAACATTTATTTTTCATTTCATGATACTATCCAACTGTCTTGAACAGATAAAATTGGAACCACTTCTCTCCGTTTCCTGGATTTTACTAGGATAATAATATGGCCAATGATATTTGCAAGATTCAACATCAAATTCATGGATACACTTTTACAATTTCATTCAAAGTTGCATTAAGGAATATTCTACACAGTGAGCTTGTGAGTATTGCTTTATGCCAATTTGAATCAGGTTAAAAACATCTCAATAAATTTGATGTTGAATCTTGCAATTATAAATTGTTCATATTTACCATTCTAATAAGAAGTCAGGAAGCAGACAAAAGCTTGTCCATTTTTACCTGCTTATGACAGATGGATGATTCCACAGGTAATGTAGTATAGATGGCAGTAGGGATTTAAATGGCTTTTAAATTTGTTAAATATTAAGTGATACTCTTTAATTATAGAATTATATGTGCATAAAAATTAAATTTAATTTTTACTAATTTTCTTCTTTTCTCAGCCAACACAAAATCTGGTAAAATAAAAACACTCACAGAAAAAATGTTTTTTTTTTTTAATATTTAGCTTTATTATTGCCTAGAATGCTTTCAATATAATTTACTATATCATAATCATGGCATATAGTGGCATGATTAAATGGTTCTTTATATCAGTGTTTAATCAAAGTTTAATTAACTGTTCACATATTCAATTTTAATTCAAAAGTTAAATTTGAATATTCCAATAGCTCATTTTTTTAAAATGGGTACACTAGTTTCTTTATTGTAAATAAAAAAATCAGTCACTAGTTTATTGTGCATGCTTCTTTGATCTTCAACTTTCAGTCCTCTCTCTCTCTCTGTATACACTATCTCTGCTTTTGTTAGTTGGAATCTATGCCAGTTTTTCACTCATGGTCTTAAATATTAACATGTGTTCTTTGTTTCTGAGGACTGTATTGTATAAATATCTGTCTTGAGTAAGTCTCATTAACAGGTGGCCCTCGACTTCCTACTATAGTCCATGATTATGATATAGTAAAAATATATTAAAAGCATGCTAGGCAGTAAGAAAGCTAAATATTAAGAAAACTACCTTTTCTATGAGTATTTTCATTTTACCAGACATAAATGAAATTTATAGATTGTATAATTTTATGGGGTAGGTTTTATTCCATTTTAAGTGTAGTTATTTGGATCACATTAATGGTTAAACTCAACTATAGTAATAAATAATCATACAATTAAAAATTGAAATATACATTTAGATGTTAACAGGAGTTTGACATATTGATCCATCAATTGAAAGTGTTTTTTGAATTTAGAATATGCCATACATCTTAGATTTTTTTTCCTTTCTATCATTCCTTTTTCATTAATTACTAATATTTTCTAAATTAAATTATTTCCTGTGATCCAGAAAAATAAATGCAAATGCAGCATTAATTTTTAATATGATGTATTGATAAATAGATCTGCTTTTGTCTCTCTGTAATAAATAGAGAAACAATCAATATTATCACATTAAATGTCATATATCATTTCAGTTTTCTTAAATATGTTAATTTTATTTTTCAAATTATTAATAATTTATTTAGATTAATAAGCACATAAAGAAATAATATGTGAACATACCTGAGTGCATGTTCACATGCATGCATGCACACACACACACACACATATATAAATATATATATATATATATATAAAATAGAATTTCTGATAACTTTAAATAAGTTAGATGAATAATTTGCAGATAATTTACACTTACAAATTAAGACATCATTATAAAAAAAACTAGAAAATGAACTCTTATAAAATTTAAGTTTCATAGAATAAATATCAGTGCTCAGATGACTTTGAGTATCTTCCAATGTCTTAATGCCCAATGTAATAATATAAGCCTTCCTTTTTTATGTTTATTAAAACAACAATTAATTAGATTTAAAGCTGAATTAAATGGATAGCTTTTAGACATTTCATTTTGGCCTATAACTGAATTTGAGATTAAACACCTCAACCAAATATTAATATAAATGAATAGTCCACAATATCATAAACTAAATGTATGTAATTCCTAACTGGAAATAACGAAAGTCATCTTTAATTAATAACTTTAAATAAGTCAATCAATTAATTTGATAATAATTTAAAAATTATCTTTATATTAAAATAATTAGCCAGTCATCTTCCTTATTAAAAGTATATATATATATATTGTTAAATTTAAAGCATAATATACTGTAATGATATATAAATATGCCGTTACATTAATTTAAAATAAAATCTTAAAGTTCACAAGTAAAAATAAAATCTATTAAAAAAAAACAAACTAAACGCTAAAATTAAAATATTTGTTAAACATATATATTCGCACAGATGCTAAACTTTAAAAATATATTTTTTTATAAATAAAAAAAGGTATTTGAATGTACTTTTTTTATAAAAAAAGATTTAAATATAAAAATAGTTTAAAAAAGAAATAATGTAAGTAAAAATAAAAACAGGTATTAATTAATTCCTGTAATCTGTAAATGGAAATGATTGTTTATTAATTGAAAAGCAAGCTAGCTTTAGGGCTCTTGTGTAATTAAAAAGTCAGATGAAAATTAGATAAGAGAATAAAGAGAAATTAGCTTGACCAATGGAAGCACCAAGCCTCAGCCCGGACCCAAATGAAAAGGATGGATTAGTGACATTTTGTTGGTTGAATCTGTGTGGATACTATAAAAAGAGAAATACAGTTTTCCTGACAGTTTTTTTTTCCAACTTGATTTGGTGAGATGAACGACAAGATGCACTTGTCGTTCTCTCTCTTATTTTAAAAAATGAAGACTGTGATACCAGAATGGAACCAGCTAATGCTACCTCCAGAACATCAGAGCAATCTTCCAATGGAGACATCATGGGAATTAAAAACAGGAACCTGGACTCTTCTACAGTGAGCTATGAACTTTACAATTTAAAAAAAAATAATTAAGAACTTTCGTTCAAACTTTTAAAATTCAGCTAACCTAAATTTAAAAAAGGAATTCTTATCTGATTTTCAAATTGACAATCAATATTTAAATTATATATATCTGACTTATGGTTCAAATTAATTATAAATGTTTAAGTTTTACATATTTGCTTGCTAAAAGAAAAAAATCATTTCCATTTTATTATTTTTATTTGTATTAATATTTATCGTTTAAATTATTAAATGCATAAAATTTAAGTTGGGTATAGACATTGCATAGATTCATTAGTGGTTAATTATGTTGTGGTTTTCATATTCAATTAGAATATATAGGTCATTGATGTCGATGCGGTATCTTATGATGAATACCATTGGGTTTCTTGTATTCCCTCTGCAATTGACATTATCGATGACTTTGTATTTTGATCGGTTATGTTTATTTTGGAATGTTTTAAACCATGGAATCTATGCAGCTGATCTATACTCAACATTATAAAACAAATTTTATAAAAGTCATCTGGGTGAACATATCTAAAGGTTGAATTTAAGTCGGGCATGAATGGCTATATAGATTTGTAAAGTTATATATATAGTTTAAGGGAGGGTAATCTTGGGTTATTCGTTTTGTAGTTGAATTAGCTCAATGGATTGGATATATTTGTGTAATTAGTAGATGTAGTATGAGATCCACTATGGGCAAAGATTGCATATATATGCCACACACCTTCTGTTTGCTTATGGATGGGTTTGTAAGTTGGCAAAGGACCGCAGTCCATTCCTATGGAGTTTTTTGTTTATTGTTCTACTCATCAACAGATGTAGCATTCCTGTTGGTGGAGAGACAATATCTTCTCTAACTCTATTTACTGTTCAGATGTACATTCCTGACAGTATAGTATTTTGTGTTGTCATATTTTCATGCTACATTGAATACATAAATATATCAGATGGATTGGTGCCGGTTTGACTGCGAACTTTTGGCCTAAGGTGAAATAAGGGAAAGAATATTTTCTTGTCAAATGCAGATCTATGTAGTCTATTCATACTCGACTCACTAAATAAATATTAAACTCATTAATGCAATCTATTTAAATGTAAAATTAAAGATTAATATAAAAATCTAAAATGTTAAACTTATTCCTTAAATTAGAATGATTTTATATGTGTGTAAATAAATATTTTTATGTGTTAATTTCTGGCAGTGGCTTTTATTTTTTTTTATATTTAAGATATAAAGTTATATTTTATAATCTCTGCTATTCCACTGAGCTAGTGACTTGGGCTAACGATCTGAATATTTAAATAAAGTGGAATCTTAACAGCGCGTATCTGCCTTCTTTATAAATTTTTCTAGGCTCAAATGCCTAGATGGCGCCCTGGTAGTGCAGATTGCGGTTAGATTCGATCTTCACTTTCCTTTTCGATCGTTACAATACATTGAAAATTATCATATGCTATAATAACATAAAACAAATTGTATAAACTTCAGTTTGGCTAGAATTCAAAATATCTATTTTCTATGACTACACAACTAATTCTAGGATGATACATTTTATTTTTGAAGCTTGTAATTCACACTACATTAAATAAATTATATAATATTAAATCCTTTAAGTAAGACAAGGATAATTATAGGATCATTTTAATAATCATGCATTAGTTAATATTTATTTAAAATATTATTTGTTGATTTGTTAAAAAATTATATATAATATAATTCTTAACATAAAGATTAATTAGTATAAGATCATTAAAATGAATCAGTGCTAAGTTATGTGACTCAATAATTTGGGTTTTCTTTTAAATTACTACAGAAGCTAATAATATTCAAAATATAATATGCATTAATTACTAATAGTAGTGAATGTGTGTATACACACACACACACACACACACATATATATATATATATATATATATATATATTACTATTTGTAATTAAAGCCAGATGGTTAAGATTCTTTCTATATTTCTCCTATTAACATAATGAATTGAATATTTTCTAGCTTACTGTTAAACAATCAGGTGGGGATGGGTTTTACAAAGTAGATAAAAGGATTAAGTAGTAATATTTACTGAGGCTATAACCTCGATAATATGCGTATAAAATGTGATAGTAGGGACCTCTACAGGTGTTTTAACCACAAGCTTACGCTATGGAAGAAAAGAGGGGAACCCCATAGGGGAACCCTTCTTTACTCCAACCTACTTTCTATTGAAATAGGTGAAGCTGAAGCGGTTAGATCTGCGAGCGTGAAGCTATTCAATACTTCACTGATTAAGTCCACAATTCTTATTACACATTAATACTCGCGAAATCTTTCGATTTACAACGAGTCAATGGAAAGATTTTATATTTAGAAATCTATTACAGTAATTTAAAGTTGTAATTATAAATTTATTAAACGCACAGCACTTTGATTATGTAGTAATATTTACTGAGGCTATAACCTCGATAATATGCGTATAAAATGTGATAGTAGGGACCTCTACAGGTGTTTTAACCACAAGCTTACGCTATGGAATTAAGCATTTTTCTGATTTTAAATTTATACAATTTATATTGAAATTTTAAGCAAATTTTAGTAATTTAAATTTCACATTTGTGATTGTTAAAATAATCTTAAACAAGCTAGGAAAGATACAACTATCATTTTCTATTTGTTGCTATGCAATTATAAACAAATGACTTAAATATCTGAGTTATGGGTATTCCGTATAGTTATGCCACTATATATGTGTATAATGCAAAAGGATAAGCCAAAGAATTAGTATAATTGGTGAAAAAGGAAAATATTTCAAATTATGGTATAATATACTTAATATGCATAGCATATTAAACTTTTCAATGGGTGATCCAAATGAGAGATTAGTGTTACTTTAAATTATATTTCAATAAGTGTTTTTTGTTACAATTTATATTATGATTATCATATGATAAATACAATGACAATAAAATAGTTCACTGTAGAGAAAAGTCTTATAATAACAAAAACTTGTACTATTCAAAAAAGAAAGTAAAAAAAAGAAGAAGATATTATTGACAGGTTTTGTAATTATTAGCCTGTGGGAACTTTTAGGGATTTTATATTTTGGTCTTACTTCTTAATTATCTGAAAAAAAAATTAGTTGAAATCTGAAGAACAACCAGTTCAAATTCAAATCCCAGTCGTGAATATGGCAAATTATGTACTAATCACTATGTCATGAGCCTTCATATATTGGCCTTTTTTTAAGTTACCACAGAAGCTACGTTTATCAGAAAATTTATGTTAATGATATTTTATTTGTAATTATATGTTGGATTATTTACATCATTACTTTTAATTATTAAATGATTTTTTAAATTTAAACTTTATTTTATACTTTTCTAAACACATTCAGCTATTAATAGCAACAAATCAATTAGTATGTAATATAATATTTTAATTAAGATTGTTTTCCTTTTATCTTTTAGATGTTGGTGGACTGACTAGTATTAGCATAGAAATTAAAACAATAACATTTAAATTCAGGAATATTTAATTTTAAGAAGTCACTCTAATTAATTAAGTTATTCTGTCAAAGGCAATAATAAAAAATCATATTTTATTTATGAGAATTCGTCTAATTTTTCCATTTTTTAAAGTCATGATAAACTATTGTTTTTCAAACATTATAAATTATCATATTATTTGTGATATTATTTGCCACACTGTCATATGAGCAATTTCTTTAAACTTTTTTTTTCTAGCCAATATAATGTTTTCTCCCAATTTGAACAATATGTATGCTATGCTAATTTAGACATATTTGGTTTATCTCCTCTACTTATTATTTTGTGTTATTTTACTCATTTTTGATAGGATTATTGGATTCACTGATTGATGACTTTCCAAATTTATATAGTAATTTATAAATACAGTTTTTATATTTTAGCATTTTACATTTAGATTTGTAGAAGTTTGGATTACTAGCAATGTGCTCTGCTTTGGAAAGCTCTCATATTATATGTATGGCATATTTTATTTATTTTGCCTGTTATTCCAAATATATATGACTATAGTATAATATCTATCAATGTTGTCTTTTGATATATGTTTAAAGTTTTTTTTATGGATAGTTGAGGATAACCAATAATTGTTTCTATAATTTGTTCATACATACAAGGGTTAACAAATGAAATAAAGAAAATATGCAAACAATATAATATCAAAACAGCTTTCCAAAGCTATAATACATTGAGCAAACATTATATTTCTGCAAAATTTAAACTTCATATGCTGCAAAACATAAAATCTTTCTTGAAATCATCCTGCGAATGTGGAATGATATATATCAATAAAACCAAAACTCTATCAAAAATGATGTAAAAATACAATGTAATAATTTAAGAGGAAAATAGATGTGTTTTAATTACCAAACATGCATGTACCAATGAGCACATGTTCAATTCATAAATATTGAACAGAATTTTAAAAAATAAAATAAAAAATGTAAAGAAGCTGGTCATATGATAATGGCAAATAATCTCACAGATCATCCTAGTGTAATAAGCCATAATTGCTGGAGACTATTACATAACTTTTACCTTAAAAATGGAGAAATCAATAGAACCTTCATATATACGTACACAAAACTCAGTATTCATTAATTTAAAGATAAATATTTTAATTCCCATGCTAGTACTGTCTCAGTAATGGCTACTAAACCTGAAAAAAAAAACTATAATATCACTTTAAATAAATAATGTAATATTACCAACAGTTGAATGTACTTGAAAAAGCCTAAATAAAGCTTGAATTTTTCTAAAAACATTTAATAGTTAAAGTAGATGATGAAAATAGTCTAACAATTAATTACAAACAATACTATTATAAATTGCATTTTTATTAAATTGAATATATAAAATGAATAAACAATAATACATTAAAAATATTTTATGGTGAATTTCCACATAGTTTTCATAGAAAAGGCAGACTTGTTTAAACTATATAAATTATTTTGATGCCATCTAAAGAACAATTTTGATTTTGTTCATTGAAAAAAGTATGGCTGAAGATAGAATGCAATAGACAATAAAATGCAAAAGATATCTTGCAAAGTATCATTCCAATAAAATAAAGCATTTTTGTTCTATTTGTAGACATATTTATACAGACTGATTTTTATAATAACTGCAAAACTCATCTCTGGTATATAATTATTATGATTTCTATTTTTTTTCTTAGAGTTGAAATGATCAATATGTACATGAATAAAGTATGCAGATTCATTATTTTATTTATTTGACAGTTTGTGAGTGGTTTTTATATATTTTAAATAAGCAAAAGATTTACTAAAGTTTATGATGTAGCTTTAAATATTCCAGAGCTAAATGAAATTGTGTTAAGAAGTAAGAAGCAATGGCAAAATATCAGTGACAGAGGTCAATTATTACTTTTAGGTTATAATATTCTGTAACAATGCTACTCCTGCTATTTAAACAGAGCATCCCAGCAAAAGAGCTATTATAGGCTAATGGAGAAAGTTGTTTAGCCTCAAGGAGATTGTCAACTAATAATAACTGATAGTTTCCTAGCAAATGAAAAGGCAAAATTTATTTGTGTTTGCATGGATATTTCTATTCTTTATTATGATAACAATTTATAAAAAATATTTAATTTCAATATATATATATATATATATATATATTATGATTTTATATTAAGATTTTAATATATATATATATATATATATATATATTAAAATCTTAATATATTGGTCATAATTAAAATTTGAAATTAGCATATAAATTTGAACTAGTCATCATAATTCTTTTTTTCTGTAGTAATCAAATAAATTATTTTGATCTATGTTATATTGTTTATTTAACTTATGATTATTATAGTTTAAACTTCATTATGTTAGAGTTTATTATAATATAAAAATAAATTATATTATTAATAATAAAGTGACTTTATTGCTTAGAAGTTCATAAAGTTTGAGTAGTTGATGGGAAGTGCAGAGCAATCCACAGATCTTGCACTCTGGAGTCTATTACTCTTCTACAATGCAGAATATCATATAAGTATATGGGCAATAATAATTTTGCCTCTATAATCTTACTGAAGAAACTGTGATGAGATGATTTATTGAGAAACTTTCTGTCTAATTATTTTATTATATTACTTTAAAAAATAAAATATTCTCAAACACTATAGATCATAAATTTTTTGCCACCATTAATAATGACTGGTATATTAATGTGATTTTGATAAATACTGTCTTGTTTGATTGATAGCTAATAACATCTAACTAATTCAATTTGGTAACCAAATGCCATTATTTATTTGCCTTCATCTTATATCTGTCAGCATTATTATCATCATCATTTTAAAACATTATCAGTTAACTTCAGGATAAATATATTTTCCAGTTTAGACTAATTTATTGTATCTATAGATTTTCTCCATATTATTCATCAAAATTCCTTATCTCATTTATCCATTTTCCATCTCATATGCAATCTCTTTTTAGATGTTTTATTATATTTCGGAATATAGTTAAAATTTTTAGTTGCCCATTTTTAGTCATGTTTTCTAATGACAAATACTGTCTACCTTCATTTTATGAATCCATTAATTTTTTCAATGGTATCACCTGAATCTGCTTCTTATTTCATTAATATATTTTCCATACACACATATGTGAAATGATTTGAAGCAATGACCTACAATATTAAATTTAGTTATCAATGTAATAAACAAAAATAAAATCAAAATCATTTTCATTAATTTTTCAAACTTTTCAATAGGCATTTAGGCAAACAATAATTCTAAAATGCTAAAATTTAGATCTGTAAAGATAACTACTAGCCCTCATGCAAATCAGTTTATAATTAAATTTATAAAAATAGTTAGGTGCTGCTCATAATAATTATAGGGCTTACAAAAGGAATGAAAGTGATTTCATTTTCATTTATTATATTGAGAACTTTAACAATGGAGGATATGACACTAAATTTTTCAGCACATAAAAACTATGGGTTTATCTTCTTAATTAAATATCATATTATTTGATGCTACTTAATTTTTCCTTATGTAAATAAAAGTTTATTGTTGGTTTACAAGATTATTAAAAGAGTTAATTAGCAATTAATTCTACTTTTGTAAAACTGATTTGAGTCAGGAAAAATCCACATTTTTGATGGTTTAAATTATGTGCTTCCTAGTGTTTTTGGCTATCTAAAAGTCAATATAAAAGTTTGAAAAATGAATGAAAGTGATTATATTTTGATCTCACTTTTTTTTTGTTATGCTGATAGCTTTAACACGGTAACGTTGTATTAATTTGTTTAGTGCATAAAAGTTAAGGGTTTATTTCTCTGATTATAATTAATATTATTGAATATATTTAATTTTCTCTTACATACTTATATATATATTAGTGACATTCTGGTCAAATCTAGTTGATAAGCCTTATAAATATTTAGTGAAAGAAAATACAAAAAAAAAAAAGAAATTGAAAACGAAAATAAACATGCTAAATAAATAATGATACTTTGTAATAACGACATGGCCGAAATGCAATAAATTAAAAACAATAGTATTAATACCAACAAAATGAATAAAACTAAAACAGTTGTTATTTTTAACCCTCACAGCATAAATCAATCTTCAACGTTCATTATATTTAAAATTTAATACAATATAATTATATTAATTGTTGCCTAATAAAAAAAATATCCACTCAAAAATGAATTAGCCCCAATCTCCGCAGCACTTAGAACTTTGTATCATTAGGCGGCTTCACTCAAACTGCAACCTACAAACGAGAGTTCCAATAGAACTTATCATTTGAACGTAAAAGAAAGTTATCATACATTCAATATTAGCAATTCGCAACGAAATTAAAATTTTTTACTTTATAAGAATTTTTTTAATTTTTTGCGAATGTGTAGTTTCTTTTAGATTTTTCATTTATGTGCGTGTGTGGAGCGTTTTTGATAGCTCTTCTTTATTGAAGTAACGTTTATTTCATATAGATGTGTAATATTTAGAAATTGCCGTTATAATATTTAACAACATGTTTTTTTTTATTTCTTTTAATAACTGAAATACAGGCTTATTATATATCTGTATCAATATATGTAATATATAAATATGAGCACAGACTTTCACATGACCCATCACTTTCCATTCTATCTCATAACACTGATACACTTAACACATATATGTCGAAAAGATAAATGATTTATTTTGTATTTTTTAAAAGTATTACGTATTTTTGCTCTTTATAGTCTTATTCTTAAACTTTATCCATATGTTTTGCTCATATATTTGTTTATATTTAAATCATGTTTTCACAATGCGTAGTTATTTTAAGTTTTTAATAATTTAAAATGTCATCAAAATAATCATAATAATTGATGAGAATATATATAGAAACTTACACACATACAATATGTAAACTAATGTAATTAAAAATAATTTAAAACTCTTTTTCAAACTTGCAATAACAATAATTTACATGAAAATGTAAAAATGGGTCAATTCTATAGAGAATTTCATAATACAGTGCAGTAAATATATAATGCTTCAAAAGATATGGTAATTATCTTGAATTATAGCAGAAATTGAATTGTAACCTTAGTTAAGAGTACTTTTTAAAAATAAAAGTCAGAAGAAAGAAAACAGATAATAGACCGTTGCGTTCAAGAAGTAAATCATTATCTTTTTTATGAGTCTTTCAAGAGTTGCTAATAATGTTATTTTCATCTGAAAGCTATCCCGCTGCTTGTGGTAGAACTGATAACGCTACGGCAAGAGAGTCTGGTGAATGTAGTCTGTTCTGTACTGTCCGGGCAGCAGCTTCCTACGTGATTTTCCCATCGTGGATGGCTATTACTTATTATTTGAGTAATATCATGGTTTTTGACAAAGTGGTTAGCCCATTATTATTAGCCAGCTTGTGGTCACAAGAATGCGCATTTACTAAAATTATAACATACAAAAATAATACACAGTTATAAGATCAGAGACCTACCTACGAGTGTACACACATACAGAATCATACGTATATATTTGTATGCATATATATTTGTGTATATGCAGTATTTACTCAATAATTCGTATGTGCATATATTTTATGCATGTCTGCATGAAAAGCTTATATGTTTAGAAGGCATATTTCTACTCAGTTAGTGTAAGTAATATTTGGAGTATTGAGTTTAATTTTAGATCTTTATAAAAAAAATTTGAATTAATCACATTAAAAAAATTACTTTTACTCATTTTATTTGTTTAATATAAAAAATATTTTCAATGTTTTATATATATGTAGAATTGAAAAAAAATAGACCCTTTCATATTTAATGTTGATATGTTTTAAATTTTGTTTGTCGATATGATCGTTACAATTCTAAAGGCTAATTATTTTTTTATACAGTATTTATAAATTTTTTAAATAATACATATACAATTTTGCGATAAAGTAATGTTTGGATGAAACGATCAATCTGATAGCTTTACGAAAACTAGAAGAAGAAGAAGAGAAATATAAAAAAGTAATTTAAATATTAAAGTTATAAATGAAGATAATATTAAAAGAGTCAAAATTTTGCAAAAGCTTTGATTAAAAAAATGAAAATATAATTTTATTTATGTAATGTAATAAAAAAATGCTATTTTAGAAGATTTAAACGTTATTATAAGCCTAAAAATAATCAGAAAGCCTCAGAACAAAAACAAAAAAAAAACAACAAATCAAACTTGTTTGCTATATCTGGGTTCAGATACTAATTATATTTTACCTGTAAACAATTTAACTTAGTTACTTTACTAAACTTGAACATTAAACAAACATTACACAAATATTTATTTTATAAGATTTGCCATAACTAGTTTTATCCAGAATTAGAAATCAATTAAAAAAAACCAATAATTTTGTAGATTTTGTTTGGGGGGGGGGGGTACTTAATTATCAAAATACAATCTAACGCTCGTTTCAATTGCTGAGATATTTCATAGTCTAAGTATATGCATCTGATTACTAGTGAGAGGGATAGTACTATACATATGAAAATCCTACATCTCCATATAAAATGAATAGTGTATCTACTCTGTTTTATTTTTAGTTTATCTGATGCTTTGTTTTTAATCTGATTATGTGATAGATTAAAGATTTGTTTTTTTTAAATCCATTTTATTCAGCTTTATCTTTATCTGGAGATCAATTCGTTGGTTCCAATCACTGCAATATTATTTTCTGATTTTGATTAATTTATAAATAAACGAAAAAGTTAAAAAACTTCAACAAAAATAATAAGATAAAAAAAAAAAAATAGAATTCCCAAAAATCTAAATGTACAAGAATGAAAAAAAATCTTTTGATAGTGATAAAATAAAAGATCATTCATTATCATTATTTGAACAACAATTTAAATATTTACTCTCTCTCTCTCTCTCTCTCTCACACACACACACACAGACACACATTATATACATATAAATGAGAGAAAGAGAGAGAGGAAAAAAAACCAATTAAACTAATAAAATATACAAGTAAATAACACATTACAGTTTACTTAACTATATAAGCTGTTTAATATTTTAACCAGAGAAATACTTCACGAAATTAGAATTAAATTATGAGATTGATAAAAATTAATATTAAAAACATTTCTTAAATTATTTTGAAATATTTTAAGAATATTCTTATAAGCTATAAATAATTTTTGTTAAAAGATTTAGTTAATCTTTATTAATCTATTATACAAAAAAAAAAATATTTTGAGGTGTTCTGATGGTGCCGCTATTGCTCTCAAATTTTTGTTGCTATTTTGTGCTTATCTCCAAGATCTTTATGGTAAACTAAAATTATTAGTTTAAAAAAATCTGGAGATATTATTGAACAGTATTATATAAGTATGCAAATTTCCGAATTAAAAAAAAACTGCAAATGTCATTGATTGGTTACATAACAATACAAAAAAAGTGACAACACAATAGATTGGCTCATTCTTTGCCCATAAGGAGCATTCTTTTTTTTTTTTTTTTTGATATGTCTGAAAAGAATATCGTAGGTTTCAATTATTCATTTAGTTATTTCAGCTTATTTTTATTTTTAAACCAAAATAATACAAGTTTATAATTAGATTATATTGAAAATGCTTATTTTAAAAAAGTCATTAGTTAAGGTAACGAGGAAGTTGCTATTGATTTGATGAAGAGAAATGCTATTATAAATGTTGATGCAAAATGTTTTGGTAGAATTTTGATAATAATATGGCAATGTTAAATCTTAACATAGTAATTTTATTGATTTATAATATCTCAACTACAATTTGTATTTTATTTAATAATTTTTATAAATAGGTGATGATTATAATCTAACATAAAAAGTTGTTGCTATCACTTTGTATTCACTTTAATATTTTATTTTTCTATTTTCTTATCCACATTAGAATGTCTTTTGTTTGGAAACTTATATCCCTAATAATTAATTATAAAAAAAAAAATGTAAATGTGCTCTTTAAAAAAAAAAACCTTACTTTGAACATATTTGAGAATAGATATCCAAACTTAAATTTTTAGTAATAAATAATATTTCTTTAGTGTAATTTTCACTACACCACTCTCTTGCAAAATAGGGACTGATTCTGGTCCTCTTTTAACATCTTGTGTAGGTATGCAATCATAAATATATGACCAATAAAAAGATCCGGGATTTCCAAGATGTGCATTTTTTTGAACCAGCACCCATCTGTTGGCTCTGACCACAATCTCTTTCACATTTCTTTATCATTGTTCAAAATATACATAGATAGAGAATTACAACAACTTATTTGCTAATTGTCAAATGTGCTGCCCTCACAACTTTGACATAAATCACTTAATAAATGTATGTTAATAATTTTTATTATTCATTTCATTAGACTAGAGATTATCCAATAATGAGTAATATTTTTATAGTACAATTTTCACTATACCATTCTCACACAAGATTATGACTGGTTTCTATCCACTTTTAATATCAGATCAAAGACATGCGAAATATGATATCTATCTATCTATCTATCTATTTATCTATCTATCTATCTATCTATCTATCTATCTATCTATCTATCTATCTATCTATCTATCTATCTATCTATCTATCTATCTATCTATCTGTCTGTCTGTCTGTCTATCTGTCCATTAATCCATCCGCCAATCCATCTATCCATCCATGCATCTATCCATCTATCTATACATCAATCCATCCATCCATCTATCTATCTATCTACCTATCTGTCTATCTGTCCATCCATCCATCCGCCAATCCATCCATCCATGCATCTATCCATCTATCTATACATCCATCCATCCATCTATCTATCTATCTATCTATCTATCTGTCTATCTGTCCATCTGTCCATCCATTCATCAATAAATTAACAATCAACTAATAAACACACACATATGGCTTGCTGAGATAATGCATTCCATTCTCACACAAGATTATGACTGGTTTCTATCCACTTTTAATATCTGATCAAAGACATGCGAAATATGATATCTATCTATCTATCTATCTATCTATCTATCTATCTATCTATCTATCTATCTATCTATCTATCTATCTATCTATCTATCTATCTATCTATCTATCTATCTATCTATCTATCTATCTATTTATCTGTCTATCTGTCCATCTGTCCATCCGTCCATCCATCTGTCCATCCGTCCATCCATCCATCCACCAATCCATCCATCCATCCATGCATCTATCCATCTATCTATCCATCCATCTATCTATCTATCTATCTATCTATCTATCTATCTATCTATCTATCTATCTATCTATCTATCTATCTATCTATCTATCTATCTATCTGTCTATCTATCTGTCCATCTGTCCATCCATCCATCAATAAATTAGCAATCAAGTAATAAACACACACACCTATGGATTGCTGAGATAATGCATATATTAATCATTTATACTAAAATGTATAGATTTGGATAAGATTTAGGAATGGATTGTGAATAATACACTAAACATTATTATACATTTAATATCTTTAATTAACAAATCATAAGTTAATTAATACAAAATTAGAAATGCATTGGGATTTTCATGTGCAGGTGTGTTACAATGATGAGCTGAGTTAGTACAAGGTCTCATCTTTTATGATGCACTTTAATCATTTAACTGTAAGTTCAAAGTTTATTATAAACTAATATCTGCAGTTCATAATCAAGCCTAAATATGACATGCCATTGCTATGAGTTCTTGCAAGAATGATAACTGACAAAATATAATTCATTTTTGACTAACTTATCCATAATGAGCAATGAATGTGCTCCCTACACAGATTATTTATATAAACTAGATCTGATGTTCAGATAAATTCTGAACTGAATAATAGTATGGAGGGATAAACTGGTATTTGTAGCAAAGCTTCTGATACTAAGGTACTACACTAACATAATAAAAGTTGTAACCTGAATATGTGATTATTCATGGGATTCAGCACAATTGCAGTAAACATAAAAAGAAAATGCAAGTTAAGAAAAGTAAAGAATTGATTATTATCTTTATTTAACCCATTCAGTTGCAATTTATTTTATTGGCCAAGTGAGTAAAACTATAAACTTTTGATTGGTCAATTACAGAATCAGCAGTAAGATATATATTTCGTCTTTTAATATTATATTCATTTTAGTTTCATTTGTAAAAAGCAAATTAATAATTTGTCAAAATATGAAAGTGAATGAAAGTTTTTTCAAAAATAAATTTCTGTTTATATTTATAAAAATATTTTATATTGGCAAATTTAAAAAGAATGTTAGTAACCTATTAAAAAATGTTGCTTACATCAATGATTTTTTAGCAGTAAGATATATATTTCATCTTTTAATATTATATTCATTTTAGTTTCATTTGTAAAAAGCAAATTAATAATTTGTCAAAATATGAAAGTGAATGAAAGTTTTTTCAAAAATAAATTTTTGTTTATAATTATAAAAATATTTTATATTGGCAAATTTAAAAAGAATGTTAGTAACCTAAAATGTTGCTTACATCAATTATTTTCTTTTTCAATTTACGTTTGTGCTAAAATAAATAATTTTTACTAAAATCTTTCTATTTTCCTAAAATAATTTATATTTTCAGCATATTTTATCAAAATACATTATAATATGTAAATAAATGCCTGAAAAAACATTAATTTTTATTTGAAAATCAAATAAAGCACTATGAAAATTGTTGTTAGCACTGGTTTCTTTTTCAATTCACATTCCTGTAAAAGTATACAATTTTTTACTAAAGTCTTACTGTTTTTTCTAAAATAATTATGGTTTCAGCATATTTTATGAAAATAATTTATAATATGTCAAAAAAATACTTTTAAAATGGTTTAAAACATTCGTTTATCATTTTCAAAATGAAACAAAGAAGTTGGAGTGGTAAAAATTATTGACAAGTGTCTTCTTTTATCCAATATGGTCAACAGCCAATCAATGTGAAGCAAGGGCCATATTCTACCATTAGTAAAACTAAAATTTGAATAGTATTGATTTTTTTACTTGTAAAATAATTCAAGAGAGGGCAGCATCTTACGGTACTTTTTTTACTTCGTTTCAGGAGAAGCCATAATATATCACATCACATCAATCTGTTAATTGAATGTAAATGCTTGAAAACAGAAAGGGCATGCATAATTGTGCACCACCTATGTTTGACTAAGTTGCAGCCATCTACCTCAGCTCTGCAAAGAATTTTAATTAAAAAACTCTTAGATTACCAGTCATCTAACAAAATCTCATCTTTATTGGTTAAGGTAAATGATTTTTATTAATATAGTTCTAATGGATGTGGGAAATTTAGCCCACAATCTGAAATATGGGATATGTTTTGAACCTCTTGATAACATAATTAACAGTGGTAAAATCGCAATAAAAAATAAAAAAGATCTCCCAGAATAAATGATAAATCTAAAAGAATTAGCTCCGTTAATTCGAAGTCAATTCGAAGTCAAAAAGAGTCAAGCATTATATAAACTAAAATTATCAAATAAATGCAACAAACATCTAAAAAAAAAAAATATTTAGAAACGTCATAAAGGATCTAGAACCTAACAAAGAAACAGTAAACCTGCCGAAAGATCAGGGTAAAGTTGATATTTCTCATAAAATGCTTAATTACAATAATAATAATCATGACTATATGTATTCCCAAGATCTAATTAAAAATAAAAATGTAAATGAATCTGATACTTGCAATGGAGTTAAAACAACAAAATCTGAAGTCACAGAGTACTTCGTGAAGTTGAACATTCTCCAGAGCCTGAAGGGTAACATAGACCTAGGCACAAGATATGACATAAACAACAGTGCAGAAAATTCACAGAGTTCCAATGTAACCATTAATACTAAGAAAATTTATTCACATAGTGTGCCTAAATACTGGAATACTAACCTTAGGCTGCTGAAAATACTGAAACCCAACAATGTTTCTAGTGTAGGCCCTACCATTCCCGAAGCACATGCAAATGTTTCAAATGTTAACATAAATGCCAATAAGTGGAATACACTTTAGACGACAGCGTAACGTCCAATCAAAACCCTGAAGGTTTCATTCAAGTTAAAAAAAGATCACAAACTCTCTACAAAATGAACTCTCAAATCATAAAAGGAAATAAACTTTCTAGCACTAATAACCAAAATTCAGCCTCTGATAATTCAAGTGCTATAGAAAAATATGGAAAGCAAAAAATTGCAATGACATCCAATGACGCAAACAAAAATGAAGACAGCATCAATACAGTGGAAGATTTATGTAAGCTTTGTGAAACCAATTGCAAACACAAGATGCTAACTAAGGAACATGAGACCAAGCATAATATAACTGACCTCAATGTCACAAATATTACTGATAATAAACATAAAAATTATTCTTACCAGCCTCAGTTAATACTGGAAAGCCATGTCAAAGGCGATTCTAAAACCAACAAAATATCTACGGAAATAAATGGTAAAAAATAATATCGATTTTAATTGTAATAGTAATAATAAACAAAATTCACATCAAAATATACCTAAAATAAAGACCTCCAAACAAACAATCTCAGAAATGAACCACGAGTGTTCAGACACTACAGTGAATAACAACAATAACTGTTCGACAGGCTACACTACAACTGGCGTGTCACTCATAGCGGCTAAACAAAATACTAAAGAAAAAATTTTTAATACGGATGTAATCCATTGGCCTGAACTGGCACATAAATTAAATAATAAAGGCATCAAAACTCAAAAATACACAGAAACAAATAGCTGCAGCACATATATTAATGATAATATTACACTAATATCTGAAGACTCAATAGATAATAATGCAACAGTCACCAAAACTCAAAAATACACAGAAACAAATAGCTGCAGCACATATATTAATGATAATATTACACTAATATCTGAAGACTCAACAGATAATAATGCAACAGTGTCATTTCCCATGTCGACGCATTCAACAAGGAATAAACATGAGACTCAACCAAAAATTAACCCCACGAACAATTTACCGTCTGAAAACAGCTTCATAACTAATTCAAATAAGCCCAAAACTGATACTATAAATAAATACAGTTCTGAAACAACACACATGCATAATACAATACTAGAACCTGTATTAAATCATACCAATATAATTAGTCTCACTGGTGTTCAAAATACTTCCTTACAAAGCATGCCACTTTCTATAGATGAATTCCCAACTCTTCCCTATTACTCTAGAGAAAAAGATCAAAATAAAATTTTCCATACCGGTCATAAAGGAAACTACTCAACAATCAAGCAGACAAACCCAACCCTAGATTTGACACAGAGTAATTTAAATTACCTTACTCACATAACACCTATTTCAAAAAACTTTAATACAATGGCTAACAGTTCATCTAGGAGCCACATATCATATGCTAACATAGCAAAAATTGGTACTACAAGTCCAGCTAAGTCTACACAAAATACCAACAACTTAAAAACTAATTCATACAATGAAACCTGCTCCATACCCGGAACAGCAAGTAAAATTAATCACGACCTTACCATGTTAGATATACTAAAACTAAAAAATCTACAGCAGGAAAATCAAACTTTCTTGGGGCTTGAGACTGATGAATTCTCTCCATAAATGACTTCACTGAGAAAGAATACCAAGGCCTCTGTGTTGACTTCAACCAAACAATACCTCCAACCTCCTCAAATTTTTAGTAAACTATGACAATGATAAAAGTGTTGTTCTGGCAGTGACAGAACCAAATTGCTCACTACATAAATTCCCCATTATAGCACTATATGAATTGATAAAACAATACAAATTAAGAGAGGGAATTCACTGGATCCTCACTCACCCAAATGACAGATACATTGCTGTCAAATTTGCCACTTAGGCCTTCCAAAATGAATTTAAATCCAATTTCAAAAAACTAGACAACAAATTCCTTATATATGTTAATACAAACAGATCTGCTACCCTTATCAGAACACTCAAGAATTGTATCATGGGCCTTGACAATAATCTCCTCCAAGAAATCCTTTTACCTTACAGGAAAATCCAAAATTTCTCATATCTGCCAGTAGACAAGATGATCAAGTCCATCCTATCCAACACTGCATCATTTCAAATTCGACTAAAAAGGCCTAGGGTCCACTGACATACCATACAATTAAAGCAAAGGGTTGTCCAATGATACTTTTCTTCATTGGTGTCAGACCGCAATGTTTTTATGGCAGCCAAAGAACACATCTCATAAAGGAATGCCCAGCCAAAATATGCACTTATTGTGGTCAAAAGGAAAACAAGTTTCACAAATGTAAAGCACCTCATAGACTCACGCCTGCTGATGTCACACAATGAAATGCCAATCACAAACACTCCAGGCCTGCATACTGCTGAAGCTGAAGGCGAATCCTATAGTTCATTAACCAACACTAAAGACCTTATGAATCTTACTGAACTCAAGGGAAAACCATCCAATAACAGCAAACAGATCCAAATAGCATATCAAAACCCAAATGGCAAAGCCCAGAGATAACTCACAGAAACCAGACAATTTACTAAGAAGCTCAAAATCAAAAGAACCAAATAATGCCTCTAGATGCAAAAATCTAACAATCTCTTCTGACGATACAGACAATGCACCTCTCAGCATAGACCAGCAAGACCATAACAATGCACTCGGAACTCCAAAACCTCTAAGATCAAAACTAGCGGTTACTAACACTAAATCTATAATGGACACATCGAAACTATCACTACCCTATATGAATTCATCCCATATGAAAGCTCCCACACCTACAAAAAATAGATCTTCATCACCCATCTTGGACTATTACTCAGACATGGATTTCAACCTAACCCCTAATGCTAATAATAAATGAAAATCTTTCAAACTTTTAAAGGCCTACTCTGAGGAAGAGAACTCACACCTATCTCCTGCTTTCGAGCCAAACTACCTAAAGTTTTCCCTTCCCTACAGTGTAAATTCTATTCTGGAAAAAAACAAGAGGAAGATACAAAGCACACCCAAAAACCCTCTCAGTCATGAATCACACAACAATGAAACTGAGCTCATTCAAGCTGATTTCCACAGGCCATCCTTGCCAGATCAGAAATTCAGTGACCACAAGGACCATTACAACCCTCAATCAAAAGATTCCATTGGTGATAAAACCAAGCAGCAATAACCTTATGGATAGGATAAAGTGCCAAATCATTGGTCTTAACATCAGGGGAATTAATTCTCCTGACCATTTATATGCGATTAGGCATTATTTCCATCTTACATCTCATATTTTATTCTTAGGAGAAACCAAATATCACCTAAACTCCAACCCTCACATTATACATGAACTTTCAAAACTGGGCTTCACTCTTCAGTCAATTAATACATCAGCTGCTGGAGGGGTAGGAATCATCATTAATAACAGGAAACCACCTTCTTCCTATAAAGTGCTTTACCATGATAGCAATCTCATTGCAATCAAGCTTATATACCAATCTAGTGAATTCATTGCAATTTAGTATATTGCCTGAACAACCCATTGACTTATTCTAGAATAATTCACACCATAAATCTCATCATGTCAAACAACACAGGCCCTACAATCCTCTTGGGGGACTTCAACCTGCAATATGATGTTGTTCACATGGAAATACCTTCATCTCTTAGCCAGGGGTTTTATAAATGGCAGAGGTTTCTTCTCTGTGGATGCATACTCATTCTATACAAAGAGCTCTAGAATGCTGATTGACCTAATGTTTTACACCTCAGAACTGCACGATGGTTTGGTAGCCAAGGGTCTCTTGTTCTGGACTCCTATATTCCCATAGACTACAATAAACCAATCAGAATTATAACTAAAGCTGCTGCCATGGCAACTGTTTTTTCAGATGCCTACATACTCTTTGAAAAAATTGACATTCTTAACATAAATCCAGAGGAAGCTTGGTTCACCTTCACAGGCATCCTCCAAACCATAATCATACAGCACACCCAAAAACATAAAGGGTCAACAACCCTTATAAATGAGCTTGATTTGCTACACCATAGGATTAAAAATTTCTCAAGTGATGGTACTATGGACAACCTCCTATTACTTAAACACAGTACAAGCAGAAACAAGTTGCAATTGCTGAAATAATAGCAACAAAGAATGCTAGGTTATACTTACCTGGCCAACACTGCTGAACATCTGACTATCTCAGATGGGCTCTGGGGGCAAGGAAGAAACAAAAAACTCCTTTGTCCCTCCTCATTGGTGGTAGCCATATCTCTGGCAACCAAATGTTCATCCAAATAGAGTCATATTTCAAAAACTGCCTATCAAACTCTGTTCCCTACCCCACAAATCAGTAGCATGAGACATCACAAAACAATGAACATCGAATAACAATATCAATCATCAAAAACTGCTTGGCCACCCTACCGTCCAATGTCCATCCAGGACTACATGGCATTCCAAAGTTCATACTTATGCATCTTGAGAATTTCACAGCTCCCATAGTATTAAAACTAATTAACCATCTTGCAAACAGCAAAAAAACTATCCCCAAACTTTATCCCATAGTGATGGTTCCCTTCCTTAAGAAAAATCAGGACCCATCTGCTCTATCTAGCATAAGACCAATCTCCATGACCCCAATTCTGTTTAAGGTTATTGAAAGAATGATCAAGGAGAAAATACAAGATGTTATTCTGGACAACATATCCCAGTTGCAATTTGCAAAGAAGGGCTTGTCCGCACTCTGCAATCAGGGATAAAAATCCTCTGTGATCATATAAGATCCAAGAATCTAGACAAACCCATTGCCATTCAGCTAGACATCTCTCTGAAGCATTTGATTCAGTAGATAACAACATCCTGCTCAATTGCCTCTTGGCACTAGACATTCCTACTTAAATCATTCAGATATTGGAAAATCTACTAAATAACAGATTGGTCCACATTTCCCTGAATGGTTTCTTTACAGATGGTTTTATTCCTTCAAGATCCATACCCCAAGGATCTCCACTTAGTGGTCTCCTATTTATACTCTACTTAAACCCCCTCTTAAACAGATTGAGGCAGAACTTCCAGGAATCTATATACCCCAGCTGAAGAAACACTGTAAAGCATTTGCCTACATGGATGATGTACTTATCACCTTACCCTCCCAAAAATATCTAAAACCTCTCATCCAAATAATCAAAAAAATTTCCAAATCCTCCAAACTTTCCTTCAACCTCAACAATTGGCCAGGACAATCAACACCAGCAAAAAGATATCGGCTCTCTCAGCAGACTCCCAAAACTTTTTGGGGTTTCCCATATAGAAGTCACTGCAAGTCATGTTGATACAAATACAGAATTCCATCATTAAAGCCACCACCAACACAGTTAAAAACCTTGCCAAGGTTTATTTATCACTGCAAGGGGAAATCTCTCTCCTCAATATCAAGGTAATGGCAAAGATTAGTTACTATCTACCCATAATTAACATGACAAAGGCTTTCAACACAAAAATCAACCGAATCTGTGCATGGCTTTTGTGGAATGGTAAAACAGCAGCCATAGGAATTGAACGCATGCAGCGATATAGTAAAAATAATGGTATGTCATTGCACACAAGTTTTTCCATATATTACCAAAAGTGCCACTCTCTGATCCATATCCTACAAAAGAAATTTCCCCAGATTGTAGTGGAACAACCAGTCATTTCATCAGACAGACCTCCACCTTCAAAGATAAGTTGGCCAAATCAGATACTTGACTACCTTTTTGCTCACAATGGCCACTCTACCTAGTATTCAGATAAAAAATCTCCATTTGGAACGCTCATAACCTGCTATTTCCCTCACAAAACTCTACTATTCCCTACCTTGGTGGTAACAATCAGGTGGTCACCAGGTTTTTCAGGCATCTCAAGGTGGAGCCAAGGTTCCTGGACTCTCTAGTGAAAATCAACCTGAATTTACTCCAGACAAACTGGTTCCTGCACTACAGGAGATTTCTATGTATATAGTTCCTACATGTCACAATTGCCTTAGAACTTGTAAAAACTTTGATCATATAATAAATGATTGCCTAGCATATAACAAAATCAGAACTTTCATTACTTACTACTGCCACATTTCCCTGAACAAAATCTTAAATATCAAATGCTGCTTCCTGTCCAGGGATTATGTCACCACAAGACTCTCAACCTTTCTTACTTATGCCATCTGGATGGCCAGATGTCGCAACAAGTTTACCTTTCCTCATCCCAAAGTCTGAAGACACATTCATTTCCAAGCTGAAGGAATTTTGCCATAAGGACAGAATAATCTCATCCAGATTTTTATTTGACAACACGTGGAGCCTAATTAAGCTGGATTAACAACACCAGTAACCACATCAGATTATTTGGTTGCCTGAGTAACATGGATAACTATTATTTTTGATTTACAATTGTATCATTATTACATAAGGTTTTTCAATAAAATTATTTATAAAAAGCACATATAATGAAGTTATGAAAAAATAAATATGAAAAAAAAATGATTATACAGAAAGTGGATTATTGTTTTTTATGCTGGGTTTGGGAAAATATAAGGGGCATTTAAATATAAAGGCCATAGAGTTGATAAAGATTATGTTGTGGAAATGGTATGGAGCAAAATATGGGTAAACTTAGACTGAGGAATGGAAAATAAAGTGGCTAACAGGTTTCTCTGGGCATAATTGTTGAGAGATTCTTGAGTCTGTTTAAGGAGAAGCTACGGTACATCACATCAAAGCTTTAAAATGACCATAAATTCTTTACCATAGCATTAAAAATGACCAAATTCGAGCGACTTGAAGCCATGATCATTTTTAACTGGACAAGGAAGCAAATAAGTTAATTAATAATAATCATATACAGTATTTATATAGGAAAACTGATAAATGTTAATATTTTCAAAAATTGTACTTATAATGTTAACATATATGCAGATTATTAAGTACTTGGTTCCCATGGACCGTATAACTTGCTATCATAATATAAAGAACATTTAGTTCAGGAGATCAGAGCAGCTTAAAATATAGTTCTAGACCCTCATGTTTCAGTTCTAGAAGAGCTGTCGAGACTAATAATAATGAGATTACATTTCACTGGAAGCCCATTTACAAAGCCATATAGCAATATGTATTGCATGTGTGTGCTTTATAAAGACACATTCATAACACTTACTGAAATAACATTAATATTAAAATTAAACTAAGGTGCTAAATATTTTAGTTTCATTCTGGGAAACTACCTTATCCTAGTTTGCTTATTAACATAATTAAAGCATGCTAAAAGGGTTTTATTATAGTAATCTAGTTTAAAAATTTAACCTAGATAGTTTATAAAATAGATAAGAAAGAGAAAAGCATATTCAGGGTTTAGTTAATTTATTAATAATATGCTTTATAATATCATTCTTGTGACTATTAACTAGACTTACCATGCAAACCTCAATGATAAACTTAGACATAGCAGCCTAACCAAATATACATATATAGAATAGATATCAAAATGGAGATTTATATCTGCTAAAGAAGCAACATAGATAAATTATATGAGAGCTTCTAATCATCTTTTTAAACTTACTAATATTGTTAATCTACGTTTTGAATCATGGCATATCATAAAATATTAATATAATAAAACAAAATATAATAAAGTAGAAGAGGCATGACTGCAGATTAGAAAAGTATATATGTAATAACTGAATAGTTATTATGTTTAAGATAGTTATTAAAATATGATTACTCATTTAATAGGCAAGATTGTTACAATTATTATTATTAATTTAAAAGTTACATTACATTTTTATTACAGAGTTTAATTTATTTAAAAGTCATTGATAAGTTTATAAATTTATGAATGTTCAATAATATAACTAGCTTTAGAAATTTATTAAAATAATTTTAATTTTAGATTTTAAAGAGCTCTGCAGGAATAAATGTTAACCATAATCTTTTTCTTTGGACTGAGTTGTCCAGTATGATAGTGGTGCTGTTACATCTCTAGTTGGACTGATCTCCAGTTTTCTTGACAGGCTGCTGGTCTCAAACTCTCCCATTCCTATAGACCAGTCTTTTGAAAGAATATGACAAAGTTGTTGGCCTTTAGCCACTCCTTTCCACTGTCAAAATGGGTGTAGCTCCCATCAGCAACAACTTCTTTGGTGCTAAATTTTAGGGTTTTTTATATTAACTCTTCAATCCCCCCTACAAAATCTATTAAGTTGTTTACAGTTTTTAAGTATTTAATCTTAAGTTTTAACATAGTTTTATTAACTTTAGAGAAGACAAAGGCAAAAACTAAGTGATTCATAAATGGTGTCAGTTGCATGGTTTTGTTTTGCAGTAAAAATTATTTTAGAATTATTTAAAAATCTGTTTTTAGTCCCCACACAAATTAAACTAGGTGTGTGTGGCATGAGAGTTTCCAAGAAACAGGCAATCTTTTAAAACATTTAAATTTTGCAAATATTCTGCTATATGTGTAATCTTGTTAACTGTAGAATTGGAAATTTATATGTGAATTTTAAATTAAATAAAAAGAAATTTGTACATTTCTATTTTAATAAATTAAAGATAAAATAATTTAATGGCATTGTAATATTTTTAAAATCTACTCTGTTGCAACTTCAGTCACATATATATGTAGATGCTCTCATACACATACAACAGTGTTTACACAACTTATTTTTAATTTACTATACAATTCATAACTAAGTATACACATTGTCTAACAATATGTATACAGACATTAATATACTTAGATGTATACAAATGTACTTAAATATATGTACACATACATAAATATATGTTAATATACATGAACTTGGAAAGGTTTAAACTGAGGATAAATAATACTATGGAACATTATAGTTGAAACGGGATGTTAGACAAAAAATACCATTTCATTATTAACAAAAATGTATTTATTTAATTTATTTCTGTTAATGTATTTTTCAAAATAAAAAAAAAAGGCATGACTGCAAATTTTAAGTAGCTCCATCTTTTGATGAGAAAAATTGTCTAACGTTTAAAAGCTTTTTAAAATTGTTATATGAACTAAAAATCTAATAAAATGTTAACAAAAACAAATGCTGTCACAAAAGTTACTTCTTTTAATTTATAATTTTAATACTTTCATATTATCAACAGAAATCCAAAAGAAAAGTTTAAATAATGCATTATTAAACAGAATTTGTAGCTTTGCAATCTTCTAATTTACCACCACTATTATTACTAATATTACAGTTTTTTTATTACTTAAATAGGTAGTTTTCGAAGTAAGATGGCTTTGCTTAATTTACAAGTGATACTATATATTTTTCAATATTTTCTTTTATATTGATTGTGACAGAGATGACAGGGATGTTCATAAAAAGAGAGATGGAAGCACACAAATATTTGCTGATGTAAACTTCTTATCAAATATATTTACAAGTGATTGTAGATTGATTGTATCAATTAATGCAAATCACAATTGAATAATCTCAGTATGATATATCCATTATCATCACTGTCTTTTCAGGCTAAGATCTCACACATACTTGCACACACCCAAAAAAACATGTGGAGGCAGCATTGCTGTGAATATAATTAAGAAATAGAAATGTGGTTAAGCAAATTTTATCTATTATCATGGTTAATATTGGAGAAAAAATAAATAAAGAAAAAAAATTGTTAGAAAAGCATATAAAAAAACAGACGGTTGGTATCCAGGCTTTAGTGAGTAAATATTACATCCTACAATGCGAGAGAAGATATCCTTGATTAAGTGATGCTTATTAATTATTCATGATTAATTATTATTTCTCATACAGATAATCTTTCATTCAGCCATATTTGTATAACAAAAGTACCTAATTTATATCACCAGAAAATTACTTCTTTCATTTTGCCAGTTATTACATGTAATTATATTTGGATAAAGATTAAGTGTAGTTAAAAAGAGCTGGCGAATGTGCTGGTAGAGTTTTAAAGCTAAAAATATTTTAGAGTAAAAAAAACTTTAAAAAAATTTATTATAAAGTAGCATTGATAAAATTTACAATTTCTGAAGTGCCACCTGTTTAGACACATGGCTGCGAGTATGATAAAAATCTGTTGCTATTTTTAATGCTATTACTTGCAACTCCATCATAAAATATAATTTTTAATAATTTTTTAAGAACAATAACAAATTATTTACATTATAAAAGTTTGCAAATATTCCTGTGTGCATCTGTGAAGAAAAAAACAATCAATACAGTTAGTTCACAGTGTCGGTTACAGATAAGGTAAATGACTGCCACACCTTCAGTATTAATTAACATGAGTAAAAAAACAAATCTAAAAAATAATGTTACTTTAATTATTAAAAAAACATTTGCTGATATTTTTTTTAAAAAAAAACTTAACAGTACTTACAAGCAATTTTTTTTAAAAAAAAAACTTAACAGTACTTACAAGCATTAATTTTAATCCACCTTTCGCCTTTCGATAGATTCAGAAAATCTAGACCAGCTATTAAAAATTTAGATTTACACAATCTGAGAAGTTCCACAACACCATTCCTAATGGACTTCTTAACATGTTTCACCATTTTTTCACAGATTGTTCAATAGTTTTATCAGCTACAGATATTAATTGTTCTTTGAATAAATTCCCAAAAGCTTTATTATATGAAGCACTTACTCTGCATAATCTATTGGACAGTGTTCTATGTTTAGCTGATCATACCAATCAAAGATATCTGTTTATAGAATTTCATGATCAAAACCAAAAAAATAGATTTAAAATAAAGATCAAAACACTGGGTCATTTTTCTCTAATTGCTGTAGATGAAAACAAACAAAGATACATAATTGGCATATTGAAAAATACATACCTAGGCTACTCCATCACAGGATTTTCAAAAATTAATGGAGCCTTTTTGGAAGGTTGTCTCATTGCAACCAATTTACCTAAAAACACTCCAGTTCCAATATAGCAACAGCTATGAGTTTAAAGTCAAACCAAACAAAAACATTGATACAAACATGATACCTACTCAGATTACAGACCAAGAGGCACCACATTGCCTATACATTCGAGGGTTAAAGCAACAATGTTTCTCTTGTTGCCATCTTGAACATCTAGCAATCAACTGCACAACAACTCAATGCTTACAATGTAATCAGCTTGGCAACCATATACCTAGATGCATTCATAATTAAAACAAAGACAATAGTTACAAAACACCTAATACACACACAATCACTCCCTCAAATGAAGATCTTTACCAACTGACCTTTTCATTAAGCAAACCTTCAGCACACCCATTAACATCTGCAGCAAAACTGCTCAGGCTGATGATAATTAAATTATCACCTCATCAGCCAAACCAAGAAAACAGTTAGATATACTCTGATATCACCATTACCAATAGTTGAAAGCTGTGAGACAGATTATACTTCCAAAACAAACCTGAGTGACCATGAAAAGATCATAGTAATAAAAAATAAAACCACTTGATACCAAAATTAACGTAACATGCTCCACTAATAACAGCATTTATAACCTATAGTCCTAAATCTCCCACTTAACAAACACTTAACAAACACAGGAAACTCTAACTAAGCCCCAAAATCTTCATATTTTACTTACCAAAACCACAAACTTAAGCAATGAATAAAAAAAACCCTGAATATATATGCACACTAGTATATCAATAGATATCAAACCTTCCCTGCTTAAAAAATAATACAAACAAACCATATCTTAAATATTTTGATGCTTTATTCACCAGCCATAACAATTTTAATTTTGAGTTGGCCATTTATGGTCATAAATCCTTTTATTAAACTTTACAAATAAGGCAACAAATGGAAATCTCAATCCAGTCAATATAAAACAGCTGATTCTCAAAATACATACTCTACCTTTTTTTTTATTCATTTACTTTCAACATGAAAATAAATATAGGAGCATTCAATGTTTGAGGTCTAAATTCACTTCAGAAAAATCTCCTGCTAAGTAAATGGTTCCAATTTACACATTCATACATCCTGTGTCTGCTGGAAACAAAAATATATAGTGTGTTCTCAGATTGACTCCGCAAGCTATTTAAGAATCCAAGGCTTTCCACCTGTTCACAAGATTCATCATTATCTTTAGAAAGTACTGGCCTGGATATCACAAGAACCTTCCAATTTTTCATCCTTTAAAATTATATATATCAACTCAAACCTACTTATAGTCATTTTTCACCACTATACTGTTGCACTCAACATAATTTTTGGTTACATACTTTCTGTACCAACTGTCATCTCAATATTACTGCTTTCCATTAACTCATTACTATCATCAACCTCTTATTAGTTCTTTTAATGGATGACTTTAACATGTGTTACCACACTTTTGTTTCAAAGTGACTATATCAACTTGCAATAATCCTAATGAGTTGCTGAAGGTTTTTTGCCACCCAACACCATTTCCTTCTACAACAGCTGTCACATCTCCCTTATTGACCTGTGCTTTTATTCACCCATACTTCATCATTTAATTAACACTTAATCCCTCATCTTTTTCTGATCACTCTAGTCAATTGCTCGAACTCAACCTAAATGCAATGCAAACATCAACAATTCAACTTCATAAAACAATAGGAATAATTCTTCCTGCATACACTTCTGAATTTTTGCACTCTGTACATTATGTTATTTAAACCTTAGCACTATGCAACTTGATCCTGTTCAATGGTACATTTTCTTTATCAATGTTCTGTTATTTAATATAAATTATATTACCAGAACCACACTACCACCCTCAAGACTTTCAACTTTGGTCAATGAATTACATAAAAGAATCACCATGTGTAAATCTGCTCCAGATAACTACATGCATTTTAAAAGACTTACACAAAATATATAATGACACCTGCAATACTCTGAAGGAGCACCTTGCACAAAAAAATCTGTCTAACAAAACAACATACCTGGACAGAAGTGTACATTAGAAAAGCTCTAGGATATCCTTCCACTGTCAGAGTTCAACAAGCCCCTGAAACCAAGGGTGTCACCAAAGCTGGAAATAATATGATAGAACCAATATGCAAATATTTTAAACAAAAACTACAGTCACATTGTGCCTTCATACCATATGACAATCTATTTGGCCAACTGGAATTAGATAAACTATTCTCTGCTACTGATTTCTTTCTGAAGCTAACCACAATACCAAACTCTTGTAATCCAATGCCACACAATCACATCTCACTCAGTTTACCATCACATATTTATGTGATTTAGCAAATTATCTATCACAGAAGTTATTTAACATAAAAGATTTATACCCAATCTCCTTAGTTCAATTCAACAAGAAGAAATCTTTAATATCCAATCTTTCTAATTTGTAACAAATCTCTATGAGCCCATTTAGTATCAAAATCCTGGAAAAGTTTTTAAAAATAAAATCGAACCCTATCTCCTCTCTCTATTATCACCAATGCAAAATGAAGGAAAAGGCTCCTCAACAAGCCAAGCTGTCATAATTTCTGAAACAATTATAAATTCAGTTAGAGAGTAGAAAAAAAATGCTCTAATAGTGGCTGTTCAAATTGACATTGAGGCTGATTTTGACTCACGTCCTATTAAAATTTTAATTCAGAAACTTGCAGACAGCAAAATATCTCACTTTATCTTATACCTACTAATCAACCTACTCCTTAGTCATGAAATCCATATTACAGTTCATGGCAGTACATCACCTTCATTCTATCTCCACCAATCTATATCTTAAGGATCTCCACTTAGTTTTTTATTATTTATGTTGTACATTAACCCTCTCATCAGCCAAACAATTCCACACACTGGACTATATATATGATGTATTGCATATGTGAATGACCTTACTGCTTTTTTTACCTCCAAAAACAAAGTATCTACTCTGGAAAAATAATGAATACAACTTCAAATATAAACTCAAGATCAACATTAATAAAATTGGTTTATTTATACTGGCAAGATACATATGCAAGTTTTTCAAGGTAAACCAACTAATTTCCTTGGATTTTCTTTCTACCTTGGGCCCTCTGGAATGAGATAAAAGATCCAGGAAAACTGAAAGATTATTCTGAACACAACCACTTCTCTCTCCAAAACCTACCTCTCATTATATGCAAAAGTATGCCTTTTCAATCAGCTTGTAAGTACAAAAATAACCTATTACTCACAATCATAAACTTGACTAAATCTTTCATTTCATCCATTTACTCACTCTTTAGCAAACTATTATGGCACAAAAAAGTGGTCTTCATCTCTGTAAAATGTCTTCATTTTCTACCAACCAGGAATTCAAATTTTTCATAAATAAAGTTATTAATCTCCTGGCTGCACTAATAAAAAGTTTTCCAGCTCTTGAATGCCTTCTTCAAATAACATTCACAGACTGACCACACCTGCACATGAATATTTGTTTTTGCTTTAAACCAAATCCAAAGCATTTCCTTTTTTGGGTGTTGGTAGATACACCTATTCGAACATTTATTATGTGATGTACCCAGACATAACTACTGATTCTCAGTTACCAATGATAAATATGAACAACAGTTATTTGATGCAGCCATTCAAAAAAATGGTCATTGGGACCCAAGTTTTTGGCTTTCTCATAAGGCTAAACCTTCATGCTCTACCTACCTTATTTTTCCCTAAACACCACAGGTTTTACATCCAAATTGATGCTTTTTGCTCCTTATCCCATTGAAAAGGACAGCACCTATTCCACACCTGCACAGCTCTGTCAAATACCTGAGAAATTATGATTAACACATATAGACAAAATAACATCATACTTGATAACCTCATAAAAACACTCAGTAAAGGCTCAATACTAGCAACTAGTGCAGCAACTTTTTGTTTATATTCTTTGTGGTCAACCAGATGTATTTTCTTTCTTGGAAACAACACCAGAAGGCACCCAGCCATATTCTCTAATAAGATCGAACAACTGAAGTCCAGAGATGCCAAAATTGCACACCCAGTTGTATATTTACTGCTACATGGTTACTATTAAAAACCCAAGACAGACCATAACCTCAAATAACCAAATGATTTTTGCTGTAACATATTTTTTTGTTATATATTTTATTTTAACAATTTTTTAAACATTACATCTGTGTATAGAATAGTCCAAATGGTATATTTAATTCAATCAAAAAGTATTTTAAACTGATGAACTAAACCTCCAGATAATGAAAATAGAACCATAGGCAAATACACACTTTACAAGTTTACATTTACAAGATACCTGCCTAACAATTTATTTCAACTCTCTGTTTTGTTCTAAAGCTTTGTAGTTTTCAACCATGTATTTTTAGCAATGTAACTTTTTATGAACAATAAAGTTTGATTTGAAACATAAAATTTACAATTGCAAACAAAGTCAAGATTGGATGCAAAAATATTAAAATGAATTGAGAAATGCAAACAAATTAAAAATATTTTAATAATAGGAGTAAGGACGGAATGGAAATTACGAAGTTAGAATTCAAAAATGTAAGTGCAGTTTTGTTCTTCTAACATATTTAAATTTGCCAAAATTAACAAAAATTGGAAACTTTGAGTCAAATATAAATGTTCACACACGTGCAGAAATATATATAGTACTTATTTATATGTGGTATATAAATAATTTTTAAGCGCCTATAAAGACATGATATTAAAAAAAAATTGTAAACATATCTGATTAAAAGGAAAATAAAAATTTAATTTTTATTGAAGATTTATTTTTATTAAGGATCATGTTCAAATGATCTATACTGACATCTGTTGAAAAAAAGCATCATTATTTTAAAAACTTCTAAAAAGAGAAGTAAACATTTTATCTAATCCGGAAAGTCTTTATACGTGGTTATATAAAATAATTAAATTACATTAAACCGTATTAGAACAAAACGTAATTCTTTTTTAAAATCAAATAATAAAAAAAAAAAAACGTTTTATAAAAATGCAATTAGTTTCACTTCCCGGCAAATCTGGTTTAAATCTCAATCATAGCAAATTAATATAAAATTTATGTATATAGTTTTAATTTAAAGCCTGATGTAAACATCATCACCACTATTTTTTTAAATAAAAAAATATTTAAATATAATTAACATAATTTTCAGATTGTCCTAAGAAAAATTCCCGCAAAAAAAAAAAAATAATAATAATAATAAATAAATAAGTAAAAAATATATATGTATAAAATAATAATAAAACTTCATAATATTTTTTTTTAAAACTGGAAAAGTTATTACTATTACTTATTATATTGATAAAAACCAAATCTAAATGATTATCTTCAGAAATAATTACGATTTGTATAAAGCTATTTTAAAAATATATTTATAATAACAGATGGTAAGTAACAATTTTATATAGTAATTTGATTACACATAGTCAAATATGACTTCTGAATTGCCACAGGATAGAATTGAAGTGAAAAACGCACTGGAAAAAAAAAAAAAACTAGCGAAATTAAAGCAAGCTCTTCTTAATATCAAAATCAATCACGTTACAGGTGAAATAATGCATCTGTTGCTAAGGCTCTCTTACATGGACCATAAATTAAAACAATGATAACTACAAGGGCAGACAGATATCAATCAGT
The DNA here is from genome assembly GCA_028023455.1 of Epiperipatus broadwayi. NCBI lineage: Eukaryota > Metazoa > Onychophora > Udeonychophora > Euonychophora > Peripatidae > Epiperipatus > Epiperipatus broadwayi. The sequence continues at coordinate 2,287,828 of JAQFVV010006281.1, read as the reverse complement.
TGGAATATTATTGCAATCTTATTTGAATTGACTTATAATTAAATTTACAAGATAGAATTAATTTCTTCTCATTTTAATAACTTTGCAAACAAGTCATTAAAATAACAAATACATAATAAGAAAAGTTTATAGAACTGATAAATACAGAACTCTTTGAGTGATAATCTCCAATGACTTGCTAAATTAATGCAATGATTTTTGATAATATACTCAATAATGTTATAATAGTATCTTGGATGATTTAATATTTGGCCCTGTAGTTATCATTGTTCTAAACTATTAGTGATATAAATATTTAGACAATAGATAGATGTAGAAACATTTTGTACTTATAATACTATTAATTTTTATGAAACAGAATATTGTATTAATTTAGCCAATGCTTTGTCAGAATAACGAATTTGAAAATATTGTAAAATTACATATATATATGTGTGGTGGTTTATTTGCTAAATTATTGAAATGAAATAAAATTAAGTCTGCCTTGCAAATGTAAATAAAAGCCAATCCAAATAAAATTGCAAAAACATTTTAGCTAATCTGATGTTCATCTGTGTGTTTATCATTGTTCTAATGTTTGTTATATATGTTTAGACAATAGATTAAAGTAGATTCATTTTTTATTTATAATATGATTGACTTTGGTATGAAGCTAGGAGTCATGGAATTAATTTAATAAGCACTCAAAGATTTATTAGATAACCTCAAATATAAGATATTCACCAGTGCTGTAAAATTTTATCATTGCATATATATATATATATATATATATATATATATATATATATATATATATATATATATATATATATATATATATAAAAATAATATATATATATATAAAAATTAAAAACCAGTCAGCACTTAGACAATCCCAATATCAATAACAATGAGCAATTTTAAACTGTTATCAAGGCAACCTCATAGACACTAAAGATTGCAACTTGACCACAGAGAATGAAATTATTAATACAAAGAAATTTACATAAACTTCTTTAAGCAGATAAATATAACCTGTTCTGTCTGAAGACTAATAAATAGTCAATTATAACTGTACAAACAACAATTATAATTTTTAAATTGCATCCAAAGTATTATTTAAATAATACATGTAATATATATTGTGCCTTTTTTCTTAGGTCTCAATAAATCTATTGTATCACTTTATTAAAAAAAAAATTAAGATATATTCTATTGGTATGATGACTATGTTATGCTGATAATCTTTTAAAAAGCTTAATTAAGGTAAGATGATAATATTTAATGTATAAAATTATGCTAAATATATTTAAAAGAGTTAAGTGAAGCTAAATGTTGTAATTGTATATGTTTGGAAAATCTGACCATAATAAAATAGTGTATTAATAAGTCTTTAAATAAGTATTAAAGACTGAATTTTAAAAGTAATCATCTACAATTAAATAAACAGTATATTTTATAATGAAAATTATATTTAATAATTGTATTTAAAAGTATTTATTAAAAAAAAATAGTATTTGTGGTGGACAAATGTGTATTTAATTTTATAGTATCAAAATTATTATTCTAAATTATATTATTATATTATTCTTAATATAATAATTGTTGCAATTAAAACTTTTATTTTAGTCCCAGACAGAATTTGATACAGGATATGTCTAGATTGTAAGTCATGTGACATGTAATATTCATACATGTGTGCTTACAAGTTTTCTTGTTAATAAAGTTTCAAAATTGCTTTAAAATTACACTGTACAATTGAAACTATTTATTATCTACCACAAAATAAAATATAAAAAATTAGCTATTATAAATATTTAATTAAGTTTTAAAATGAATGTAGTTAATAAAAGTTAGATTTTTTGTTTAAAAAAATGGATACATTAAAAAATTAAAGGTGGAATAAATTAATACAATATTGTTTTTAAAAGTTATTTTAAAATATTTAGTTGATTTTAATAAAGTGTAAAAATTAATTACAAATTAATATTTTTAAGTAATTTTTTAAAAAATGAATTATAGATTTTATTTTTTGATTTTAATTGTGCACTTTTGGCTGAATATGTAAATTAGGCCATCAGGTGAAAGTTTAATCCACCAATCTGATGATTGATTTATTTGGATATAAATACAGATGCTCAATTATTTTCAATGTGCTTTCAATTAATTAAGTTTGCTTCTGTTAGTCAAGTTTGCTTTCAATTAGTTAAGTTTGCTTTCTGTTAGTTAATTCAGTATTTAATCATTCAATTCAGTACTATAATAACTCTCTAATAATTTATTTTAAAATAGTAAATTGTACTAATTGGATTATTTTAAAAAAGAGAGTATTTAAATAAATTATAAATTTATTCAGTTAAAATATGCATTGTTAGGCAACTAAAATTCCCTTACCAAGTGTTTTGTCAAAATTTAATCTAAACATTACATAAACATGGAAGTACCAAGAAAAAGTATCTATTTGTATAAAAAATACTGGAAGTACAATTTTTAATTAAAAATATAATTTTAATATTGTTAATGAAGGTAAATAGTTTATCGTTCAAGTTAACATGTTGGACATTGTATGAGGAATTGTATGAAAAAGTTCATGGAAGATTACAAAGAAAAAAATGCATTTATTTGGAAAGATACTTTTATCTAAGACCTAAAGTAGTATGGGAAGAATTTTTAAAATATTTCAATAGTTTGAAAGTAAATATTATTTTTAATAAGAGATACAGAAGATGTTTCTTTTTGGAAAAAAAAACAACATTTTTTTAAAAACAATTTATTTTAAATTGTCATTTTAAAATGCTGGAAAAATAAAGACAGTTATTAAAAAAATATCTTATGTGATAAGTGTTTAATGTTTTTAAAAAGACTACATGTATTTAACAAATTTTGAGGAAAACTGATAATTGAAAAAGATTAATTGAAAAGAAAATATCCTTGGATAAATAATAAAATATCCTGTTAGTAAAATTGTATATGCTAGCATTATGTGAAATAGTTAAATATTAATTCCTGGGAATATCTAAAAAAATGTGCAAGAATTATGTATACTGATGCCCGAATACATATCACTGTGTCAAAGACACTACAAGCCGGCATAGGATTCTGATGGAATAAGAGAACTCTGGAGAATTATTTTTAAATATTATAAGTTGAAATTACCTTCAATAATCATTGCTCTGAATAATCGAAACAATAGACTATTATTTTTATAAACTTTTAAGAATAGATTGGTGACTATTTTTATAAATGGATTCAGATTTCCAAAATCAACTTTCTGTTTTCATTTTTTTTTTTAATTTTTTCGTTTATCATTTTGTTGGAATCAACTGAGCATGCCTCATGTCAGGGAGAAAATTGTTGTCTTCAAAAATCATTATCTTCAAGCATTTGAACAGTATCATAGCAACAAGCATTGAGGAGTTTAAATGCCTGCAAAAATGTGATAGTAAAATCCTGAAGAAATAAATAACATTTTCTATTTTTTTTAGAAAAGGACATTTATCACGGACTAAAAAGTTTACATAGATATGTTTTTATTTATTTTAAACTAATCTTAGTATTAATTTTTCTTATTTATAATTAGAGATAGGAAAGGTACATATAAAATATTAATTATTTACTAATATAATATTTATAGTTTCTATAAAAAATACTTAATAATTTTTAAAGTTTAAATATTTTGATTATGGTAGTGTTGAATGAGTGTTATAATATGCAATATTTTATTAATTGTCGACTAAGAAGACATCTAAGAAGTGATCAACTAGAAGGACTATCACTTGGGTAATAATTGTAAAATATTAATTTTTTTAATGATGTATTTATGTTCTTTCTTTTAGATCATCAAGTATTTTTTATAATGTTATTGTATGAATGTATGAGTATGTGTGAATACATTGAACATATATAAAACATATGAGTTAGTTTTATTTAAAAATATGCATATTTTATTATATTACTGATATAGTACAATGTAATGAATATAATTATATGATTCTTTCGTAAAAAAACTTTATTATTTTAAATGTTTTGAAGTATTGATTTTATTATCGATACCTGTCATTTGTATGTGTTCAAAAAGTTTTTTTTTAAAAAGTGAAGTAACCTTTTCTTATTAAATAATCTAGATTGTTGGATGTATATGCAAATTTATTTATTATTTTAGAAATATGTTTTAAGAATTCTTTTGCGATGTAGATTGAGAAATCTATAAAGAAATTTTGTAAGGTAGTGACTTTGGAGTATATTAAAAAAAGAAGATGAAACCAAGATGATGCTTTATTGTAGGTTCTTTATGAGGAATAGAAATAGTTGCTATTGTCTTAATAATTATGCAGGTACAGATAACGAAGCCCTTTAATTTGTATATTTTTATGGTCAGTGTTTTTCCGTAGTATGGAATATTAATGTTCCAAAAAGATGAATAAATAGCTAGGACATTGTTATTTAGTGGAGGTTATTAGGCAGATAAGTCATGCCTCTCTTTTATTTATGCACTGTTACCATGTGATCATCTTATAATGTGTACTATTGAGTTGATACTCTGGTTTGTTCTTCAAACCTATGCATCTGATTGCTATCAAGATTTCTAAGTATTATTTCATACAGAACAGTATCTTTGAAGGAGAGTGATAAATAATTTTGGAATAGAATGATTGTTATTTGGAAGAGGATAAGATAGGTTTTCTTACTTTAAATGTTATTAATAATAAATACAAATGGGATTGAGAATGAAACTTAAAATAAGAATAAAGAATCATAGAATGTTTTCTACATTTAGTAAACTATTTTAAGAAAGTATGTAAATGATAATAAAATTGTTCATGAAATTTTTGAATAATTTTAAAAATATTTTAACTGATATGTAATGCATATTTTTAATGAATGGTATATTTAAAGAAGCAATAGAGAATAGAATAAGTAAATTATATTTCATGAATATTATTTTATATTTAAGGAAATGCATCAACACATACATATAGTTTTATATTAGATTAATACCAAGTAAGATGTAGAATGTATGATAAGTCTATTATTAATTGAGTCCACTTATTTTATTACCAAACCAGAATAAATATATTTTATCTAGTAGTATCAGCACTATCATGATAAGTTATTTTAAACAATTGAGAATGGATTAATAGATATATGTTAGGAAAGTAATCCTATTGTAACCTATGTTTTATGTTTTCATAATTGATTTATATTTGATGGAAACATGTTATAGTATTATTTAATTGTATCTAGTACATGTGAAACTCCACGAATATCCATGATGATTATTATTGATAGTATTTGTTGTAAATATTTTCAAAGTATATTACGGTTCTAAGGCGGAATGAAGGCTTAGATGCTTAGATTTTTATTTTATTATTATATTTTTGAGATGAAAGTTGTAATGAGACAAGATTTGCTGACTGTAAATATGGTAAATAATTTATTGTTTGTTAAGCTCTTGTAATATAATTTGTTAAACTTGTTTTTATAAATTTATGTGTTGCATTAATTTCTTTCACATTACAAACCTATGACTACAGATTATCTTGAACTAAAACATAGTATTTGCACAATATGAACAAGATTACTATTTAAGAATTATAATATTTTTTTAATATGATTTATTTAAGAAATTTTATTTACATTATCATGATTATCATTATGGTCATAAATTAATTATATAATATTACACATAATTATAATATTATCCGTTGCCACATATTCTCAGATTATAAGAAATTACCACATATTTTATTTAAGATGTCATATGAAAGATAAAAGACTATGCTATATTATTTCTTTATTATTATTATTGTTAATAAGAATTATAATGGGGAAAAATAGATGAGATATACATTGAAGATTATTATTATTATTCATTTATTATTATTATTATCATCATCATTATCATCGTCATCATCGTCATCATTATCATTATCATTATTATTATTATTATTATTATTATTATTATTATTATTATTATTATTATTATTATTATTATTATTATTATTATTATTATTATTATTATTATTATTATTATTATTATTATTATTATTATTTTTCAAAAGGATTTTATTGAATATAACAAAAGGTTACATTTATAACTATTTTACCACATGCAGATGAATTGAAGTTAGTATAAATAAGTTGAAAATTGTAATTGGGGGGGGGGGGGCAACAAAGACAAAGGATATGCATATGGTTTACAAATTTGAGTTTAGATTTTTTTCTTTAAAATATACACATCCAATTAGTTTTGTGCACTTGTAAAGCTCTTATTTCTGTTTTTTATTAGTCTTTTTTTTCATCTATAATTTTGTAATATAGACCAAGTGGCTGTGTACATCTTTTGGGATACAATTTTTTCATCCCTTAAGCGAAGCTGTTCCATTTTGTTCCAGAATGTGTTTGGATGTCTTCTTGGATTATTGTTGTACATGAAGGAGCATCTTGTACACCATAGTGAAAATAATATAAAAGCACTTGCTCGAATATGTGGGTAGCTACCCTTAAGAAATGATTGTAAAAGGGTTTGAATATCACAATTTTTTTGTTTGTACAATAATGGTATGGATGAACGAATATTATCAAATACAGGGCAGGTAAAAAAAGTGTTCTTGTGTCTCAGTTTCTCTATGACATAACCAGCATATGTCTTCTGTATTTATGTAATGCCTTCTATATCTACAAAAGTGTAATGTTGGCAATGCTTCAAGATTTAATTTGAGTAGAAAATCATAATATTTGGGTTCTAATGATCAGAATTTAAATTTTCTAGTTAGTTGTCTATTGTTAATGTTTAAAATTGGTCTTTTATTATTTAGGGGAGAGCAAATTATCTGGTATACACCCCAATATTTAAATTTATCTTGAGGAGGTGAAAAAATAATGTTTGGAATGTTAAGAATTAGTATAAGCAAGGTTTTCCAATATCCATTGGTTGGTGGTGGTTTATCTGTTGGGGTAATCTTGAAGAACACTTTCATGTATGAAAATAAATAAGCACATGCAGAAATGAGATTTAATATCTTTTGAATGTTAAAAATATGCATTGAATGTAGTCCTAAACCATTTTGTATTAGATGAGCTTGAATACTTTTTAGTGAAACCGAAACAAACTTTTTTCCACACAGCAACTTTCTGCATAATGAGTTTGTTTAATTTACTAGTAAAAGATTTAGTGTATAGTATTATTGGAGAGTAGTATGTGATTCGAGTCATAATTAATAGATTAAACAGGGATACTTTTGAATACGATGAAAGATAAGATTTTGAAAGTGAATCAATTATATTTTCTATTTTATTTTTAATTTTGTTTTGTATTTGTTGACACATTTTTAGATTGCTCAAATAGAAGGGGAATCCCACAAAAGAGCTAGGTTTTCCTCTAAAATGTTGTGTGTGAAATTCTCCTGTATATATTGACCACACAGAAGATTTATCCATGTTAAACTCCAGCTTGTATTTATTAGTGTATGAATTAAGAATTTTCAATAGAGTTGGGATCTGTTTTTTAGAAGTTAAAAAAATCGAGACATCATCCATGTAGGCAATACAGGAGATGTTTGTTTTCAGACCAGGTATGTATATGCCTAATAATTCATTTTCTATCATATTCAGTAAAGGATTGATATAAAAAGTAAAAAAAGAGCACTTAGTGGTAAACCTTGTGGAATTGAACAGTAAGGTACAAAAGAGGGGAAATTCTTACCATTAAGTGTAATATGTATTTCTCGACTTAATAGAAGATTGGTGATTAAATATATTAAGGATCTTGGTATTGTTGTGTCTGCTAATGCTTCAACAAGGAGTTCAATTGGAATCATATCAAATGCTGATTTTATATCCAGTTGGATTACAACTGGACTATATTTTTTATTATTTCTGACAGAATCAATAACTTTTTTAAATAGAAAGGCTGATTGCATTGTAGATGAGCCTTTCTTAGCAAACTGCATTTTAGATAGTATAAGTATAATATAGGGTTCTATTTTGTCTTTAATGATTGACTCCATCAGTTTGATACCCAGAGGGCTCATTGATATGGGCCTTAGATTGTTTAGTGTGGTTATTTTTTCACGTGTTTTGATAAATGGTACTAGTAAAATAGGGTATAATCCATGTATATGATGGATATTTTTTGTTAGAAAGTTTGTTAGATTACACAGATACCGAGCAGTAAATTTTTTTAAATGCTTGAATACAAAGCAAGGTATACCATGCATTCCTGGGTGACTGGAGTTTGGGGTTGATGCTAACTTTTGACCAAAGTCTTTGGGAGTAAATACTATATCTTTTTCTGGCTCACCAAGTAAAAATGGTGCAGGGCTGAATTTTTTCTTCTCTTGAAGTTTGGATTTGAAATGTGTGTAGACAGGTAGCAACATGTTGTAACCAGAAATTATATTGTCTTGTATTTTAATTGCTGTTGGTATGCGAGTTGATGGCTTTTGTCCCAGTGCCCAGCGAATATAGTATCTGGACCATGTGTGGGTCTGTGTCAAAAAAAGTTTTCTTTTTTTAATTGCCAGGTATTCTTTAAGTTTTTCGGAGACTGATTGATAAAGTTTCTTCAGGGCAATCACATTTGAACAGCTTTGTTTATTTGTAGTACTGTTTGTGATTCTTTTGTGTGTTTCATCTACAAGAGCTAGAAGCCCTGAAGGGTCTGGGGTAGCCCTTGTTATGACATCAATTATATATGAAATTATGTTAACAAAGGCAAACTATGTTTACACTGGATCCATTTCAATGTCTTGAAGTTTGAAGATATATATATATATATATATATATATATATATATATATATATATATATATATATATATATATATATATATATATATATATATGAGAATAAATATTCTGGGGTTTGACATGGAAGGAGTACTCTAATTGTGTTACCAATAGATGTTATTGATCTGTATATAAAATCGTTCTTTGGTGAAACAATAATAGCAGAATTATCTAATAATGATGAGTTTTTTATTGTTAGGCTGATCATGTGATGTAACACTGGTGAGTAGAAGACCAGGTCAATTAATGATGAAAACCTGCCATTATTAAATGTTACTGAATTCTGTGGGAGATAGCCTTCCCCACTCATGAGTGGTATGGCTAATAAGTGCAACCAATTTGTGATAAACCCATTGTATGACATGTTGAAATCACCAAGTAAAATTAATGGATGTGATGAGGATGCTATTTTGGAATTTATAATTTGAATGACTTTATTAATTGCTGTATGATTTGGAGGTAAATAAACAAATGCTACATTCAATGTAACGGTTTTATCATATAAGGTTATAATTAATATGTGTGCATCTATATATATTATTTTGAATGAATAGAAGGGGCAGGTTTTCATTACTACTTTTCCTGTTCCTGCTGAGGGTGAAAATGATGCTTGGGAGAATGCTGAGTATCCTTGATTATTAAGATAGTTAGATGGATTAATCTGAGATTTATTATTAAATTTTTGTTTCAAGTAGCCCTAGCAAATGAGGTTGTATAATTTCAAGCCATTTTAACAATTGATAGTTTTTTTCCAGTGAGTTTAATCCATGGATGTTTAATGACACTATTTTTATTTTCATTACAGTTTCACTCAATAAAAACAGAACACACCTGATGCAGTAATTAGATTGTAATTTTATATAGTTTAGATAACTTGCACAAATTATGACAAAGAATTTTTATGTCTGGAGGTTCTACTTCCTCCCTCCTGTGATAACTTTTGCACATTTGCTTTTTTATTAGTGCTAAGGTCTTCATCTGAAGTGTATTCAAACTCGGTATCAGTTGAACTCATATTTGCTTTTCTTATTTTTTATATGATCTAATGTCTGGGGCATGTCATCTTCACTGAGATCAATAAGCACTGCTGCATTTTTTCTGTGTTTGCTTTGCGGTCTTTCTGGTTTTTGGTTGGCAGTGTCATTTATTTTCGGGTCTATAGGTGGCAGGCAAGGCACTAGATAGTCTATAATATCTTATGAAGTTTTGTAAGGGATGTTTTTGATTGTTTGTGGTTTTGGCAATCACTTTTTAATATTTCTTGTTGAGATGGGCTATTTTTTTGTAACCCTGGTTTAACCTTGTCATTTCATGATTGATTTTTGAGTAAAATTGATTCACTTTTGTCATTTACTGATTGCTCTCTGGTGATGTTTTGATCATCTGTTACATCATCATTAAGTGGATTATTTTGATAGCAAATTGTAATTGATTCACTTATCAGTTGAAGAGTGAATTCTGTGTTATTTACTGGTGCATTTCCACATTGATGACTTGAGGTTGCTCTCATATCACAGTGTTTACATTTAAGTTTTGGGCATGCATTTATAATATGCCCTCATTGTTTGCACGAAAACATTGCAGTTTAAGTCCATGAATTATTAAGAGTAGCTGTGCTTCGTGATCGGTTATAAGAGTGGGAATATCATTTGGATTTACGTTTTGATTTAATTTAACTTTAAAATGATAACTGTTTTTATAGATGGGTATCATAGTTTCTTTTAAATATATAGGTTGAAAGGCAACAACAGCTCCAAATGGTTGCATTAAATTATTGAGGTCATTTATTGTATAGTTAAAGTACGTATTTTTGATTGTGCCGGTAATAAAATTTTTTCTATATTGGTTAACTTTTATTAAAGCATATTTCCCTAATGTTTTAATTGTTTTATCAAATTTGTTTTTTTTGTTCTTTGCTATAAAATTCAATAGCAAGATAGTGAGAATTTGGATGATCTGCAGTGCGCAATATAGAATCCCATAAATTATTTGTGCTTAATTCTTCACATAGAAAATCCTTAGGAAATCTATACAATGAACAATTTATATCTGTAATTGCAAGGATAACAGACCGGTCAGTAAAGCAACATTTAAACGACATAAATAAATCATGTGGGATGGTCATATTAAACCGTTCAGAAATTTTTATTAGACTTTCATTAGTCCAGATCTCTTCTTCTATTCTATTAACTGGTAATGGATCAGATTCTGAAATCATATCTAGTTTCATTAGATCATTCATTGTTGAATGATAAAATCTTGAAACTGGAGTTTGATTTTTTTCCACGTTCTGAGGAAAATCTCCCTTTTTAGTGGATGCTTTGATTGCATCAGCCTAAGAAATGCTTGCTGTGTTCAAAGAGATCGCCATATTGGAGTGAAAAAAAAACAACTGCTTGCACACAAATTCCTCGTAGGAGGAGTTTTCTTAAGTTTAAAAAACTATATATACTGAATATTGGCTTGTTTATAGTCAATACAGTTTATTTTAAATAAAAAATTTTTTAGCTTTATTATTACTAGAAATATATAATGTATCCTACCAATATCTACGATCACCAAACCAGCTGGGGCATGTGCATTCTCCTCTATTATTATTATTATTATTATTATTATTATTATTATTATTATTATTATTATTATTATTATTATTATTATTATTATTATTATTATTATTATTATTATTATTATTATTATTATTATTATTATTATTATTATTATTATTATTATTATTATTATTATTATTATTATTATTATTATTATTATTATTATTATTATTATTATTATTAGTAGTAGTAGTTAGGTGTAGTTGAGGGTGATATCAAATCCCTTATCATGCTTGACTACAGTAATTTGATTGACTTAATTAGTTTAAGAACCTGAGATTATTTTAGTTAGATTATTTTGAATAAAGAGATTAAGATTTATTTATCAGTATTATCTTAATTAATTAATTATTGTTAAAGTCATAAGAATGCTATAAATTTATTATTTGAGATAATAAAAGGGGGAATAGTATTCTTATGCCATTGAGGTGGTATCCTGTGGGATATTGGCTCAATGTAATTCATATTATCACTTGTATCTCACTTCATTGTGTCATGATTTAATGAATATTTATTTATTTAGTTTATAAAACCGAACCATATTCTTATTTCTTATTAGTTAGAGCTAGTTAAACAATAGTCATTAACATAGAATATCTTTATTTATCGATTATATGCATTTTAGCCAAGCACATAACTATCTTAGCTAGACCCATTTTATTATATATATATATGAAAAACAAAAAAACAAGTTAAAAACTTGCTAACACTTGTATTTATGTCAACAGATGGCGTTCTACCAAAAACACCGTCAAGCATTTGTTTACATAAACGTAAAACGCCATCTGTTGACATATATATATATTGTAACAGAATAAAAATGAGGGACATGAAAGAATGGTCCTGGTTTAATAATGCTCTTGGATTATAATATTATTTGTAACAGAATGAAAATAATAATCTAAACTAAAGTGAATATCAATCAATGAATAACAATCTAACACTTAAATCAATACAACAATAATAATAATCTTAGTTGTAACCTCATAGTTTTAGACAGCATTTAGAAACGATAGAAAACAAATAAAACCTTTATTTCAAGCTTTATATTATATCAGAGTTATTATATCAGTATTATTATGTCAGCATTATTTGCAATAAGATTAAAGTAAAGCAATGAAACCAAACATCATTATCTTATAAACAATGATCAATGACAAAGAATTGGACAATTAAATTTTAATATTCCCTATGAATCAAAACACTCTTTATAATGATATAAACTTATACTAAAAAATAAATGTTATTTATATTTATATTAAATGAAATAATTCATGGATGGATGAGATAATAATTTTAATATGGCCTTCAAAACTAAAATATCCATGATATCTAAATAGATATATATCACTCAATAAACGATTTCCAATTACAACTAAATAAAAATTAAGCCATACTATTCCACTAATATAAATATACTCTTATTAGTTAAGTCAATTATAATAAGACAAAAACTTAATAATGATACAAAATCAATTAACTCAACATAGCACATAATAATATACTGTGTGTGCACATAATATATATATATATAACCAACACAGATAAAAATTTTGTAGATATTTTTCAGTATTTCCTGGAATAAAATAATCATAGTTAAAGATTAAATAATTTGAATTTAAAGTGGAATTTTGTTATCAAATAAAACATTTAAAAAAAGGTCTGGTAAATATTTTATTGAATTCTCATTTTGAAATTAAAAAACAAGCATAGTATTTTTGAGATTTTTAATTAATGCTAATATACATTTTTATTATTTATTTTTAAAAATCTTTGTAGATTGATAAAACTTCAAACTTTCTTTCAAAAGTAGAGTTTAATTAAAAATAGTTTGAAAAAATTAAAGATATAAAGTGAACAGGTTTTGGGTGAAAACAATGTTTTTTTCACTCCAATACAAGACTATAAAAGGGTTGGATAAAAAGATTATTTTACCCTGATTAGTAAAATTTTTGTAAAGTACTTAGTTGCATTTAGTTGGTAGTTAAAGAAGCAGCTGGCTTGCAAAGTTAGTGTTTGGAAAGTTAGACAGACCTCCCATGCAGATGTAAAAATGCAAAGATGGCAACTCCAGAGGCTGCTCTATAGCTCTTAATGGTGGAGTTTGAATTCACTTAAAATGGGTCAACTTTCAATGTTATAGCCATAAATTTATTCTAGAAGAGACAGTTTGATTGCCTAAAGTCTGCAGAATCCAAATGGATTTCAACAATGATCTGGTTATATTTTTCATAATGATAGCTATAAACCAGTATCACTAAGACTAGCTCACCAGGAGAATTCTTTAGCTTTCTGAAGAATTATTTGAATGCTGATATATCTATATGTGGAGAAGCTAAGATAAATGTATCATATGTATTTATCTAAAGTGTGGCAGGTAAGTAATTTTCTGTAAGTCCTTAAAATGATATTTAAAAATATAATTCAAAGTGCAAATAATAATTTTGCTTGGATTAAAAATAAAAAAAGAAAAGACTAATAGAAGATTCTATATTCTAAAGAAAGATGTTACAAGTTACCTGTGATATTAATATGTATATATGGAATGATTTTATTTTTTATTTATTAAAAAAAAAGACATTTTAAATGTGAAACAAAAATAAATAATTTTGCTTGAATTAAAAGAAACTTGCAAGTGTACTATTTCAAAGATGTTTTTAAATTTTTATCAACAGTGACTTATCAAGAGAGAGATTATTACATGATAGTACTTTTTTTTCAAAAAATGAAACAGTAAACTATTATGATAGAATTTGATAATTCATTCATATTATCTTTATTTTTTTTGATACACACATGTATGTGTGAATTTTATGTATATTTTCCAAATGGAATTAATTATGAAAGATATTTTTAATAATTTTAGTAGTTTGATATATTTCAAATATTATTAAAAATGAATTTCATTTATATGTTAGTTAATTATATAAATATGTTTTATGAAAACCCATTACGGTATTTTATATCATTTAAAAAATGACAACTAAAAATGTTTATTTTATAACAAGTCAAATATGTTCAGAAATTACATGGACACACATGTATGTATGCATATATATCAATGCTTGTCAAGTATAACACATGTAAATTTTGATCATTTTTTATTGTTAAATGTCAATTCAATGTATATTATAAATACATATCTGTGCACATATTGATATATGTGTTGCATGGAAACCTATCGAGAAGTATTGTAAATCAGTATAATAATGAATTTTGACTTAATCATGTAAATCACAATGTGATAGTTTTTTTTGATTGTACAATTATTTTTCATCAAAATCAGAAATTTTATATGTATATAGTCTTATTTTAGAGACCATAAATTCATTTTTTTTATTATTAATAAACGTATATTCAATCATTAAAATTATTCCAGTGACTTGATTCTAATGTTTTTAGAATATTATATTTTGTATCATCTCTTGGTCTCATAACAGTAATAGATCTTATGTTCTCTAAGCTAGATTTGAGCATAACAGACTGATATATTAAAAGGGATGTATTTTAAGTGCAGGGGCATTCAGTTGCCAAACAGTCCTGGTTGGTACAAAAAAGAATATTCTTTAAAGCCTATTTCCTACATTTTATTTTAGTTTAGTCTTAGTAAAAATTAACTTTATAATGGACAGTACACAAATGGTACTAAGTGGCTAGAATATTGATGATTATCAGCATGTTTTAATATCCCAGCATTATTGTTTTTATGGTTGTATTCGGATAGATGAGCACTTAGTTTGGGCATCCAAATAATGTTTAAATAATTGTCCCAAGCTCAAAAAGAGTGAATAGTTGTCCTGGTCTACAGTAGACCCATTTCAAATGCATTCACTGAATAACTGTTGATTTTACATGATTCTTGATCATTCATGATTATGAATGGTTATTCTATTACTTATACTTTTGGGCAGTGCTGGTGAACTTATAGTTAGCTGTGCTGATCTCTTAGAGTGATCTATCATGCTCATTATTTTAACATTAATTTTTTTCTTGAGAATAACCAGACATTTCCTCAGATCCCAGATAGTTAAACCCTGATTTTCCATAGAATTAGAATATTTTTCCACTTTCAGTAACTTAAAATACCATAAAATATAATCTTCCTATTAGGTAATATAAAATTTTATGATCAATACATAAAATAAATGGCAGATTCATATTTGATGCTTATTCAAACACAATTGGCAAATCCCATTTCTCTTCAATTTAATAAAGCTAGGTTGTCAAAACTTTAAAATGTAATTATCAAAACATATGAAAGATTATTGATGTTTATTATAATCAAATATAAAATTTAATATCTAAATTAATTTATGTTCCACATCAATGAACTTTAAATATAATTAAAGCAAAGCAATATAATTTGTAACAAAAGAAAATAAACTATATATTATTATCAGTTCTATAACTGCATAAGATTGTGGGTGTATACTGACTTAATATAATATTTACTTTAATTAAAATAGTTTAAATAAAGTATGTGAATATCTAATTGCAATTTCCTTTACTCACTTTCAATAATTATTATATTTGTATCTTTATCAATCATTGGAATCAATTTATATATAATTTCTATCTTAATATAACTGTTACTTGTTCCTAGAAAAATAATTACAATAAGTTTCTAATTATTTATTAAACATTTAAAACATCAATTCAGTTAATTTGTTGGTGTATAAAGATTTATACCTGGTCAGACAATAAATATTAAATTCAATATAAAGAAAATGATATGCTTACCCATCCTATTGTTGGACTTTTGAACTTTTTTTATAACTGCTTCCAATGAATTATATGGTATAATCAATTCATGAATAGTATTCTATCCAAAAACCATTAACTAATAAATTTTGCATTGTAGAATTGAATACAAACAAGTTTACTTGTTTTAAATTAATTCAACATTTATTAGGAAATGAATATTGGCATTGTGTAAGAGTTAAAAGAAGTAAAATTAAAAAAAATCATCAATGAATATAAGTTTTTTTTAGTTGTTGTTGTTGTTGTTGTTGTTGTTATTATTATTATTATTATTATTATTATTATTATTATTATTATTATTATTAAAATGCACATTATTATTTTAAGTAATATTTACTAAGGCTGTAACCTTAGGAATAAGCGTCTGAAAAATTTGAAGGTAGGGACCTCTACAGGTCTTAATCACAAGCTTATGCTATGAAGAAAAGAGGGAATCCTTCTTTACTTCAACCTACTTTTATATATGGATAGGTGAAGCTGAAGTGGTTAGATCTAAGAGTGTGAAACTATTCAATACTTTACTAATTAAGTCCACAATTCTTATAATATATTAATACTCGTGAAATTTTACAATTTACTATGAGTCAATGAAAAGATCTTATAGTAAGAAATCTATTACAATAATTTAAAGTTGTAATTATAAATTTTATTAAACACACATTATTATATTAAGTAATATTTACTAAGGCTGTAACCTTAGGAATAAGCATCTGAAAAATTTGAAGCATCTGAAAAATTCATAGCATAAGCTTGTGTTTAAGACCTGTAGAGGTCCCTACCTTCGAATTTTTCAGACGCTTATTCCTAAGGTTACAGCCTTAGTAAATATTAATTAATATAATAATGTGCATTTAATAAAATTTATAATTACAACTTTAAATTATCATAATAGATTTCTTACTATAAGATCTTTCCATTGACTTGTAGTAAATCGTAAGATTTTGTGAGTATTAATGTATTATAAGAATTGTGGACTTAATTAGTGAAGTATTAAATAGCTTCACACTCTTAGATCTAACCACTTCAGCTTCACCTGTTCATGTATAAAAGTAGGTTGAAGTAAAAAAGGATTCCCTTTTTTCTTCATAGCGTAAGCTTGTGTTTAAGACCTGTAGAGGTCCCTACCTTCGAATTTTTCAGACGCTTATTCCTAAGGTTACAGCCTTAGTAATTATTATTATTATTATTATTATTATTATGATGATGATGATGATTATGATTATGATGATGTTTCAAAAAGGTACTTCATTACTTTCTTTGGTTTACATAATTTCTATTACAATTTGATTCAGTAAAATTTACAGTTTTGGTTTACTTTTCTTTAAACATAAGTTTTTTTTCTTGTGGCTAACTTGTTCCTTGTTCTATAGTCTATAAATAATGCTTCAACCGCAGCGTTTTCAGTTGTCTTTGTTTTGAATTTCTCATAGTCTTGATCTTTCATTTAACAGTGATCATAGTCTTGATCTTTCATTTAACAGTGATCAAGTTGCAACATATAAATCTGGTCTAACAATAGTTTTATCTCTATCTTTGATTTGTATTAGTTTATTAATGAATGTGGCTGAATTATAAAGCTGCATCTCATGCACCAAAAAAAATATAGGACAAGTGTAGCTGCCCTAATGTTTGGTATCACTCAACTCTGATATGAATTAATAATTTGTTCCATCATTGTGTTTCTCCTTCTATATATGTTGCATGCCATTTGTATTATTTTTGCCAAACCTTCACAGTTGTAAATTAGGTGTTCAATTGTTTCTTCGGCTCTATGGCATAGTCCACAAAATGGATCTATGTCCCTATACATACTTTTATAGTGGAGAAAAAAGGTTGTGGGAATAGCAGTTAGGTTCATTTTTATTATAAAATTGAAGAATTTAGGTTCCAATGCCCATCGCTTGAATTGTTTAACCAGTATTTTGTTATCGATTCCCAACATTGGTGAAGGTTCATTTACATTAGTTTCTTTATTTATCAAATTGTATATTTCTCAATATGTATATTTGTTCTCATATTATTCAGGTATGTCCTTATTGGATTTACATTGATAAATTATGGATGAAATGTATAATCCTGGTGATGGTGGTCTGTCAGTAGGAGTAACTTTAATTAGGTGTTTTAGTTTCGGGAATTGTTTCATAGTTGTAATAATTGCATTCCTCAACTTTTGTATGTGGAAGATTTCAACTGTGTGGAGACCCAGTCCATTTTTATCAGTGGTTGAGACATTTTCCTATTCGATATGGCAACTGTCTTCTTGGACCAGAGTAAGTGATTACATATTGCTTTGATTTTTTTATGAAAGCCTTTGAGAATTCGATAATTGGTGAATAATAGCTGATTTTTGTCATAATTAGTTGGTTAATTAACTGCACTTTGGAGAAGACAGACATACAAGTCTTTGAAAGGGAATCAGCAATTCTTTTTATTTCTTCCTTAATCCTATCTTGGATTTTACATCTCATCCCTGTGATTCCCAAATGAAATGGGAAACCCAGGAAAGATGTTGGTTTTGACTGATAGATCATCATACATGGTTTTCCTGTAAATAGAGACCATTCTGAAGTTTTTGCTTGGTTGAATTTAAGCTTATAATGTGCAGTGTATTCTTCCAGTAGCTGCTGCAGTTGTGGAATTTGTTTTTTGGATGAGAGAAAAACTGTAATGTCATCCATGAATGCTAAGCAAGCTATGTGCTGTATTGTTCCAGATATCTGAATCCCATCAAATGTTTTCTGTATCTTCTTAATGAGAGGATTGGTGTAGTATATAAAAAGCAGTGCACTAAGATTGCTAAGGCAGATAGACAAAAGAAAATCATTAAAATCAAAGTGATGTTTTTAATGCAAATTAAACATGGCTGAAATAATTTAAAAACTAACAAGAAATGCAGAAGATTAGAATAATAAAACAAAAGATAAGAAATGCACAGGACATCTCAAAAATGATCATGGGTAAAAGAAGCAGAGAAGTTTGGAATTGATCTTTTAGTCATGTGTGTTTTGGGAAGTTTCTCATGGGCAGCATTTTTGAAATAAAAATAAAATTATATTACTTATTACTAAACTAAACCTATTCTCCATGTGTGAGTACAACCAGATCATTTACCAGCACCTTTTCTCAGAAAAGTCACCAAAAGCTTTGTCTAGCCTTACCTAAATAAGAATCAAAGATATGGAAGTAATACCAAAATAAAACCATAGACCAACATTGTGGACTGCTCATCAAAAGAAACAGGAATACTAGCTTAAGTGATCACTATGTAATCACTAGAAGCTTATAAGTAAGTTAATGGCCATAACTTCTATCTATAGAAAGAGATTTGTGAACTGAATTTTAAATAATAAACTGCTATAGACAAAAAAAAAAAAAAAGAGACATTTGTAATTTAAAACTTCAAGGTTAGATATTTGAGTTCAATGGTTAAGATAATTATCTGAGTATGCTTGTATGTATTTCTTTCCTATATTATAATTTTATTATTATAAGGGTTTAAATGTTTAATGGGTTGTACTAAACCGTTACTACTAATATAAAACTTTCATTGCACGTGCTTGATTTTTAGTTAGTTACGGTATTAATTTTGAGTGTTAGATTGTATTATTTAGTTTTAAAAAAGTGTATAAATTTCCTTGCCAATGTGCTTTATTAATTAAACCCCAGGAGAAATATTTTCTAAAAATAAAATAATTAAATGATGGGAAATAATAATCTCGATTTTTTTAAGTATTTGCTTTATAAGTTACAATGTGCTTCATGCAGAATCAGTGGGTCTATCAACTTTAGTACCCTCTATATAAATTAAAAACTGATTCCACCAGTAATTTTAAATCGTAAATAATATTAGGTTGAGTTTATGAAGAAATATAGCTATGTTTTTTTAGAAATATGAACAAAGTATTTTTTTTTCATAGCTTGATTAATTTATGCATTCTAGTGTGTAATAGAAGACCTATCAAAACATGAAAAATATTACAATTGGCTTCCCAACACAGACAAATTACAATGGAATATTAAAAAAAAACCATGATGATAGTGGCATAAAATGTGGAATTTGATATCCATAGCCAAAAAAATAAATATGACAGTAGTTATTTCATGACATTTGAAGGTTTTATGAGAGTTTAATATGTAAAAAAATAAAAAGTTATTGAATAAGATTCAAATGTTTCATGAAAGATTAACATGTAAAAAAGAATTATTATCTGCAATTCAAAAGTTTTTTTTTTTTGTATAAGAATTGAGTGAGGGTGTACATTTTTTAAGTAAGATCTTATATTAAAACAATACAATAGCACATATAACAAGAAAAAATATAAGCAAAATAGATCAAAATCTAATAATGAAGGTATAGACAAATATAGACAGAGTATTATAAGGTGACAAAGGAGAAGGGGTGTTGACATATGAAGTTATTATTTGTTGGCAGTTAAAGAAATCATTGTGCTAAGATTTTTTTATTGGCACAAAAATAAGTTAAATAGGGAAATATGCAAATTATGGCAGAACACAATATAAGACTCTTCATGAAAAAGATACTGCAAAAGATAAGTGACTTAAAAGAACAAAAAAAGGAAAAATAAACAAAGTAAAAAGATCAGTAGAACAATAGATGAAAAGAGGGTAGATAATCTTATTTGTGAATGGGAAAGAGAAATAATTAATTATACAACTCAAGAATGCCCAAAGATTGTTTTGCAAATAAATGATATGAAGGTAGAGACATTATGGAACTTGGGAAGCCAAATATCAGTAATGTCAGAGACAATATATGAATGTATGTGGAAACAACTTATATTGGTGGGAAGCATGCAAATAACATTGGTAAATAATAAAAGAGCACAATTGGGCTCAAACAAAGTTTGGTGCAAATTAAAAATAGATAAAATTATACAAATTATACACCACACATTATTGATTCTAAAAAGCCTGGTTCACAAAGCCATATTGAGTTCCAACTTTATGCAGAAAACTGGATGTGTGATCAATTATAAAGAGAAAAGGATTATCTGTGGAGGAAAAGAAGTAGAGTTTGGGTCATGGATTAGAATGAATCAGCAAAGATATTTAAGACAGAAACATCTTTAATAAAGGCACAGATTGATGAACTAATAAATAAAGTGAAGGGAAAATGGAAAAAAGCTCTAAAAGAAGTTCTAGTTGAATATAAATTGGATTTTTTTAGACAAACCTGGAATTATTAAAGGTTATGACCACCAAATTAAGGTTACTGACAGTATACCATACCAGGCAAGAACATACCTGGTGCTATATTAACGTAGGTCTAAGGTTGAGAGACAATTAGCTAAAATAGAGGGGTGGGGTATTATCACCAAAGGTTGATCATTATATAATAACCCATTAGTGGTTGTAAAAGAAGTCAGAGCCATAAGAATGTGCTTGAATGCCAGGCAACAACAAGATCACATGACCTGATCAAAATGTTCCATCCCCAATTAATGAGTTAGTAAATAAATTCTGGGGTAAAAAATTATTTTCCACATTGGATCTGACTGGTAGCTATTGGTAGATAAGTTGTACTCTGATGACCAGAAGTACTTGGCATTTTGAGGTAAAGGTATATCATACCAATTCAACAGAATGCCTTTCAATCTAAACTATAGTGGGGCAGGCCTGTTAAAATATCTTGACTGAGTGCTGTCTTCAGAGATCAAAAATTTAATCACTATCTGCATGGATGATGTGCTTATTGTGTCTAGTAATCCACATGAACACTTACAATACCTCAAGATGTTTTTTACAAAAGTGCAAAATAAAGGGTATCTGAATTAACCTACAAAAATCTGTTTAGTAGCAGAAGAAGTGCATTTTCTTGGGACCCTTAATTAATGTGAATGAAATCAGCATTCACCCTGACAAAACCCAGGCAATCAGAGATTTCCCCAAGTCCATTGCACACCAAAATGACTTAGGAAATTTTGGGGGCTGTGTAATTTCTACAATAAATTTTACAAAACTTTGCATCTATATGTAATCATTGCTGCAACTATCACATAAGGGGACATCATGAAAATGGGTGGAAGAACATGAAACTAACTTCAAGGTTATTAAAAAAACTTCCTTAGCCAAATGATGATGGTTTACCCTGACATAAGAAAACAATTTATTATCCAAGTAGACAGTAGTGGATATGGGTTATGTGCAGCTCATATTCAAGTTCAGGGGGATGATACCCTAGGTGTAATTTATTTTGTCAGCAGACCATTGAGAAATGCACAGATTAATTACTCCGTTACAGAGAAAGAGACCTTGGCTATGGTGTTGGCATTTCAGAAGTTCCACCAGTTCTTGATCAGATTGGAAGAAATCATTTGGATGGATTATAAGAACCTAGAATTCCTAGACCACAGTTATTTAACAAACAGTAAGCTAATTCAGTGAAGCCTTTTTTCCAAACATTAAACTATTTTATCCAGTATTGTAAAGACACCAAACATGTGGTGGTAGTCTTATGGCTCAAAATTATCTGCAGATGAAAGATATCTGTTTTGTGGATATAGAATTAAAGGAGTATGTTGTAATGGAAGAACGATTGAGACCCCTGAGAAAAGTGCATAGCAAAACCCCATCTACAAAAAAATTATTGACTAACTAGAAGTCAAAAATGAAATAGAAGGAGAAATGGTGGAAATTAACACCAGGAATAGATACTGACTGAAAGAAGGAGTCCTATTGTACATCACAGACCTACAAAGAGATCAGTGGAAGATGATTATACCAGAGAATTTACAAGAAGGACTTATTATGTATACCCTCTGTATGGACATTACAAAGTTAATAAAGTGGAAAGCATATTGAGGACATGGCTCCATTGACTGAATATAAGAGCACAGGTTGCCATCATAGTAAGTGCATGTGAAATCTGTCTGAAGACAAAACCAGCAAATGAGTCATATCAGGGCTCAATGAGTCCTATCATTCATAACAAATGAAATGACCTGATAGCTGTCTATTGTTATGGACCATTACAGGTTTTTAAAAAAATGAAATATGTCCTAGTGGTATATGTTTTTTCAAAGTGGGTGTCAGCATATCTGGTGTCTCAGGCAAATACTATGAATGCCATGTAAGTCATTGAGACACAATACTTTGATAAAATAGACTTATGGCTATTTTTCAGACTTCAGTATACCTTTCACATCTCACAAAAGGCAAGAGTGAATAGAGAGGATGGAGCTAAAACATATATTTGTCATCCATATGGAATCTGCAGTCCAACCCATGCAAGCAAATGATAAAAGAGTTGGAATGCCTCTTCAGGATATATACTGCTTCCAACAATAGAGGATGGCTGAAACAGTTCCCCAGGTATTAAATTTTATAAATTGAACTTGTAATGAATCCATGGGGTCTTCACCTATAAGACTTCAATTTGGACAAGCAGTACATCAATTATATAAATCCACATTACCCACTATTCCAGAAAATATTGATAAAAAAGTCATCAAGAAAAGGCTCAGTAAAATTGGAACACTGAACCAAGCTCAAGACACATCAAAAAGGAGTCATGACTGAAAAGTTTAAAGAATAGACAGTATAGGTCAAGGTGAACCCTGTGAATTAAACTGGGAAACATATTTTCAAAAATTCCAAAACTTTTATGATGGCCCAAATCCCTTCACTTTAGAAGGAGAAAGGGGTATCTATAATTCTAGGTTCATGAAACTGTATAAGACCAAGACATAGTTTAAAAGGTCTCTATAAGGATTGATGCATGGAAAATAAAATATGGTCAAATCCCTATTTTATTTTCATCCTCTGGCCATGGTAGTATTGTACCATTTACATATATATGGTACAAGTATATTGGCATTGAGTAAGAGTTAAAAAAAGTAAAATTTAAAAATATCATCAACAAACATAATTTATTTTATTTTTTTTAGTTAGTATTTTTTTTTTTTCAGATAACATACAATGAAAGTTATTTTTGTTTCACAATTAAAAGTAAAAGTTGTAATTGGAAAGAATGGAAACACATACAGATTGCTAATGCAGATAGACAAAAGAAAGTGATTTAAATCAAAGTGATGTTTTTAATGGAAATTAAACATGGTTGAAATAATTTATAAAAAAAAGACTGTGTAACTAAAAACTAATAAGAAATGTAAAAGATTAGAATAATAAAACAAAAGACAAGAAAATGCACAGAACCTCAAAAATAATTGTGGATATAAAAGAAGCAGACAAGTTTTGAATTGGTCTTTCATCTGTGTGTATTTTGGGAAGCTTCTCATGGGCTACATTTTCAAAATAAAATGCTATCACTTTTTACTAAACTAAAGCCATCCTCCATGTGTGAAAAGAACCAGACCATTTGCTGGCACCTTCTTTCAGAAAAGTCACCAAAAGCTTTGTCTAACCTTACATAAATAATGATCAGATATTTGGAAGTAATACCAGAATGAAAACATAAACCAATATTGTGGACTACTCATCAAAAGGAACAGGACTACTAGGATAAGCAATCATTACGTAATCACTAGAAGCTTACCGGTAAATTAATGTCATAACTCTTATCTATAAAAAAAGAGATTTGTGAATTGAATTTTAAATAATAAACTGTTACTGTAAACAAAAAAGAGAGACATCTGTAATTTAAGACTTCAAAATGAGATTTTTGAATTTAATGATTAAGATAATTATCTGAGTATAATTGCATCTATTTCTTTCCAATACTATAATTTTATTATTATAAATGTTTAAATGTTTAATGTGCTGTACTAAATCTTTACTACTAATATAAAACTTTCATTGCAAGTGCTTGATTTAATTTTGAGTGTTAGATTGTATTATTTAGTTTTAGAGAAGTGTGCAAATATTGCCAATATGCTTTATTAATTAAGTCCCAGGAGAAATATTTTCTGAAAATAAAATAATTAATTGATGGGAAATGATAATCCTGATCTTTTTAAGTATTTTCTTTATAAGTTACAATGTGCTTCATGCAGAAACAGTGAATGTATCGACTTTGGCATTTTCTATAAAAATTAAAAACTGATTCCACCAACAATTCAAATCATAAATAATATTGGGTCAAGTTAATCAGGAAATATAGTTATGTTTTTTTTTAAAAATATGAACAAAATATTTTTCTTTTTTATAGCTTGATTCACTTTTGCATTCTAGTATGTAATAAAAGTTCTACCAGAATGTTAAAAATGTTACAATATAGTTATATGACAAACATCATCTTCATTTAAAATATATACATATTATCTGATTATGCCTTATGCACTAGATTCTCAATTGACTTTAATTCTTTTAAATTAAATAGGTGATTGTACACCAAACTTCACCTATCAAATGCTAAGATTAAAATATATATTTATGAACACACACATATTGCAATACATATGCACTTTTCAAAATATATGATAATTGATGACATAATTAACCTTTATATAAAACAAAATAGTTAATTGAATAAAAATTATACTAAAGAAGAATTTACCTATTCGTTTACATTGTTTCAAAAAAAGAAAAGAAAATTAAATACTTGAAATTAATTTATAATCAACAAATATATGTGGGGTTCGAACTCAGAATTTCACAGAACCCACCACTCTCAATGCCATCTCATATTGCTGACCCACCTGATCACACTGAGAGTGGTAGGTCATGTGAAAGTCTGAGTTCGAACCCCACATATATTACATATATAAATGCAGGTTTAAGCCTGTACAATGTATTAATCAACAAATAAGAAAATATATTTTAAAATTAACATCATAATTACTCAGCTACAAAATATAAATTTGAATTTAGAAAAGCAATACACTTTTATATTTTAAGCATGTAAAATAAAATCTCAACTTAAATTGCACTACCATTTATATTGATAACAATATACAGTTATATATACTAAATAATAATATATATTACCAACCAATCTAATTCATTGTCCTCAAGTGTGACATTTACAAAATAGTATCATAGTTCTAATGTCTATTTCTTGAAGCATAATCCAATGTTATTTTGTTATTCCAGAAAAATTGAAGGATCACAAAAAGCTATTAGATTCGAAGTGCATTTTGTTAATTTTGATCTTTTCTAAATATCCAACTTATTCTGTCATCTAGCAGATATTTGATTGATATGACATTCTAGACATACAGATACTAATTTATATCCATAGTAATGTGATATAAATATTTTTTCCTTTAACATATATTTGATTCATAAAATATTATAATTGAATAGACTCTAATTTCATCCATGATGATGCAATGGAAATTGATCCCATTTATATCTTGCATATAAATAATTCCTTGATCTCATAAAATTATATCAACAGAAGAACATAATCTTTGTGTATATTTTTATGTTGTTAGCATTTATATCTCATTCTGTAAAATAAGTATTATTTATTTTTAAAGCAAAGAAATATTCTGATGCTTTTTTAAAATGTTATGACTTAATTTTCAACAAATTGTCACTCTTCACAAATTCCCAATAAATCTGTCCAGTTAATGGACAAATATTATTGCTTTCACCCTATAATTTTATTCACTTAACAATCATATGCTTTTAAAAATAAATTTAAAAAATCATATGAAGAAACTTAGGTTCACTTTTATTGAAACCAAGCAATGGGAGAGTGAGTTGAAACTATTTAGTCCTATTTATTAACTCTTTAATTAATGTCAGAGACATTATAGTTACACTCTGCATTAACTCTTTGGTCAATTTCAGCTAGAATCTCATAAATAAAAATCTTATTACATAATAATAATAAAAAATAAAAATAAATATTTTATAATTTTTACATATAATAGATAATATTTATTTTTAAAAAAATACAAATAATATTATTTTAATTCAAGGCAAACTACAATAATTTATACTATATTTTTACTATACTACACTGGAATTGTATTTTTATACATATTGTTCCAATATAATATTATACAAATAAAATAACAAATATACTGGAGACATTAAATATTCAGGTGTATTATTTAATAATCTACTATTGTGAATGCAGTAATGAAAATATACATAATAAAAAAAACTTTATCAGGACTATAAACTTTATTATTTATACATTTATTTTTAAAATGAATAAAGTCAATTCAAAACTTTTTATAGTAGAATTAATGATAAAAATTTATTTCCCCAATATTATTGTTGACATAGCAATATATTTCAATGCTCCCCAGATTAATACATTTACTATTAAAATCAAACCCCAATTTTTTTTTTACAATTGCATTACACCATATATTAATGTTTATTTCAAATTTCAGTAGGTATAATATAGATATTGCTACAGATAGATAAGTTAAATTTAAATGATTTTCTAATATATAATTTTGATGTCATAGATAGTAGGAGTTCAAACTTAGAAAATAGGAGCCATAAAAATGTTTAAATAGTTTAGTCATTTTAATGTAAGTTAAAATAATATAAATTGTTTAAAAGATCATATTTATTTTATTTCTTATATTCAAACAATACTATAATAATATAACAGCTTAATTATAGTAATAAATATTGTATGTTTAAAGTAATTGTTTTTGCTTAAAATATTATTTAAATAATAAGTTAACTAATATATGTAGTATGTTCTTAGAGTATCACATGATTAAAAATGTTTGTGAGAGCCTTCAAGAGTTTAAAAAGAAAACTTTGATACTTGGTAACTCAATTTGCCACATTGTAAGTATAGCAAAAATTAGATATAAAGATGTTTTAAAAGTAATAATTAAAATTATCATTATGTTGATTAAATATAATATTTTGTTTAAAATATCAATTTTAGGGTCATTAAAATATTTAAATTGATTAAATAAAGATTAATAAATTTAATAAATTATTTATTGTTTATAATTGATAAATGATTTAATGTAATATTTTAGGAAAATAATGACTTGTGGTTTTAAAATTTAACTTTAAAAATAAAATTGATACAGTTGTGTAATTTATCAGGCTTTTACAAGCAGATCATTAGATTGGACCAGTATAAAAGCAAATGATTTGATCCAGTCTAAACAGTAAAAGTAAAGTAAAGTGAAAAGTACACATGAAGTAATAGGAAAGTACAGTTTAATTTAGAATTTATAACTAATATTTTTTTAAATTATAACAGGAATAATTTTTTTAACTATTATTATTTTTTTTAAAAGTGTTTAAAAGTATAATTTTAATGACTATTTAAATAATGATTCACTAAAACACCAAATTTCCCTGCCAGAAGATTATGCTTGAAACTTAATTTAAAGCTACAATAATTTTATGGAACATGATAACACTCATTTGAATACTGGTATGATGCACACCAAATGCCAAATAATTTTCTATGACAAGACCAGAAATTTATGTAAGGAATTTTTTTATTATAAATAACATGCTTAGCATGAATGAATATTTAACTTTAATAACTGAAACTAATTTGCAAAGGAAGTTTAAGTTAATAAAGAAACAAACATTTTATAAAAAAATCATTATCATAATATTAAGTTTAAAAAAAGAAAGAAAAGTTAATATTCTGCATTTAGCTTGAAAACTAAATTAAAATATTTTTCTTTATGATGTTCTTGAGTAACTATTGGTTATTGAATGCTAATAACACATTTTTGCATTTAATTTACTTTTAAAATTTAATGTAAATGGATTTCACATTTTTGAGAATGATATATTTAAAAAAAAATTTGGAGAAAATGACTTGAATGTTTTATGCACTTTTTTAAAAAAGATTTACTATCAGTAAAAACCAATAAATAAACTATATGCTATGAAATCATTTTATCTGGAATAAATGAGCTATAGTACATCTGTTTAAAATATTGATATTATTTCAGTTAATTAATGTCTTTGATGGTATAACTGTCATTTTACCTGAAAAATCTGTAGTTGAAATATATATATTTTAAAGATAAAAGTCTTGAATATATTAAAGAAATATTTACCTTCAGTTTATAAAATACACGTATGCTTAAATATATACTAAATGAATAATTTTATATTATACAATGTTTTGACTGATGGAATTGCAAATATTACATGTTATATTTATTGTGATTTATCTATTATATATAACAGCTGGAATTAAGAGAAAACATACATAAAAAATATTTTTACATAAATGGATCCTTGAATTATTACTTTATGGGGATATTACATGCCTGGATTAGATTTTTCAGAAAAGAGTGAAATAAACATTTATCTTTTTGGGATGTTTAATATTTTTCCTAGATTTTATTGGATTGCTTTTTGTTATTTATACATTTCATTAAATGGTATTGAGGGAAGAATATGATTTTGTTCAGAATTATCTGTCTGTAACTAATAAATGGAGGATTTCTGACCAGTGTTCAACTTATGAGTAGAAGGGGAAAACTTTTTGTAACTTTAAAATTTACTCATTATTTTTTTTAGTCTAATGTTAGTATTTAGAATATTATCGTTTTAATATAAAAAAAACTAACCTGTTGTCATAATGTATTTTTTTTTAAATTTAATCTTAAAATAGATTAATTTTTTTAATTATTATTATATTAAATAAAGAAAAATGAGTTTTAGAAATTAATTTTTTTGACTAGGTAACTAATAATGATAATTTGGTTGAATGTATGGTCAAAGAAGCATAATGCCTTTACATAATTTCGACAAATTATCAAGATTATAGGTAATGACGTTTATTACTTACATTGTATTTGCATGATAATTTTTTT
Organism: Epiperipatus broadwayi; assembly: GCA_028023455.1. Classification (NCBI taxonomy): domain Eukaryota; kingdom Metazoa; phylum Onychophora; class Udeonychophora; order Euonychophora; family Peripatidae; genus Epiperipatus; species Epiperipatus broadwayi. The sequence continues at coordinate 2,257,996 of JAQFVV010006281.1, read as the reverse complement.
AAAATCTTATATTTTAAAATTAGTATTTTATCTCATAATTTTTCATATTGCTTAAATTATATAAAAATGGCTGAATGAACTGTTGATATAATTATCATTGTATGTGTTTTATAAAAAAAAAATAATAATAATGCAAGTGAAAGTTTTGAAATATCTAAGGATATATATATTTTTTAATGTTTGTGTATTATAAATGCTTGAATATGCATACATTTTATAATATTGTTGAATTATTAATGTATTATCTTTATGAATGTTATTTGTTAAAATACAGAGACATACAGTAATACTGATATCTAAATTATATAATGTAACAACAAATAAATAAATGTGTAAAATTGATGTATGTTTTATGAAGATTATTTGTGCTTAAAAAACTTTTCAAAACTGTCTTGAAATGAATTTAGATCTTTGTTGCTTTTAGTAATATATTTGGAAATTATTTTAGAATGATACTTGTATATTTTACAATGTTAAGAGAGTTATTAGGATGGTAGTGAAGAGAATAATTGTTATATAAAACCCTAGGTGTTTAGGGAAACATTGAACGGCTGAGCTGTATTGTCTCACTTTGAATTTGTTAAATATACAGGTACCAAAAGTTATATATTATTTTTCAATGGACAGTCACATTCCCTTATAGTCAATAAGAACTAGAATAAAGCCATGACATGAATTTTAGGTGCCTGATAAATATGGACCTAGTATTATTTTTGCACTGCATCCATGATGATATTTTATTCATTTGAGTTATTATTTTTATTATTCCATACCTTATATTATGATCGCTATCTATTATCACAATAATCATTGTCATAGAGGATAGTTTTTATAAGATGGTAAAGTAATGGCTAAACACTTAGAAGTTAATAGTTTATATGAAATTAAGATGAGATGTATAAATTTTTTTATTGCAAATGATATTGAAATATTTGATGCTTGGCATGGTATATAAAATAAGAGAGGAATGATTAACATTTCCATTATTATTAGAGATCATTTAGCTTAAAAGAAATGCATATTTGGATTGGAATGAAAGCAAGAATAATGAAGAATGATTTGAATGCCATGATGAAAATAAAAGACTATAAAATAAAAGAAAATATAAAAATCAAGCAATATAATTTATTAATAGTTTTTTTTTTAATTTACTATAAAAAAGAAACCTATTTTAATAGAGAAAGCCCATGAAATTATATTTTAAATATGTTTTTCATAAGTAGATAATTTAAAAGAATGTATTCATATTTACTTTATTTAAATTTTTTGATATTAAAGTAGAATGTATTACAATATATCAAATAATGCTTTGCTGAACTGCAAAGGAAATATTTCAATAATTTTGAAAATATTTTATTATTTATTGTGTTTAGATAGGTGTATTTTATACCTAAGTTTTTATTTAAAAAACTACAAAACAATAAATATATTTTTACGATAGTATAAGTGTATCATTAAGTTTATTAGAAATTGGGAGATTTATTTTAATTACTTCCCACTACAAAAACAATAGAATATTATTGTTTTATCAAATATGGATAATATATTGTCACTATTGCTGTAAAATTTATTTTATTTGAAGTCTGCGGAGTGAAGGCTATCTTATATTTATTTATTTTTTGTTATTTACTTGTAAATATTTGCAATATAAATATTTTAATTTTAGATAATGCTAATTTTTTATGTTACTGTTTTTCTTTTGTAAATATTAATTTTATTATTGTAATAGCTATAATGTTGTATAATCATAATAAAATTGTTAATTGTTTTAAAATTAATATCCTAGTTGAGTTTTGATTAGTCTGCATGTTATTCATTGATATTTCATTTTACATGAATAATCCATAGAAATTAATGGTTTTTGAAGATCACTTATTTTGCACGTGATTCATAATGATTGCTTAAATATTGTTTTTATTATATATGATTGAGTAATAAAGTATATGATCATTATTATTAATAATGTATAAGATATGATAATTGGTGGTTCTTTAAAATGATTCAACACCAATGAGAGATACTTGATAGGGTCACTATATTCTAATATATTATACTTTAAGGATGCTACATAAAATAAAGAAAGATTGCACAATGTTTTTTTTTTACAATTTTATTATTTTATTTCTATTTTATTACTAAACATTAAATAAATTTAATGTTAAAAGTCATTAAGTTATCTTAGTTGTTTACTGTCGTAAGGATAATTAGATATTATGTAAAATCCCTCATCATATTTAATTACAGAGTCATAATTAATTTATTTTTATTATTAGTGCCAGAAGTGACCCTAAGATAATTTTTAAAAAGAATTGTGAAATATTTATTGAAAGATGATGAGTAAGAATTATCAGTTGATGTTCAATTTTTAATTAGTATTTTTATTAAAGGAGCAGTAGTTAATTTATTGTTATTTCCATAATAAATTTGAAAATTGTATTTTAGGACTATTATATGTATGTTTAAAGACACGAGAGTATTACATAGTAATTTTGTTATGTGAATTTGGTAGGGTAATATTCTTAGGCCATTGGGAATGTATCTTTAGGGGTATATCCTCAATGTTTAATCCATTGTATCTTGCTGAATATCTCATGTGAAGAGTTTCATAATTGTATTTGTTATTTTTAATCGAACTATATTTATTTGTAACAATAAGCTAGTCATAAATTAAATCTTCAGCAAAATGAATGAATTGAGTATTCTAGTTAGAACACTAATTATTTATTGTGACCTTAAATATTATTATATTTTAATTTAATGAATTTCTTATAATTAATTATTATAAAACATTAATTTTATTAAATACTATATGTTAATAGTGTATCTTGAGCTAGTCTTAATCTTAATTGTCTTAATAGTCATTGCTTATGAAACTTGACTATAGTTTTGCATAGTTATATTCTAGTTAATTAGATGCTCAATTTTAGTTTTTCTTTAGTAAGGATACTATATATATATATATATATATATATATGTTAATTCTAATGTTTTCACGGATAAAAGATGTCATATTATTATTACTATTTGCGGGATATTCCGTGTAGTGAAAAAGCTAAATGCTGACGTTTCAGTACTTGATATTGTACTGAAACGTCAGCATTTAGCTTTTTCACTACATGGAATATCCCGCAAATAGTAATAATAATATGACATATATATATATATTAAATGTAAAAGTATAATACTCGTTATATTATTTATATATATTATAACATTTGAAACTCTCCATAGCTATATTGTTTCAGCCATACTCTCCTTTCAAATAATGAATAATCTAAATTTTTTCCGCCCATTGAAAAGAAAATCTCTTCATTACAGTATACATTAAAGAGATGTTCTTTTCAATGCACTGCCAAAAAAATAAGCCATTCTTTAATGAAAGGAGTGGTGGTGACAGAAATGGGAGTGGCAGAAACAATATAGCTACAGGGCATTTCAAATACTTTACATAGATTTTATTTAGATTATGCATTATTACACACACACACACATATATATATATATATATAAACATTGAACATACACTTCAGGTCAATTAGCAACAGATATTTATGCTACAATTTGCCACCGTGATCACCATCAATTTGTACCTACTATTATTTGCTATTACAATTTTGAAGAAAAATTAAAATTTAAAAAACAACAACTCCCCTTTTTTCTAAGTTGGTGGACAAAAAATAATAGTCATTTTGGAAGATTGATGATGCCATAGGATAATGACTTCCTTAAAGATGTCTTTAAAAAAAGGAGTATTCATACTAAATAAGTATGGTATTGTTTGTTTATATGTAGAATACAATATTACATTTTAATTATAAAATTAAAAATATAATTAATGCATCTTATCTAATTTTCATCCCATGGCCTTACAGAATTTTAAGTGTTTTTATTTTGACATATCAAAAATAAATATTATTTCTTTAATGACTACAAAATAAAAAAAACACCTTTCAATCATCAAAGTAAGTAACATACTTTGATCATGTACTATAACAAAATGTATTAATATTTACTTGTAAAATAAATATGTTAGTTAATATATATTTATTCAATCTTTTTTATGAATTAAAATTTTTACAAACATTATTTTTCCTGTAGCCAAAATACTGACAATGAGTTACAATAATGATTTTATGCTCTATATAGCTAATAGTCAATTATATGTGATCAAAGATAACTGAACATAAGTTTAAAATAACATTTGTTTGTTTTTTTCGATTTTAAATCAATATTCTCATAATTTGTTTGTGAATTATTCAAAATAATAGCCAGTTTTATCTTAAACATAGATTGTCAAAAGTAAAAAAAAGATTTAAATATGTATATACATTATTAAAACTTAAGCAATCAACTGTACATTATATTTCTTAATCTACATTTTATCTAATTTCACTGCATTTATGTAAAATTTAAAAAAAACATGATAAATAAATTTTAACATGTACATTGAGTTAAGTTTTTTTTTTTTTAATTTAAAATGTGTGTTATGGCCAGTTTTTTTTTTCATGCTTTATTTTAATTTAAGAATTGTAATTCATGAAATACCATTCAGTGGCTATGTAAAATTCAAAATGGTGAATACACAATAGAAATATTATAAATATAATTTTTTAATTATAGCTACAGAAAATATTTTTATGTAATATATTTATTCAGAAATTAATATTTTATAAAAATAATAATATGCTAAATAAAAGTTTTATTATTATTGAACACTTTTTCCAATTTAAGCTTTACTTTCTTAATGATTTATATATATATATATATATTTTGAAGTTAAAGCAAAAAATTTTCCCACAGAAAATCATTGTTTTTTTATATGAGATTTTATTTTATGAAGTGTTTTGGAAGATCAATTGTTTTTGCTAACTGAGGTAAAGTTGTATAGTGAAAAATAAATATTATTCCAATTCTATTTTTAATCTAAATAAGCCCTACCTATTTTTACTATTAATTTTTTTTCTATATCATATATTGATAAACTTTACATTATTTACTACAAATATAAGCTTTCAAATGATAGACATTCTAAAAGTTAATATTTAAATTTTATAGAATAGGAAAATTAAATATTAAAAAAAAGATTGGAACCCTAGTAATGACACATGGTATTATTAGATATATTTTATCTATTCCAAAAGTTAGTAAAATAAAATATTAAACATTTGAATTCTATTTTTTTAAGTTTAAAAGAAATTTAGGGTATATTATCAATAAAGAAAATTTTTTTTAATTAAAAGTAAACATTAAATTTACTAATATTAAAATTCAAAAAAAAATTATTTACCAGGTATTGACAAAATAGTATTTACACAGTAAAGGCTGTTTCACATTGCCATAATATACTTTTTATGACTTGTCTACTTAAAAATTTTTTTTTTTAAATTTAAATTTAATTATAGTCCCATATGTTTTTACTTTAAAATAAATCTTTTACAAAAATATTACTTAAATAATCTTTAATATGTAAAAAAAATATACTGAAAATTATAATTTTTCTTTTGAAAGATAAAAAATTTTGTCTGAGGTAAAATACTCCACCAATCAAAATTGATATTTCTATTGAGATGAAAAAAACCAGATCTAATAGCTTTCATATGCAAATTAGACAATACAATTTCTTAAAGGGCTGTATGATGCTGACATCTTCAGATTTGTTTTTCAAACAATAATTTTAAAATAATAACTATCAATAACAATTGCAGTAAAACAAAACTGCACATAATAATCTAAGCTTGTAGAGATAAACCCAAAATAACAATTTAAGCTATAGTGATAAACCAGCAAACACTTGCAGTGTTGCCAAGATTATCACTGAGGATTTTAAATTATATATGACTTTTAACTATGAGGTAATTAGGTAATCACAAACTGTAACAAATAGTAGAAACTGAATTATATGATCAATAAATTACCAATAACATTTGTCTGATTTATGTAATGTGTAATATAAAACAGATAAAAGTTAAGTACTAGATCACACGATTCATCTTGCACTTTATGTTTAATCAAGAGTTACTGATTACATCATAGATGAATATTTTATCTAGCTTAATACATAGAAAAAATTGCATTATATTTTCAATGTTACTTCTTAAATTTATGAAAATCTTTAATTTAATATATATACACACATATACTATATTGTTAATTAATATTTTTTTTGAAACAAATATATCTTATTTATAAAAAAAAATACAATAAACTGTATTTAAATAATTTACTTAAGGAGAGTAATATGTCAAACAACTTTTAAAGGGAAACAGTAAAGTAGGAGGCATATGTATTAGGTGTAACAATTGGAAAATGATGTTTTTTAACTAAAAAAAACCAGGTACTTATTTTTTAATTAATAATTGGAAAGCTAACTATATTAGTCAAGGGAAACTGCTTGAAAAAAAAGTCTTTTTGGAAGAAAAACTATAAAGTTTTATTTAGCATGGATTTAAACTCAGATCAAACATTGTTCATAACATTGCATATACACCTGGGTAGATTCTGACTACTAATCAGAATTTTGATAATCAATATACCTCATTAATTGAATAAGATTGTAGAATCTGCTGATATTTATAATGAAAGTTGAGCAAAGATTGTAGTATGTATCCTGCAATAAGATAATATAAATTATAGTCTTCACTGTCTTGATGTTGATTGAATTAGATACATGATAGTTAATTTATTTCAAACGTTCAGTCTGTTGCATGTTGTGACAATAAAAAACAATTTTGAAGGTATTTTTTTACACCAAACTATAGTTGACTTATGGGCAAATCAAATTTAAATTATTAAATGATAGTATAATTTAAAATATTTGAATAGGTTCTCTGAACTGATATATTAGGTAAATTTCATACATTAATAGTGATCTCACCATTTACTGTTACAAAATTTCATGTGATCAAAGTATTATAATTCATTTAGAATTACTTATCCCACTCTTTCCAAAAACTCTCACTACACAAAGAAAAAAAATGATTGCATAGGTATTTTTTAGCATTTCAAAGTTGTTCAATGTCATAAAATTTGAAATGATTTACTTTAGCTACTATCAAATAAAATAAATTGTAAATTAGTAATTTTAAAACACAAATAATTGTTCATCATTCTCAACACTTTAGATGATCTAATTAGAGGTACCAGACTTTCAGGCTTTCTTTAACATACACTCCATCTTATACAACTGATACGCATGATCACATAAATGTGAAAATAATAAATGATCTTCAATATATGTATTTCATGCTAAACCAGCACTCATCAGTTGGTCCAGATTATCATCTCAACACATATATAATCAATGCCAATTTATATTAAGGTAGAAAATATTCAAACATTAAAGGATAGGCTACAATCTTTCCACTCTCCAATTCTTTAGTCATACATCACATTGAAAATATGATGATGGCATTTTCAAAGCCTTTGTTTGCCAATTATTTTGTCCTACTCTTGTTGACTATAAGTCATTCTGACCCCTCATATGGAAAAATCTTAAACCATTTAAATACACAGAAGAATGATGAGCAGAATACAGGCTAAAACTGTAATATTTTAAAAACAAGTATAATATATATACTTAAGCTAGATGGAATTAGAGAGGATTTGAACCCAGACTTTCAAGCTTTTGCCAATTATCTACTCCATCACATATGGCCAATACACATGACCACATATATAAGAAAAAGATAAGTGATCTCCAATATATGTGATTTGTGCAAAATTGGAATATGCCATCATCAGATTTTCAATGATATGAATAGCTGAAGAGTTTGAAAGGGGAGAGTTATTTTAATATAAACAGAGCACTGAATACATATGTGTTGAAGATTATGATTCAATCCAACTGATGTGTGCTGGTTTAGTATAAAATACATATATTGGAGATCATTTATTTTTTTCACATATAAATGGTCATGTATATCAGTTGTATAAGTTGGATTAGAGGACTCATAAGAGCTTAAAAGTCTGGGTTCAAATTCTCTGTAATTACATATGGCTGAAATATATGTTTACTATACTAGTATTTAAATATTTTAGACTAGATCATAATTAAGCTATATAGGACCAATAAAAATTTTAATAATATGACACAAAATAAATTAAACTTTTTTAAAAAAAAACTTTTTTGGTATTCTTCCAAAAACATTTTTCATAAATAATAATAATAATTTTTGGATATAAATTAATATTAATAAATTTGTTTTTTTTTTGTAATCATATTTCTACAAAATGGAAACATATAAAGCAATTTTTGCTTTTAAACATTTATGTATAAATCTTTTTCCTTATTTATTCCAAGCTAAAATGTTTTTGCATAAAATGTTTTCATAAAATAAAACGATTGAGTATTTAAAAATGGTAAATAATTTTTTTCATTAACACGTTCAAATATTTTTTTAAAGATAGATAGATAAATTTTACAAAACCTCATGTATAAAAAAATCTTTATGAGTCTGCAACAAAGAAATAATATTAATTTATGAAATTATTTGATTATTTTTTTATGAATGTAATAATAATGAAGGAAAATATAAAACGTGTTAAGATTTTAAAAAAAGTTAATCCTGCCCTTTAGTTCTAATGTTTTTTTTTTAGAAATGCCTGAAACTGTAAATACAATTTAATTTAAAAAAGTATACATTTAGATATCATGAAAAATAATTAACAAAAATGAGAATAATGCAATTACGAAAATAAATGGTTTAGTAATAAATCTAAAAATAAAGATGACATAAGAAAATAAATTTTTTAGAGATAATGCATAATAACACTCACGCAGGTAAGACATGCACCATGCATGTAAAATTTATAATTTAAATTTACATAATTTTAATTTTTTTATTAATACGTTTTTTAAATAGTGAAAAACTGAAGCCATGGATAGTGAGTCCATAGACTTAGGTGAAAATTGAAATCATAGGCACAATTGGTCAACCATATGATATATTTTTCGTTTTTTATCTACTAATTGATATGAGTATTTTTAGTTTTCAAGTCTGCTCTTCTGAACATTGCCACAAAAATTTATCTAAATATTTTGAAATAGAAAAAAAAAATACAAGTTATTTTTAGAAAAGCAGTAAATAAACAAAAAAATAAAATTTATATAATAAATATTGGATTTTGTGCAAATTCATAATTGTTAAATGTTTTTAGCTATATTTAAATGATAGATTTTCATAAAATAATTAGAAGTTTGATTAATTTTTATTATATTTATTTTAATATTAAATTCAGAATGTTATATAAAAATAGTTTTATTGTTAATTAATGCAGGCTTTTGACTGATGTTCTTTTAAATATTAGCTCAGAATTTTATTTGGATAAAATGACTATTTAGTTAAAGAAAGTAAAGAAGTGAGGGTGGTAATGTTTTATATGTATTTAGTTTTTGAACTAAATTTATTTATTTACAATCACACCAGAAAACTAAGAAATTAATAAATAAATTATTAATAACCATGGAGTTAAAATGGTCCTTAACAAATTTTAATCTATTTATAATTTCATCAGGAATTTATGTAATTAAATTAATTATGATATTTGTATATTTAAGTAAAGAAGTTATTGATAACCTTACAATTAAATATTTAAAGTCATCAAAAGTGCAAAAAGAGACCTTATCATTCATCAATTTGACTTATGGACTCGATGTGACTTGACTTTCCATATTCTCATCAAAATGATTCTGGTTTTGTTTTATTATCTAAGTGTCTTAAACAGATATCTGTTTAAAACTAGAAATTTGATAAAGGTTTATGTATATATATATACAAATACATTTATTTCAGTATAGCATTATGCATTGGGATTATATATATTATGAACATTTTTTTTAATTACTTCTGTAAACTTCACAGTACTCTATTACTTCAAATATAAGATGCTTCTGAATTTAAGATGCAATAGGATTTTAATAATATTAAATTGTGCTTTCACACTTCCAATGTAAAGCTATAACAACAAATTGAAAACTAAATTAAATGGCTGAGTGCTTTCAAGAAGATGTACTTCTCATATTCATAGGAATTTAAGTTCAGAAAATTTTAAAAAAAAATTAAGTGATTTTATTGAAAATAAGAAACATTTTTATTTACTTAAATAGGAATTAATATAAATGCAATAAGCTCTCCTAATTTATTGCAAATCTTCTTCATATTTATTTTCACTTTCTACATCTTCACTTTCAGAACTTAAATTCTCATCTTCAGTATTACACCAGGATACATCATTTTCAGGCCATTTAAATTGTTAGCAATGCAAAATTTTAAGAAATATGTTTTCCATAATTTCTTTAGGTATATCTTTCTAAGACTGCAAAACCCACTCAAGATTATACATATCTTGTTTGCATTATAAATTCTTTTTTTTAGTGTAGATACTTTTTTTATTGAAAGATAAAAAAATATTTTAAAATATGGTATTGACATTTAATGTTATTGGTAAATCTTTTTTTCTTTTCATTACAATCATTTTCTAAATTGCAAATTAATAATTTGTTCAATTATTAAAATAAATTCATCTTTATAATTGGCAAAAATAATCTATAGCAGTTAACATAAAATGTATTTTTGTCATCCAATTACAAATTACAGCCATGCATCATTTATTTCTTTCTCAATTTGTTTTTAAACTAATTTTTTCTATGAAATCTGAATCATTCTTCTAAAATAATTCACATTTTTAAAAATATTTTCTGAAAAAAATTATAAATGTGTAAAAAAAATTATAAAACTTATGTTTTCACATTGATATCCAAACAAAGATATTGGAACTGTCAAAATCATTGATAAGTGCTCTCTTGTGTAGGAACAAGAAACAACCAATAGAGCAAAGACAGATTACTATTTCATTGGTGTATTGATTTATTAGTTGTAAACAAATTCTAAACATTATTCAGTACAATTTTATCAATAAAATTATGCTAAAATCAGCAAAATAACTTTTAAAGTATCAGTTTGAGAGAGAGTTAAAGCTGTTTACAAAATTAATTCATAAAATATTGACCTTTAATGTAAAATCTTATTTCTTTTGATTAAAAAAGATTTAACATGCTTTTCTACATAAGTAATGATCATAATACTGTATGCATTTATAGCATAAAACAAAAATTACAGAAATAAAATGTTAAATATTTGTTTGTTCCCAATTTAAGATGTGCCCACTTTTATGGTCCAAAATTTAGAAAAAAAAGTCCATCTTATATTTGAAGAAATACCGCATTAATTATTTGTATGTTTTATACATTTTGAAAACATTTAAATAGTAATTTATGTGCACATATATAATATATAATATTTAAATACAAGTATATTGTCTATACTAAATAATGTAATTAGAAGGAATTTGAACTCAGACTTTCAAGATTCCTACTGCTATTCACTCCATTTTATACAACTGATCACATGACAACATATATGTGAAAAAGATAAATGATCCCCAATATACATATTTCATGCTGGACTAGTACTCATCATTTGATCCAGATCATCATCTCACATACACATATATGTAATCAGGTCTCAGTTTATATTAAGATAGCAAATATTCAAACTTTAATGGACAGGCTTGAATCTTCTCAACCTTCCCACTCTTCAGCCATCCACATCATTGAAAATCTGATGATGGATTACTATGGAAGATGATAATGTGGACCAAACTGTTGAGTGCTAGTTCAGCATGAAATATTTATATTGAAGATTATTTGTATCATGTATATCAGTTGTTTAAGATGGAGTGGATAGCGGTAGAGGGCTTGCAAGTATATAATATTGGTATGATGAATATTCTGATTGACTGCTGAATATAGATAACAATAAAAGAGTTCATCATTTTGAAATAATATATAAACATAGATAATACATGCAATTACTTTCTTGAAGTACTGTAATTTTTATTTTATTCTCTTTTATTCCACCACACTTTCTTGAAAGAAATGAATTTAATCTGAAAAGATATAAATTTAATCTGAAAAGATAAATGCTCTCCAAGATGCAGTTTATGCTAAAAAGTTCTTTTTACTTAATCCCATTACATCTTCATAATGCTTTTAATATATAGCAATAAACAATGCATTTGTGAAATATTGATACAGTCATTGTAAAGCCCTTAATAATTTTAAACTTTGCAACAATAAAAATGCATCAAATAGAACTAGAATCTTAAGTAAATAAGAAAATTGACACTTCTCTTAATATCATAATTTTGATTTAAATTTTTGTCAGTAATATTAAACAAGTACTAATGTATCCATAACATAATACTGTGTTACTTTTTTATTATTGAGTTTTATAAAAACACAAAGTTTTAATTACCTAACTCATTAAAAGCATTCTAGACCTATTAAAAATATTTTGTATAATATGTACAAGAATAGTAGAAATGTTAATTTCAATTGGCATAATCCTAATATAATCATTAATTTTTAATATTAGTATGTAATAATAAACAATGGCTAAATAAAATATATACAATTAGAAAAGTTGTAATTTTTTAAAAATCATATCACTACAAAATGGCAGAAAGTACATTTTAATTAACTTCTATTATGTTTTATTTGTATATTCACTTCAGGTGAAACTAGGTTTTTTCAATTAAGCAAATAATTCTAATAATTCTTATAGTTTCCCAAAATGATGCATTATTTTGTTACTTATACTAATTAAAATATCCAATGTAATATTTGATGCAAACGTGTTTAAACAGATATTTATTGCAAAGCATTGACTGTAAATTATTAATATTAACGTTGCAAAGATGAAATATTAATTTCATTCACTATAATAAACAATTCATGAATTCACTAAACGTAATTTGACTGTCTGAAATATTTTTAATTATGATCTACTAGAAATTTAGTAAATGAAATTACATTTAATACCACTAATATTTTATTTTAAATATGGTACTACTAACTTAATCGATAACGCTAATTAAATCTGAAATCATAATATTAACTATAGCCCAGATTTTTCTGTTGTAAACTTTACTCAGTTTAAATATATAAAACAATATTAGTTTGCTCCCTAAAATATATCATTTGTTCTTAATGATATTAATGTTTTTTTCTTTTTTTTTTAAAAAAAAATTGACCAGTGAATAAAACAGAGTGATATTAAATCTGTTTGAAAACTATTGTAATTTGTTTAATTAGTTCTTGTTTTGTTTTTAGTGCAAAACATTTTATCAAAGATTACTCCAAGTAAATGAGTATATTTTTTATTAGTAGGAAAGACGTTTAATAATAGAAAACATACGATATTTATTGTGTTAATAATCTTAATGTTTATTTAAAAGTAATTGATTCAAATGCAAGTTACTCTTGTTTTCATTTTGCTTTTAGAACTATTATATTCTATGGAAAACATCCATGCTAACAATAACTGGAGAATTATACAAAAAAAATTACACTAGCATAACATTATTCAAACTAGTCTTCTTCATGTCATCTAGTATGACTATACTCTGCTTAATAATTTTTTTTTTTTCTGTATGTTATTAATCATTGACTCCAGTTACTATAGAGATGAATGATTGGTTTGGGTAATATTAAATGGATTATAATTTGCATAGATTCTCGTATTTAGTAATGTGGTTTGTAAGCCAGAAGCAGAAATCAACTTTCATTTGTTGTTTTAAGAGTGAAATCTGAATTACATTTAAAATGTCCTCTGCGAATCAATCTGTATCTAACAATTATCAAAATTTAACTTTTAGAAAAAAAAAATTCATTTTATTTAACTGGTGGGATTTTTTTTTAATTGTATTTTATCGGATTTTTTTTTTGTTGTTGTTTTTAAGTAAACATTTTTTTTTGGGGGGGGGGGCGTGTACATTTATAAACTTTAGCCTTTGTTATAGAATAAATAATTTTCTTTATCAACAAGGATTTATTGCTGACAAAATATATAATTAGTATAAAATGCTATTTAAGCATTATTTAGTATAGAGACAATACGGAAGTTTTTTTGGATGTTATTATATTGATAAATACGTTTATCATTGATTAAAAAAAACTAAAGATTACTGAATCGACTTTCTGCTGGATAAATTACATATGCATTAAACAGACAATTTTTTAAATACTATTATATCTTATATACTTGGAGTCTAGATGTAATATCGAGGATTTGAACACAGACTTTCAATCTCTCTTTAGCTATTCACTCTATGTCATATAGCCGATATACATGACCACATACATGTGAAAAAAATAAATGATTTCCAATACACATATTTCATGATGAATTAGCACTCATCAGTTTTCCAGATCATTTATCTTTTTGTCGTGTGTGTAATCATGTGTCTCGGTTGTATGAGGTAGAGAGGATAGCTAAAGGGAGCTTGAAAATCTGTGTTCAAATCCCCTATATTACATAAACAATCAATTGAAACAAATGAATAAAAATATTGTGTTTAATCTGCCATTTCGATGCTTAAACATCAGTTACCATGTAAAAGTAATTAAACTTTTAAAATTAAATATTAACATTTACAATTAAACTCCAATACTAAAATCACACCGTTTCTAAATATACTTATATGCATAACAATTAAGCGTATATATATATAATAAATAAAATGTCTGTTAATTAAAATCAAAATTGTAATTATAAATGAAATAATAAATTTAATGGTTTACAAACTATTACACACAATTCTTAAAATCCACAGAAGTACTTTTGGTGAATTTCTTCAACCTGCCTCAACTGCCATTAATTTCAAAATCAAAAGCGGAAACAAACATCATCATTTCAAATTCCACGAATCTCGTATTTTAATGTTAGCAGCTTGTCGATTTATTAAATGCATTTTATTCCTGTTTATATATATATATATCATTATCCCAGATTAGGTTTAGGCACTATTTCACTTATTATTTTTAAATAATTCATGGGCAATTTAAAAGTATTGCAGTTTGTAATATTATAATTGACTATTTATTAGTCTGCATTACAGTGACTTGTTTATTTTATGTTTAAAGAGGTTTATTTAAACTTCATTGTATCAATATTTCATACTCTGTAGTCAAGTTGCAAGCTTTTAGTGTCCATATATATTCAATGGACCATTAGTAAGAATGGACTTCCATTCTTGCTATTAAAAGGTGTGAAGGTTGCCTTGACAGCAGTGAGAAATATTGATTACTATATTTACTATGAATGTTTAGGTGGTTACTGGTTGGTATCTAATTATATATATATTGTGCCCTTTTGTATGGGTCTCCATAAATTGTTGTATTAATCTATTAAAAAAAATTTAAATTTAAGATATATTTATCTATATGATGTTAATTTTATTTATAACAATCTTTTAAAAAGTGTAATTAAAGTAATTTATGAATATTTGATATGTGAAAATTGTGCTGATGTTTGAGAGAGACGTTTCAATGGGGATGATAATAGTATATGGTTGGGAAAACTGGCCATAATCAATACTGCATAAATAAATTTAATAAATGAATGTTTAAAGTTAAAGGTTTTAAAAAGACAAGTTAAAATTAAATGCATATATTTATTATTGATAAAGATTAATATTTAATAAGGGAATATAAATATTTTAATTATTAGTAGTACATAATAGAAGATTAATATTTGATTCTAATAATATCGAAGTATTATTTTAAAAATTGTTATAAGATATTATTTATTTTAAAAATATTTATTTTTAAAAAATGAATTGTTAGTTTATTTTTAGATTATTACAAGCGTTTGTAGCTTTGTTGTAAAAACAGATGTTAATTAGACACATACACACATGCTTGTGAGTTTTTTTAGTAAAGTTGCAAAACTATTTTAAAATTCTGTTATAAAATTTATAAATATTATATTGGCTATCACGAGATAAAAATAAAAATAATTAATGTGAAATATTAAATCTGATTTTTAAAATACTGTTTAAAAAACATAACGAATAAAAATAGACTTAGTTTGTTTATAAAAATAATTTTATAAAAGTTAAAAGTGAAATAAAGTAAGAAAGAATATTTAAAAAAAAAATGTTTAATGGATTTAAATAAATGATAAAGATTAATTTAAGAATTTAATAATGTGATAAATAATAAATATTAAATAAGTCATTATTTATTTTAAATTCTGTCTTGTTGGTAAAATATGTAAATAAGCTAGCAAGTTGATTGTTTAATTTACCAATCAAGTGGGGAGTTTCTTCAGGTATAAAACCAAGGTTCAATTGTTCGGAGGGGGATTGTGATTGTAATTTTTAAAGTAAAGTGTGCTATTAGAAATAGCTAAGTAATTATAGACGCTCTCAAAATCGTTTTAAAATTATAAGAGAGTAGTTTTTTAAAATAATTTATAAAAGTTTACCGATAAATATGCAGTGCTAATTTTAATTATAATTTCCTATTGATCGTCTCGATCGAAGCTCAATTTACTATCAAATAGTCATGAAAACTTCGAATAAGGATAAAATGTATTGGAGACTTTATACTAAAAATTTAACAAACGCTGGATTAACTAGGAGAGTTATTAGATGCATAAAAGTAATACATTGGACCTTATATAAATTTAAAAGCTGATTGTAATTAATTTTTATAAAACAGATATTTAAAAGAATGAGAAATACTTCTTTATGAAGAAAGTATTTGTAAATTATAAATTTAAGTATATATCTTGATAAAGATATGATAATTAACAGTAATTATATAAATACTTGCCTTGTTAAGTCTTTATGGTTTAAAAGACTAAATTTTGACAATTTTAAAAGGCAAATAAATTGGAAATTTAATGGGTAAAGAAATACCTATAAAAAAATTATTATATTAGTAAAGTCTGAACGCTGGTCGTACAGAAGACTCTAAAAGTAATCTTACCTAAATATTTGTTAAGGAATGCGCAAATCAAATATACGTGGATATCCAAATCAATTAAAAATAATTAAATAAGAACTTTGTAAATTATAGACTAATTCTAAAAATAATAACTTTTAAATAATAATATTTTTTCCTTAAAAAGAAGTGAATCCGGATTCCATAAACTATTTTAATTATTATTTTATTCTTATGGTGGAACTGACTTTGACTTTTATTTTATTTTTTTTTAAAAAAAAAAAGAACGTTTTCATTTTTTCATAAAAACTTTTAAAAAACACGTGATGTACCGGAAAAGGAAGTAATGTTTGGTGAAAATTTGTGCCTAGGAAAAAGAACAATTATGGGTGAAAAGAAGACACCGTTGGATTTTATGTAATATGTTTTTTTATTTATTAACTAACATAAATATTTAATTAATTATTGATTTATTAAAGATAGGAAAGGTACATTTACATTTTTTTTTAAAATAATAACTAAATATTAATATAACTTTTCATTGCATAAAGTTTATTTTATAATTATACAACACGTAATATTTTAAAGAATAATTGTTGAGTGTAAATGTGAAATTATTTTGTAAAACTGTAATCCTGGAGGACATCGTGTGACGGACTGTACATTAAAGTATCATTTATGGTAAAAAATTATGTAATAATAATAATTTGATGTATTTGCTATGTTTTCTTTAGATCAACCAAATGTTATTTGATTGTTGAATGAATGTATTAATATTTAAATAATATACACGCATAAGATTAATAATAGCAGTTTTATTTTAATATGCATACTTTAAATTGATGATGTAAATTTAGTACAACATAATATGAGAACCTAGAAATAATTATATGATTCTTTCGTGAATAAATTTTAATGTTTCTGTTACAATATTAGGAATTAGATTTATTATATTAGTGTAAGTTATTTATTTTTCTTTTCAAGTTAGTAAGAGGTATATAAAATCTATATTTTATTTTTATTTTATTAGATAAGTTAAGTTAATTTTACATAGAAATTTATATTTTGATTGAAGGCTTATCGTATATAGATGATGAGGGATAAGAGATTTTGGATAAATATTATTTTTTTTAAAAATTGGTCATCTATTTTTCTGAAGTTAAATAAGGTTAAAATGACTTTTGTAGATAGAAGTTTTTAGGAAGGAATAAAAATAACAAGTAAAGAAGAGTAATAGTTTTAAATAGAAAAGAATCATAGAATTTTATTTGATATAATACTTTATAAAAATTTGAAATTGTTGAATAATTTTAAATATTATTTTAAAAGAACATATACGTATTGCATATTTTGATAAGACATGTAGTATGACATTATATCGGAATGAAATAAATAGTTATAAACAATAATTGTTATTATATTACAAAGTTATATCAGTTTATACATTAATTAATATTTGAGTAATACTGATAGTAAAGGTAATACATCCTAGTACATTATAATATAAATAACAGTAAGACTTAAGTGAAATAGCATTTAAATTATTAAAGTATGTTTATTTACATATATGCTACATGAATGATATCTTACATAAAACCTTTTCTTGTATTAATTGACGACAAATGATGTTTATTAAAATTTAAAAATCATAAACTTAATTAAATGTTATTGATAGAACATTTAAAAAATGTATAAATTATCTATTTATGATTATGGAAATAGTAACAGTGTAAAAATCTTGTATTATTATTTTTCTTATTTTTGTTTTATTTTCTTTAGTTCCATTTGTAATGTAAATAGTGTAAATAAGTTTATTTGTTAAAGTTGATGTAAATAAATTTGTTAAGTTGTTTTAAAAATGTGTTGAATTCATTATTTTACACCACAGCATTTGACAACAGATAATTTGAATGTACATAATATTTGCACAATATGAATTTATTATTATTATTATTTTAGAAAGAAACACAATATTTTCTTAATATAATTTATAGAAATTGATTGACATTAACATATAATATTACAATGGTCACAAAGTAATTATAATGCACAATATAAGAGTATAATATTATTTATTGCCACAGATTGTTAAATTATAAGATTTTGGTCTATTTTAAAATTAAGATACTATATGGAAATGAAAGACATGTATATGATTTACTTATTTTCTTAATGATTAATAGTATAATAAAATAGATAAGATTAAGCTATACACTAAAGATTATTATTGTTAGTTATTGTTATTAGAATAAGTTAGGTGTATTTAGGTTTGATATTAAATCCCTTATCATTCCTATCTACATGAATTATTATTACTTTAAGATAATTAGAAGAACCTGAGATTGTTTAATTATATTTCCTTAACAAAAGATTGAGATTTATTTATCTATTATTATTAAAGATAGTTCATTTATAAAAGTCATAAGAGTGCTGTAGAGTTAGTAATGAGATAATAAAGAGGTAATAGTATTCTTATGCCATTGAGACAGTGTCTTGGAAAGACATTGATTCAATGTAAATTCAATTACCAATTGTAACTTCACTTCATAGTCTCATGATTTTAGTAAATACTTATTTAATTAGTACATAATATTGAACTATATTAATTTTTTGATAAGTTTATAATAAATTTAATAAGATATAGTATTATAAAAATATATTAAAGATAGTTATACATATTTTAGCCGAGCATAATGATTTAATTGAGCTAGTCATATTTTAAATTATATCATATATCGAGAAGTGAGGGTACAATATATATATATATATATATATATATATATTATAGTTTATATATATATATATATATATATATAATATAAACTGTAAAATAATTAAAATTATATGCATATATTCAATTGTTTAAGAGGTGTACCTCAAATCAAGTGATAATTCAAATGCCAAAATGATATTCAAGTTAAAAATTTCATTTGTTTGACTAAACTGAAATTTATTAGCACATGTCTTTCATTTTTGTAGTTGGAATCTTCTTACTTCAATATCAACAACTGTAGAAAATCATAAGAAATAGCCATAATATGTTTTATTTGTAATTTATTGTAAACTTTATACAATGAAATTATGAATTCCGCTATATTTTGTTCTAATCCTTTATTGTATATATTATATTTAATGAATAATAGCTCATGATTTATTTATAAGCTTTGATTGCAATACACACTGCTTACTATACTTCATGCATATATTATTTTTCAACATGCACACACACACAACTCTTTCTCTTTTGCACACACACATATATATAATTAAATTAAATTTAATATTTTATGGATTAAATAACTTTAATTAAGGGAAGATAATTTATTTCCAATATTTCAAAAAATTATGATTCTTTAAAGTTCTTATACTTATAAAAATGTCTAAGTTTAAGTCTCATATACAATCTTGAGCATTAAGATAAAAGAGGTTTTTTTTTTTATTTCTAAGTAAACTTTAACAAAAGCTATAATTGGCTATTAGAATAAATGGTTTAGCTTAGGAGTGTCAATTTTAATTGGTAATTAGATAACATTATTACTAATAATATTTTTCAAAATATTTAAAGGAATTTATCACATTTATTTGTTTATACATGCATAATATATGTTAAAGAAGGTTAAGAAATTAACTGAAAGCACTTCTATAGTTTATTATAATTATTTATAATATATTATCATTGTTATATTTCATTATTTATGATGCAATATTACTGTAATAATAATTCTATAATTGACCTTTTATTATATATATATGTACCAAGGTCAGATGCCTTATATATATAAAACAAAATAAAATGTCCGCTAATATTAATAATACAATAACGAAACTTAAATATATTCCAAACAATGGTAAACAATTTATAATATAATATAAATATATTATAATATAAATATATTATAATACGTTATAATATAAATATATTATAATATAAATATATTATAATATAATATAAATATATTATAATATAAATATATTATAATATAATATAAATATATTATAATATAATTATATTATAAATTGTTTACCGTTGTTTGGAATATATTTAAGTTTCATTATATATATATATAATATACATTTAAGGTTATAACATTAATAAGATTTTAGAAAAAATAATAATGTTGTCATTATTCATTTAAAAATAATGATAAAATCAATTACCCTACCATATTTTTATTTTTTCCAATAAAATTGGCAAATGAAACATCAGGACCTTCTTACAGATGCAATACATTTACATCTATTAAAAGTATTTTACTACTTCACATCTTTACCCATTTAATACCTTACTAAAAGAATATTATGATTATAATTATTTCAGGAGTTCAAACAATTGTGGTATGAATATGCTTTTTTTTTTTCATTATTTCTCTCTTTAAATGATGTTGTTGTTTGTTTTTTTTTTGTATAATATAAAGTTCACTTCTGAACATAATTTGTTTATTCGCTATAAAATGATAACTTTTCTTTTATTGCTCATTAAGAAAAATACAAATTCTCTTAACACTTGAATTTTTTTTTTATCACTACAATAATTGTTGTTTTATTTATTTTTTAATTTTCTAATAAATTCAAATTTATTAGTGATTATTTTCATTTACTTTTAAAATATTTTCTCAAAAACATAAGTTTAAAAAATAAAAGTTATTTAAAACATAAAATATCAATTTTGAAAACAAAAAAAGAGGAATAAATAAGAACCAGTAACCAAAAATTGGGTTTTCAAACAAACTATTGACAGAAAGTGGATTAGGTTGATATCGTATAAATATTCAATTGAGTAATTTCTACTTAAAAAACTATATTTTAAAGAAAACATAATATAAACATTTAATATATACTTAAAAATAAATATTCAATAATTTTATTGAAAATATAACAAATAAAAAAAATTATGTCATAATCCATTCCAAATCCAATCAAAAATGATTCCATAAATGTGCATTTTGATCTTTTGATCTCTTTAATGATTTATTTTCCTATATCTCTTGATGTTGTCATACAAAAACTATGCCACATATAGATTAAAATTATAATTAAAATTTGAAATATTTTGCATTTAAAAAATATTTTCTAACATCTTTTTAATGCATTTTTTTTGTTACTAACAAATGCAAAAGGAAAAACAATAAGAAGATCATTTACTGGAAATGCAATATTCTTTCACTCCTATCAAGAAGTTAAATTACAATTGGAAAACATTTTATCAAAAAAAATGCTATAATCTATCACATGGTGGGGAGCATCTGTCCTTTTAACACATTTATAACATAAATAACAAATTATGTTAGAATTAGTGAGAGTAGGGCAACATAAAATAATGGCTATTGACATACTTTCTGTTATATTCATAAAATTTACAAATTTTAATGTTTTTGATTTTTATTTATTTATCTTTTTGTCCATTTACTTATATTTTTTAGATAGTATGATGTAATGCATATTGCAATTTCATGAAATTGTTATATATAAGATTTTTTTTTAAATATTGCAACTCAACTCATTGTTAATCTACTACAATATATACCTTGACTGCGAATTGCTGCTTATAAATAATATAAAGATGCAATTCTCATCAATGTGTTAAATTTGTAGTGCATTAAAATAATATATACTAAAAATTAATTTGTAAAAGTAAAATATAGACAAACAGAAAATATTTTCGTTTTTCAATCAAGTACAAAAATAAATAAAAGTAATAAGAAGAAATAAAAACAGTATTTTAATTAAATTGTATGCTAAATCAGTATTACATATATTTTAAAAACATTTATTTGTAAAATTAAAAATGTTTTTCTAGATAATAATAATTTATCATTTCAAATTTATGCCTAGAATGAAGCTGGGAATTGTTTTAAGGTAGCTGAACAATTTATAAATAAGCTTGGGACTGTAAAGTCAGCTCATAGTCATCATAGCTTGTCATCCACTTTGATGTAAATATTATCCATTTATTTGTGAAAAGGGATTGAACTAATAAGTAAGATTATAGTGCTGGTTTTTAAAAAAAAGCATGTCAAAATAGAACGCAGATTTCAATGCTGGCAAGAGAATTGCACACTGGCTCTCAGTTTATTTCCTTGTTTAGAAGCAGTAATATTTTTTAATACAATTGTGCCAGTTATTGCAAGCTATAGTAATCAATAAATTCTAGAATATTGTGTATTATAATCCTGGTCTACGATCTAGTGCATAATCTTCTAGTATCTATTGATTACTATAGCTTGCATTAGATGACACTATTAGGTGGAAAAATTTGCTATTGTTTTAACAGTTTGTGTAAACATAAGAAAAGCTGATCCTATGATGTTCTTTGACTTAGATTGTCAAAGTTAGTAAAAATTTATTTATAAAGATTTTTAGTAAAACATTATCATCATTAGCAATCACTGGAACAAGTCTGATCATTCCAACTTCAAGAAAATAAATTAAGATAGAGAAACAAATAATTAATAATACATCAAAGATAAATTTTGCCATGACTACATAAATCAGTCTGTAAATGCCTAACAATATTTTTAGAGACTAAACTAGTCCATTGTTCTGTTTATTTGATATTTAGTGATGCCAGTTAAAAAAACTCTTTTTTCACCAAAGGTTTTTCTGAAAGGCTTCAACACCTTCTGTAACTATAATACTCCATTATTTTATAATCATAATCATATCTTCGAAATAAAAACAATGAATATTGTACTTCTTAATAGTATCTTTGAGATAATCTTTATAATGTATACAGCATATATATATATATGTGTGTGTGTGTGGTGGTATTTAATTCACAATGACTTCAATTAATATAATGTGCGAAAATATATATACACACAATAAATATTTATATTAGGTAAAACAGTCTTTAAAAACCTACTGCAGAGAAAAGATCTCTTTAATAGTTTTCCAAAAAAAAAAACCAAGAACAGCGAAGAATAAACGACTTTATTTTACAAGAACTTACTACGCTTTAGTAATAGAAGACTTTAGCAGTTTTCCATTTTTATTTATTTTCTAGTTAAAAATAAGTAGAATTTTATTTACCCACGAATACAGAATAGATAACTAGATTGTCTATGGATTGGATATTAGCTAAAAATTTTGTGGATAATTGGAAAAGATCCTGAGTTTTTGTCCCGTATTCGAGCTCCAGCTCATAGTCACAACAGACAAATGCGTTAAACATTATAACCATCAAGTCTTGTACATACACACACGCATGTATATATGTATCTCTAAAAAAAAATTAAAGTTTCAGAAAGATTTTCTTTTTGTTATAAATATAATTTTAGATTATTTTTGTATATGTATATCCATTGCGTATACATAAAAATACAAATGCGCACATTATGTTCTATATTAAGCAATATATTTAAATAACAATATAATAAATAGTACGTACTTTAAAATGCAATGCAATAAGGCGGTGATAGACTTATCATTGCATACAAGCATGATTTGCGATTTGAAAACAATAAAACTTTATAAAGAAAGGATTTCTAACCAATGTCATTTATCCCTTACAGGTGTGTTAATTTTTTCACCGGATTTTCTTTATTATTTATATATTTAAATCCATTTTACTTCATCTTCTTCTTTGACGAATCGTTCATCTTTTCCTCATATCTTTTCTTTGCTTATTATTTTTTCTCTCTAACTCGCTTTCAGGGAATGCCTGTGCATCTGGGTGGCGGGTTCCCAAGCAGACTCAGCGAACAGATTTAGGCCGGAACAATCTATTGATACGCCCACAAAAAATATAAACCTGCTTTCAAGTCCCGCCCGTAATCTCCTCAAATCCCGTGCTTTATTTTTAAGAAATTCTCTAACATTATTAACTAACCCAGCTTGGAGCTGTTACTATAGTAACGGCAGAGATAAAATGCTTAGAAAAAGCGGCGATTTGAATGAGGTTAAAATTCACAGATGTTACAAACAATTACCCAGGCGTTAACAGGATAGCCCTTACTAGTTCATGGAGGTCTAACGGTTCTTATTAACTTTGGTTGTAAAGTTTATTTTCTAATATGTATAAAAAATAAAGTTTAAAACACTTGGTGAGAGCTTTAGAGGAAAGAAGTGTTTAATGAACTTGACTATCATTATTAAGAAGGAAAAAAATCAAACGATTTCTAAAATTTATTTTCTGAAGTTGATACTTATTTGAATTAAGATGACAAAAAAAAAAAAAGAATCCATGAGACAAGAAAAAAAAATCGTCTATAGTAACAGATATCTAATTTTGAATAAACTAATCATTACGTCTCTCCATTTTTTTTTTTTCAGTTTAAAATGTAATTGTTCCAGTTTGATTAATATGTTATAGTTTTATTTATTTGCTGATAGCTACAACAAATTATTTATTTTAATGAAATCATTATTTTAAAGATATATTTTAATCTATCGTTGCTAATATGTATATATTTTAACAACAAAATTATTTTATTAAACTATACTTGTTAAATCTGGACGTATAATTTACTAGAAAAATTATATATAAGTTAAAATAATTTGATTGATCGTTAAATTACAAAAAGATAAAATTATTTACTTATAACTGTAGGGAATAGAATGCCTGTTTGTGATTATTTATTTAAAATCAGTTTCAATCTATCAACAATGATGAGTAAATATTTATTTTTTAAGTATATATGTATACATGGTGATATTTTTCAAGTATTTTTGATTTTTATCAATGCATCCCTCAACTCAACTTTACAATTTTATAATCATTCACGAGCATAAAAATTCAAATCATCCTCACTCATTATACATACATTTTGGAACAATCATTGCTTGTCGTGTGAGATAGAGATATCGTTCATCTAAATCTTCATACCCGTGTTAACAATTCAATATCACTCTCTTACAAAATAGGGATTGGTTTCAATGGATTTTTAACATTCTGTGAAAAGATTTATGATCATTATAATGTAAGTTCAGCATTACCAGTTTTATTACCTCACAACCATCCACTAGTAAGATAATATCACATGATCACCATTTCTTATGCTTGATCATTAAACAAGCCGGAAACTAGTCTGGGGATATTGGATGAGTAGGTACTGAATAGGGATTTTATGCACAGGCCTTCTGGCATCCTTTGATTACTCTGGCTTGCACTGAGTGGCACTATTGTAAGAAGAGTTTTGCCTGTTTTAGTAAGATAATACTGATTTTTTTTTTTTTTTTTACTAAGAGACTTTTGAAATTAACTTTTAGAATTTTTTTTTTTACTTTTGAAATAGCTGTCTAAGAAAAGGCTTAATATACAAATACCTGTTATGACATAAATTTTAAAATTGTTTCATGTTTCAAATAAGTTTAGAATGTTTATGTAAAGTAGATACTTCATAATCAACCAATGGTTGTCAGTATATTTTAAAATAAGAATGAAAAAAAAACTTTTATGTCATCCCAACAGTTTGCATGCCTGAAAAATAATCATATTTTTCGTTCTTTTTCTTTCTTTTTTTTTTTAAGGGGGAGTGGATCTATTTGAATTTTTTTTTTATCTTGCAATGGACTTTTTACAGATTGTTTTATCTATCATATGTATATTTAAAAATTAGAATCACTGCTGACAATATGTTTCTTCTGTTAGGCAAAGCTTTATAACTTGCTGTTGGTTTATATTTACTTCTGATACTGCACAAATTTTGCTTTTTTTAAGTACTCTTTAATAATAGCAATCACTTTTCAATAAATACGTAAATGATTACTAATCATTTTTTATTTCATTGGAAATTATACTTTGCTTAACTTAGGTGCATGGTTTAGAATAGAAAGAGATGGCAGACCCTAGAGGTCAAATCCAATCCATGGATTGAATTTCACTTCTATCACTTCTGATTCAAATTATATGTGAATTTTACATGAACAAACCTTTAAATTACTTCTTTTTAAGTTTCATTCCAATTTTTTTTTTATGTGTCATAGCATTGGCCAGGACTTGAACCCGCAACCCGGGCAACTGCCTGCAAGTGCAAAGCAGTCGCGCTGACCTCTCGACCACCAATTGAAAAAGACAGAGTTCTAAGATAAATATCTAAACTAACTGCTAAATCACAAACCCATGCTGATACTTTAGCTGCGTTTTAAATACTCTTTGGTGCTGCACTTTTGTAACTTTTTTTCAAAAAAGTTTTCATTTTGAAATACTTCAATCTTTTGTCTGATTATAGTATTCAATTCTTAGTCTTATTTGAAACAACTTTACATTTTAAATAAATTCTGTCAATCCATTAAACCATGCTGAAATTTATCATAAAATACGTTTTTAGAAAATATGTTAGTTTCATTGGTTGAGATGTCTAATCTAGTGAATATATGGCTTAATAAAAGTAGATTCTATAATATCACATTCAAAAATCTGAAGAGAACACTGATTAGTCATATTTTAAGAATCTTAATATGCATTTTAAATAAAAAAATGTTTAATGTTTTTATGTTATAATGGTAGTACATTCATGTCTTATTTTTATGATTATGAATTAGGCAGAATAAAAGATCTGCATAATCAATTTAAATAAAGTATTTATTTCTCTATAAAAAATATCTGTCTTTAAACCATGGTAAAAACAGCAATATATCAAGTCTATATTGCTTCTCTGGAAATAAAATTAACCTTTCCTCTTGACTAGCTATCAATAAAATTATTTTAAATTGATAACGATAAATGTTAAAATTTCCTGAAGACCCCCCTCCCCCAATAATTAACAGATAAAACATTTTGATTGTTTTAAACATTAACTACTAAACTAGTCTACATAGGTAGCATTCAAAACATTAAAATCATTTTGTTGATAATCTTTTGAATTGTCAAAAATATCCAAGCACTAACATACCAGAAGTCAAAAGCCGAAAAAGATGAAGTTTATGATTTTGCTTTTAGTTAACTCAAATTAAAAACTGCAACATAAAACATGAGTTACCCCTTAATATCTAAATTATGAAGCCACTTTTAAGATGTTCAAATAACAACTGACATAAAAATGGAAAATACAGATTTTTCAGCAGAAGTAATCTCATTTTCATCATAGAGAAACTATAAAATGTGAATAAATTTTAATGAATAATTAATTTTAGTATTTTTACAAAGATGCCCATTTAATTGAGTCAAACGTTTTTTTCCCAAATCAATGCATTTATTCTGGAAATAAAATATACATGTCCATAGTGCTTTTTGTTTATCAAAAATCACATTCTGCAGTAAATAACAAAATATTTCATGATAATTGTAAGTTTTTTTCTATATTTTTTTGTTTTCATGCGTTGGACTTCCTAAAAGAATAACAGTAGTTTTGCTATGTCTGTACATGTATATATTTATTAAAGCATAAATAAATGTGTATATACAAATTTAGAAATTGATATTGCTAGAATATTCCAGAAAACAAATAACCAATTAATATGCTGAAAAAAAAAATAGTAATTGCAAATAGCATCAGACTAATTTGCATGTTAATAAAAGACTTAATTTATGAAAAGTAGCAAAGCTGATAAAAAAAGTCTGTTGAAGAAGAATTAAAGGAAAAAATAAAATGTAAAAAATAGACAGTGCAAAAGGAGTGCAGCAAACGATATACTAAGTACTGTGTTTAAATTATGTTCTGTAGTCAGTTCTGATGTTCTGGAAATTTGTAAAAATCTAATTTGACCATTTTAGAAATATGTGTATGAGCTATAATGTGCTTACAAAATTATAGAGTTAAAGAAATGTTTGCAAATATTAAATCTCTACAGAGATATGAACTGTAAAGTGATTTAAGTGATCCTATGTTCAACTAGTAAATAGTCGGTTGAATTACTAATCTTTTACTAATAGTATTATCATTATTCAGAGTCAAATAAACAATTGAATTTATTATTGAACTTTGTTGTGGTTTTCTTTATTTAACATCAAAATTAACAAGCTTCCAATTAGCTGGTTGGCCTTGGATATATTATGTGGTGCAGTCTACCAAAGCATTGGGAAATATTAAATGGAACAGCTTGACAAAAGAATTTAATTTGTGTGATATAATTCAGTGCTGCAAGTGAAACAATAATGGAGGACAACATAACAATGACACTTGATATAAAATTGAGGTCAGTGAAAAATTTGATGTGAATCATGTTGAGAAATATATGCTTATGAATAGAGTAACAGATGATAAGTTTAATGTTTCAATGCTATTATGGATGTCAGGCGAAGATATATTGAATGTGGCAAATCATTTATGCAATCCAAAGTTGCCCAAAGAAATACCCTATGAGAAATTATTAATAAAATTAAACAAATATTTTAAACTTATAATGTTGAAATTTACAACATGACTTTGTTTTCATGGGAGAATGCTCTTGAAATATGAAACAATACATGAAATACAACCTCATTCTATGAACTTTAGTGAAGGATTGCAAATTCAAGGCATATATTGATGTTAATAGACCAGCTATTATGATGAATAAAAAAAGTAAAGCTTACAGAGATACTACTAAGCAAGAAGGAATTAACATACAAAGTTGCTAGTGAAGACATATTAGTTCATGAAACCATGATTGACCATGTTAAATCTTTTTAAAATGTGACTAAGTATAATACTTTGAAAATGAGCGTAAATGTGACAAAGTCACTAGATATACCTAGAAAGTTAGCATAAACTCCTCCTACTTTTAATTGCTGGGGGAAAACAGGCCACTTAACAGAAAATCTAAATGCAGGTTTAAAATGCAAAAAATATTTTAACTGTGGATTGAAAGTCATTTGTCAAAGTTATGTGACAAAATCAGGATTTACAACAAAAGAATAAATTGATGGGAGGAGTGTCTAAGAAGTTTGCAATGGTGAACAAATTAAATAATAGTGGTGGTAAATTAAATGTAAAGGTCAGCAGACAAACTATACAAATGGAGATCAACAGTGGAGCAGGCATTTCATAATAGGGTTTAACGATTGGACAAGAATTTGTATAAAGGCAAAAGTTAAGGTCAAAATAAAAAAGACTATGGTTGGTAGTGGTCATAGTCCCTGTAGTCATAAATGGGCACAGTGAACAATTACTACTATTTGAAACTGAATGGAATATTAATGCATTATTAGAAAGAAGTTTATTTAAGTCTCTGTGGATAATTTTAAAAAAAATTTCTGCAGCTCTTTAATTCTAACTCAGCAGAGTTTAAGATAAAACCAATTGATAGTAAGTTAATGGACAATATGCAACAGGTGCTGTTTAATAAAGGTAACTTTTGCATTCAAGACAAAAGTTGCAAAGGCTTTAAATGAATTAAGAAGTAAAGTTGTAATTACACTTTGTGAGGAATCTGTCTGGACTATGTCAATAGTAGTAGTACTAAGACTGGATGCAAATGTAAGGATATGCAATGACTATTGAAGTACAATTAACAAAAACATGAACAAAGGAGCTTATCCATACTCAGCACCAAGAAAGTATTAACATCATTACAAAAGCAAAGCAAAACTCTCCATACAGTAGTGCCATCTTGTGCCAACAAGAGCAATCAATGGATGCCAGAAGGCTTGTGCATAAATTCCATATCTAGTGCCTACTCCTCCTATATCCCCATACTAGTTTCTGGCTTGTGGCCATCATCAGTGAGGACCCATATGACTATATAAGCTATTGAGCTTAGATTGAAAATATAATTATGTTTTCAAATTTCATTCTCATAGTTTTGTAGTTAAGTAGAATTAAAAGGAGGCTGCTGGAGAGTTGCATTATATCCTAAGAGCTAGGTGCAGTGCTCTCTGATCCAAGGCTTCTCATTGATGATGGCCACAAGCCAGAAACTAGTATGGGGATATAGGAGGAGTAGGCACTAGATAGGGATTTTATGAACAAGCCTTCTGGCATCCATTGATTGCTCTTGTTGGCACAAGATGCACTACTGTATGGAGAGTTTTGCTTTGCCTTGTTTAATAACATTTATGTGCTAGTATGAAATAGTGATCATGTTATCATTACAAAAGATTAAATACTTCACAAATGTCAACATTAAAGCAGCATTTCATCAAATTCCAGTGACCAAGAGAACATTGGAGCTATTAATCATAAACATGATATGAGATTATTTAATTTCAATAGACAGCTATATGGAATATACATAGCACCAAATATTTTCTAGGCAAAGATATTGAATTTATGAAGAGATGGAAAAGATGTTAACCATATATGGATGACATATTAGTAATTACTGATAGTGAAATAGAATAAAAAGAAAAGTATATGTAGTCTGTGATAAACTCTATAAATTTGCCACAAGATTAAATGCTGAGGAAGACATTGGGTCTATAAGAGAGGTAAAAATTCCTGGAACATATTACTAATGAAAACTAAAAATATCTGAATACAGAAAAAGTAATCCAAAGCCAAAAAATTGTCAAGCATATCAAATCCTAGCAAATTTACTGGCTAAGAAATTTAAATCTTGGCCTGAAGCTAAGGAAGCTTAACAGTAAGTTTATTTAGATCATGCAAACCTTTTTCATAGAAAAATAGTCTTTGTATCTGTAGATGCATATTTTAAAAAATTATTAGTAAAAGTCCCAAGTAAAGAAAATGTAATAAAAGTTTTAAACAAACTCTTTGCAATACATGGTCATCCAGATACTATAATAATGGATAATAGAACTGGGTTTAACTAAAAAAAATTCAAAAACTTTGTTGCTCCAAAAGGGATACCAGTTTATCAACCATAGTCTAATAGATTAGTGGATAAAACAGTACAATAGCTAAAAATTGTATTAAACAAATAGGAATATAAGAACGTACACAAATCAGTTACGGATGCCATGCTTTACCAGCAATTTACACCCAGATTAGTCTCAAAGAAGACTCCCACAAAATTGTTATTAAAATGAAACATGAGAACACATTTCATTATATTAGTTCCAAATAAAAATAGAAAAAACAACTATTTGGAAAACATTAAATTTATCATTAATCAAAATATATGGATTACGGATACATTAAAGAGGAAATAACTACTAGGAATAATTATAAATATAGTATTTATACTTTTACATAAAATAAAATTAAAAGATGATGGAATTTTGAGATATCACATAAATCTTATTGAAGAATCAAGAATAGAAACTTTAAAAGAAGTAGTGGTTATTCCAAATTCAGAAAAACAAAATAAGACTGATATTTCTAATGAAACAGAATTAAAAATATCACTTATCCATACATGTATATTTTACTAAAGTATAAATAAATGTGTATGTACAAATTTAGAAATATTGATATTGGAAGAATACTTCATATAAGAATTAACTAATTGATATTCTGAAAAAAAATCATTAACTGCAAGAAGCTAATTTGCATGTCAATAAAAGTCTTAGTTTATGCCAAAATTAGCAAAGTTGGAAATAAAATAAATTTTGAAGAAAAAAAATTAAAGAAAAATATAGATAGTGCAAAAAAAATAAGCAGTAAAAAAGAAACACAAAAAATGGTGTAGCCTTGTGTTGTTGGCCAAGAGTTATCACAGCCGCCATGCGGGCAGGTGGTTGGTTGCAGACGGTTGTGGGTTCGCGTCCCGGCCAATGCTATGACATGAAAAAAAATGGTGTATTAAGTACTGAATTTAAGTTGTGTTCTGTGGTAAATACTGATGTTCTGGAAATTAATAAAGAAGAGATCTAGTCAAGAATATAATCTGACCATTTCAGAAATATATGTATGAGCTATAATGTGCTTGCAAAATTATAGAGTTAGAGAGACATTTGTATATAGTAAATCTCTACAGAGATATGAACTGTAAAGCATTTTAAGTGATCCTATTTTCAACTAGCAAATAGCCAGTTGAATTACTAATCTTTTACTAATAAGATAGTCACAATTAAGAGCAAAATCTACTCATGAATTTATTATTAAATTGTTTTGCTTTCCTTTATTTAACATCAAAATTATCTAGCTGCCCATTGATTGCTGGTTAGTCCTGGCTATATTAAATTTTGAAAATTAACATATCACAGTTTAAAACATGTCTATGCACCTCTCAGACCCTCTAGATTTTCTTATTTATGTTTATGAAAAATATTTTTAATTTTATTAAGTAATTTTTTTTAATCTAAATTTAAAGAGTAAACTTGATAGATATAGCATTCAATGCAAATAATCTTAACTTTGGTATCACTATTCAAAATATAATCAATATTTTTCTCTCTCTATTGTTATTTTTATTATATTAAAGAGTGTCAGCCATGGTATATTTTTAAAAGCTTTTTATTGATTCCTTCAAAGAGTTTTAAAAAATCTCAAAGTGTCCAGAATTCGCAAATAACAGTATCTTCATTGCATTAGTAATAAATCATTCTCTAAAAATCTTATTTAATATTGAACTTTTTTTGTATTTTTAATTGCTTATAAAGTTCATGATTAATTTATTCTTGCATTAAACAGAATTATCACGTTTTAAATCAAGTGACTAATAATAGTAGTTCTGAATAGTTTAGTGCAATGGAGAGTGTCAGTTTCCAGACCCAAAGGTGTTCAGATTGATTTCAACTATAGAACTTCCAATGCCAAAACTTTTTATAAACTCCTGACCAATAAAACCATTGGATTATTTTTTTATTTTATTAATAATAATTTCCAGAGAATGAACAAGTTGTTTTAAATAAACTCAAGAATAATTTTATTAAGAGAATATTTACAATATATTAATTAAGAGGAATCTATCTATCAGTTTCATGATGCTCTTAAAAAAATCAGATTGTTAATTTAAAGTTTAATAACTGTTGAAATTTAGATCAAGGTGTTTGATGTGCTATTACTAACAGTTGAATGTATTTAAAATATTTAAATAAAGT
Source organism: Epiperipatus broadwayi (assembly GCA_028023455.1). Lineage (NCBI taxonomy): Eukaryota > Metazoa > Onychophora > Udeonychophora > Euonychophora > Peripatidae > Epiperipatus > Epiperipatus broadwayi. Next base: position 2,224,403 of record JAQFVV010006281.1, on the reverse strand, counting down.
TAAAATTTTCTAAAGACATTCAATACACATATTAGATGATAAAATAGTCCAATATAAAAAATACAACTAGAATACCATCATCACAAACATTCAGAAAAATACAAGGTTAAAATATGTTTATGAAAAAGAAACATCCATTTTTTCCCCAATACAATCAAAATAAAATCTGATTGTTAGGTAAATTCTGAATATACTCGTCTATAATCTTTCCATCAATATAAAAATGTGAATGCTAGGGCACTATAAACTTCTTTTGCATTTTTGTCAACTAACTATTTATTAAATTTCATTGTAATGAGCATGAGTATATCCAATTTTTTATAGTGATTTTTCTGGCTTAACAAAGTTTTCTTGATATTCTATCCACATATTCTAAAGCAATTTAATAATTTACCATTATGGCTTACATATTCAATAAGCCTTTTTTCTAAACACTTACAATATGCATTGATAAAATAAACATAGGATCTATTATATTAATCCAGTTTATTTTTATTGAAATATCTATATATTTCCAAGAACAAAAAAAGATGCTGAATTAGACCTATTAACAAATTCAACATTATGTTTTTTCCAAAAAAACTTGTATCCAAGTATACATTACATTAAATTTTCTTCTTTTAGTAGAGATTAATTTTATTAAGAGCAACTATGTCAATATAATCTTGGCAGTTTCTTAATTTCCAGTGTTATCCACCACTCAGATCTTAAAGGCCTATATTATAAATAAATTAAAATATTTATTGCAATCATTCTTACTGATACATTAATTAAGTATATATCAGGCATAGTGATTTCATCAGACTTTCTAGAACTTTTTCACCTCTGTAGTGAGCAAGAAAAACAGGAGTTTAAAACTTCTGAGTAAAGTTTGATTTCATAGTTATTTGTTATTGATTGTGTTATTTCAAACAAAGACCACAGGCAATAAACTCTCAGTCTAGTAAGTTCATTCAATTATTGTTTTCTCAGTATTTTCTCACAAATATATCTATAATACTCTCTCTTTTAATTCTTTCATCTTTTTACAACCATGAACCATAATTTTATGTTTAAAATGTAAAAGTTTACAGATATAATTTCTAAAAACTTATCTTAGAAAGTATCAAAAATAAATTTATGGTACTTAATGTGTATTTTAATCTCTTCAGCTAAGACTGGTTGATCAAAATATATGTTTAAAATTATTACCATGCATTTAGTTTTAGTATCTGTAATTATATGTTAGAACTTTAAGAGTCAGCATTAGTTATAATTAGTTTTGGCATGAAAGCAGAAAAAAATGAAACATTAAAAAGTGTGAATATTATGCAACTATATAAAAAATATTATAGATATATTTGGACTTTGTTAACATTATAATATCAATCACCAAATCATTTCATTTGGCTTTTTTGATGCTGAAATAAGACTTCTATTGCCCCAATTGTGACCACCAGCATTTATTTAATGGCAAATTACAGAATATCAATTTCAATTAAAATTTTTTAGAATTATTCAATAAAAAATAAAATAAAAACAGAAGAGTAAGTTTTTATTTTACTTGGAAATAGTCATTATACTTTTACAATCTTGGTGTTTTGTTAAAATTTTAAATCAAAAATCATAAATGTATAAATAGTTTTATTTTTTGTTAAATTAAGTAAAAGTATATGACATCTATATTCACATTTTATTTAAATCTATTTGGAGTTTTTTTGGCAGAAGATAAGAGGTTAAGGAAGATTATACATGTTATTTTTTGTCATTTTTTTTACAATTATAAGTTGAATTTTTAAATTCCAAAGATTATATTAATTATCTGAATGCATTATTTACTAAAATATGCTTTTATAATTAAAAAAAATATTTTTAAGATGACTTTTATTTTTTAAAGTTGTGGTTTTAACAATATTATCAAAAATGGAAATTTGATGAAGAATAAAAATGTATTTGTAAAAATATGAAATACAACAATGTTTATCAAGTTGGCCACTTCAATAACGCTTTCATTAACAATTTCTAATGTAATAAAGACTGATAAATACTTGTTTATTTTTATTAAACAAAACTAATGATGTCAATGAGTACTTAGTGAAACAAAAATGAAACAAAAATGCAAACAGTTACAAATGTAAATTTGGATAATATTTATGTATGTATTGTACATCAGGTATTGCATTCAAGCTACCAATAGGGTTTACAGATAGAAGATAATAAAATGATCTTTAAATTTGAAGATTAACTATGAATAAAAAATAAACACTGCCTAACCAAAATTATCTTCTGTTGCATTGTAGAATAAGATATTAGTTTATCAAAAGCTGGTAATATTTTTTATAAAAACATACTCCTTCCTTTCCTATTCAGTAACTCTTTAGTGTAAAAACCAGATATCTTGTGCTTCTCATGCTATTGGTTATTTTCCTACACTAACTGTGATAAATATTTGAAAACCAGGCACTCTTCACAAACCTGAGAGTTTTAATTGTAAATATAGGGGATTTGAACTCAGATTTTCAAGCACCCTCCAACTATCCACACTATATGAGATAGTGTGGATAGTTGGAGGGTGCTTGAAAGTCTGAGTTCAAATCTCATACACTTACTAACTGTGATAATAAGAATTGCACACTAGTGCAATTACATTTCTATCTTTTAATTACACACAAAACATTTCTGACACCAATTCTTTTTATATTCCCTTTTTTATTTTTTATTTAAGCTCTTGGAAATAAGAAAATAGTTTTTTTAGTTGTGATATTTGCTTAAGGTGAACAATCATTAATGTATTGAAACTGGATTTTAGTTTTTAGATGAAAAAGATTGGGCCATTTCTGCCTACCACAAAAGTAGAACAGGCTTAGAAAATGTGATCTAAAAATTGTGAGTCACAAGGTCATTCTAGATAATCATTCTAGGAAAATTAAGTAACAGAAATAATCAGTAGAAGTACAGTACTAACAATAAGTACTGTGAATTTAATATACTTTAAAATATGGGTGCACGAAATGTAAGAATTTTACTTGATACAAATTCTTCAAAACCAAAACAGGAGTATGGAACTGCCAAGATTTAAAATCAATGAAGCTGTTTTTACTAAAATTCATTTAGGAATTTTAATGGAACAGTTGAATTGCTACAAACTTTTTGTAGGAGCAGATCAGTCAATGAAAAGAGATTGCATAATATTGGATTTGCTTTAATATCTAATTTAATATCTTTTATATATAAAATTTCTCCACTGTATCAGTCAAAAACTAATAATGGTAAAAACTGTCTTCCACAGTAGTACTTGTGCTCATTTTATTAGTTGGTATCTTTCAATATTAGATTCAGAGAATTCAAAGGAAGAAAGCTGTAATACCTTCCTGGATTGCAATATTACAGCAATATCATTAAGAGAATAAATTTTTCTTCTTGAAATTTTAATGTGCATGTTGATATAAATAGTAAAATTTGATCAAAATTTGTTGGAAATTAAGATATTTATTTAATAAATTTGAATGATATATTGTTATTGAATTTTTGCATAGCACATATTAGGCAGAAAAATTGTTTTTGAATGCATCCACACTCTCAAAGTACTGGCATTTAATAGATTAACTATAACTAGAAATCAGAATATAATAGAAGTTTATATATAATTTTACATATGCAATTTTAAAAAAATATCAAAATGTATATAGTATATTATATATTAACATAGCTAGAATTTTTTCCAGCTATTAATTATGTTTCTTATCTTATACTAAAATTAACGTTTTAACTTTTTCTCATAGCAGACTTGATGAAGTGTATCTTCATCTTCTTGTTGTATTCATAATGAATGTTAGCAATAATATAAAATAAAGGATAATGTCACAATTATTCTAGTTATGTCAATAGTAAAGTATCTTTTCACACTGCACAGAATAAAGCAGTCACAAATACTCTTCTCTTCTGCTCTCTCGCACTCTCACTCTCTGTACTAGACATTAGTGTTTTAAGATAATATCTTAAATATAAAAGCACCCAAAGTGCTAATGAGGTGAGTTAAAAATATTTCTCAGTATTTCTGGCTTGTATAATGTGCTTATATTAATGTTATTTGTTTGCTTATTTACCAATGTTCCCATGCAAGAAAAAAACCAAACTACAAAGACATTAACACAGAAACTTGGGATACATTGAATGTCAACAAAAAAGGCTTAATGTGGTAAAAGCAGAACTAGATCATATATTGGCATTTTAAATATTGAGAAAGTATGATGGAATACACTTGAATATTCTAAAAGTGACACCTATTATTCATGCTGTGGATTCCTATTTGACACCAATACTACAAGACTATATTTTAACAATCAAGAAATGAAATAAAAACATAAAAAATATTATGATGAACAAAAACTTGCCAATAACATATTAACAAAACTTTCTGGAAAAATATACTTTTAGAGATTTCTGAATGTAAATGACAAAGTTGGAGGAGATAAAAAGAAAAAATAAGTTTTAAAAAATGTATACAATTTTCAAAAAAATGTTCATGATACATATATAAAATATCAAAATAAGATGTCTTATAAATCCTCATACCTATAGAAATAGAAGTTTGGATTTAAATCTTTATAACAAACTTGGATTAGAAGCAGAAAAGGACTTTTTATTTCTAATTAAACTCAAGACAAACACACTACTATTAGGTACTAAAGTTTGATAATTTCCTAAAAATAACCACTAAATTTTCTTTAGTTATCATATAAAAAATAATTCCATACTTTACTTTATTTACATCATTATAAATCACTGAAAATATTGCATGTAACACATACAAATCTCTGGAGAAAATTAATATTTATTTTCAAGATGTCAAAAGAGAAGTAAGACTTTTAAGACATCACAAAAATAACAATCTGGGTTTACATTCATATAATAATCTGGTTATTTGTAAAAGAGACAACCACTTTTTATTTCTATTTAAACTCAAGACAAAAATGTATTATTGGGTACTATATCAAAATAGTTTAACCATAGATATGTCAATAAAAATTGATTTTTTAGCAATAGCCATTACTATGCATTTCTCTAATTATTTCATTGATATAGCTCCACATTTAAATTTGTTTATACACACATTATATATATATATATATATATATATATATATATATATATATATATATATATATATAGTAGCAGGCTCTATATATATATATAGCATTTGTTTGAAGAAAAAAAATGTTGAACATAAATTTGCTAATATATAAATATAAGATTAACTGTTAATTACACACTAAGATATAAAGTGTTTAGGTGATATAAATTATACACAGCATGATTTAGTGTAATGATAGAGTAACAGTAGTGGCCCAAGTCAATAACTTTCTGCTCAAACTTCTTATACACTCCGGAGCATTAAACTATTGGATTATTTTTATTTAGTTTTAAAAGGAATTTTATTCAAGGGAAAATATATCTATAAATACTTCAGTTTAATTAAAGATATATATATATATATATATATATATATATATATATATATATATATATATATATATATATATATATATATATATATATATATATATATATATTTCAGATTAAAAGGAAAATATTAATGCAAAAACAATCAAAGAATTACCACACTAAATATTTTGAATAGCATTCAGTGAATTAAACTATTATTAAAAACATTTACAATAAAACAGGAAACAGAAAATACATCTCACTAACCAAATGTCTGTGAAAATGTCTGATGAGTGATTTTTTATCTCTTTATTTTATTGTCTCTAATTTGTTTTTAAATGTGTGAAAATTTCTTGCATTACTATTGTAAAGATAAGTGCACTTAGTACACCATAATGCATATAGTATAAATGTTGTACTTCTTATTTCTGCTAAGCAGGCATTTGGAAAAGATTTTTTTAATTGAACTTATAGTGGCATTCTTTTTCTGATAAAGTTTTGTAATATAAGATTGAGTGTATTGTAGGTGACTACACTGAAAGAATATATATTTTTGTTTCTTTTCTGATCTGTAGAACAGCTCACACATAGCATCAATTTTAAGTAAGTTTTTCTTATATCTCATAAAATATAATGTTAGTAGTGACAACCTATTCATTTTAAGTACAAAATCAAAAAATTGGGCTCAACTGTCCAATACTGAAAACTACATATTAACTGCTTAATACTAATGCCTGGCTCCAGAAAGGAGTTTGCTATTAACTGAAAGGAAACACATTGATTTCTCTTGGAGACCTTAAAGGAACCAAGCAGAAAAAATTCCTAATGTTCACTCCATACATTCTTGTCATTGCAGCTGTTATTACTATGTGTTTATTCATATAGTTTATGAACATGGATGGGCTGCACAAAACAAGATGCATTAGCCAGCATGGTGAGTTTATTGACTTTTTACCTCTGAGTTTTAGATCAAGAAACACCAAGGTCTTTCTTCTCAGTTGCCTGATAAGGTAGAATGAATGTTTTTGTAAATGACAAATATTTTTCCAATACATATATACAATTATGACAGACAAAAACAAATCATGGCCTAAAGTGGAGGGTGCTAAGAATCTCCTGATTGCAGATCCTGACTGGCATTAGATGATCACTTTTTATTTAAATACTTACAACTGCAGATCACTTTCAAGTGAAGGAAGATTGCAAGAATTAGAAAAAGAACTGTCTTATATTAAATGGAACATTATTGGACTTTGTAAAGTTAGAAGAAAAGGTGAAGAGACAATTTATTTAAAAAGTGGATATGTACTCTGTTATAAAGGCACAAATATTGAAAATACAAGTGGAGTAGGATTCATTATAAATAAAAAGTGGAAGAACAACATTATGAAGATAAATGGTGTATCAGACAGAGTGGCGAGATTAGTAATACAACTTAATAGCAGATACCAAATGCAGATAATTCAGGTTTATACCCCAACAAGTTCTCATAGTTATGAAGTAATAGAAAATTTTTATATGGATGTACAAAATGTGTTTGATCAAAGAAAACACCATTTTAAGATTGTTATGGGAGACCTTAATGCTAGAATTGGTAAACAAATAAAAGATGAAAGTGCTGTAGGTTATTTTGGTTATGGTAATAAAAATGAGAAAACACATAGACTTGTGGAGTTTGCAGAAAAAGAAAAACTTTATATTATGAATTCTTTTTTTTTTTTGAGAAAAATGTTAAAAGAAAATGGATATGGAAGCATCCAAATGAAGGTATAGCAGAATTGGATTATATTTTTACTAACAGAAAATACATATTTCAAGAGTGTAATGTTCTTAATTAATTTAACACAGGAAGTGATCATCGATTAGTAAGATGTAAGATACGTGTTAATGCAAAACTAGAAACACAAAAATTATTAAGAAAAACAATATTTACAGTTGATATTCCTAATCTTCAGAAACATTCTAATGTATTTAAATTAGAACTTACAAATCAGTTTCAGGTATAGTATATTTTGAACATGATTCAGATTTGAATGAAATTAAAATGAAAATAACTGATACAATTTTAAAAAATGCAACAAAGATAGCTGGCAGAAAAAGGCAGCAATTGACCAATAAAATTTCTACTGAGACAATAGAATTTATGAAGAAAAGAAGGAATATGAAGGTATACAAAAATGATGCATTAAAAAGGATTGAATATCTTGAATTTTGTAAAATAGAGCGGAAAAGAATTGAAAATGATATAAGAAAGTATAACTGTGAACTAGCAAGAAAAGCTGTAGAAGAAAATCAAAGTCTCAAGAATGCAAAACAACATCTTGGTATTGGTAGGAAATTTATATCTGCAATAAGAAAAAAAGATGCAATTATTACTAAAAAGAGATAACATCATGAAATGGTTAGAAGACTTTTATCAAGAATTCTCCTATATCTATTAGATCTTCTGAATTGCCCAGAATTTTAAATAAAGAAGTGAGATATGCAATTAAATATATAAAGAAAGGAAAGGCTCCAGGTAATGATGGAATTAAAATTGATATATTAAAAAAATCAGGTGAAGAAATAGAATTTTTTTAGCAAAGTTATATACCAAATGTCTAAATGATAAAGATGTACAGATGATTGGAAGAATGCAGTATTAATATTAATATTTAAAAAAGGTGATAAAAAGATATTAGAAATCACAGACCTATCAGCCTTTTATCAGTTTTATACAAAATTTTAACCAAGATAATCACAATTCATTTACAGAGAATATTGGATTTCGACCAACCAAGAGAACAAGCTGGATTTTAAAGTGGTTTTAGTACAGTAGATCATATCCATGTAATAAGACAAATTATAGAAAGGACAAATGAACACGAGTTGCCATTATGTTTTGGATTTGTAGATTATGAAAAGGCATTTGATTCTATAAACATTTCTTCAGTGATTAAAGCATTAGATCATCTAGGTATAGTTCCAGGATATTGTCATATTTTAAAGAATATTTATAAAAATGCAACAGCAACAATTAGATTACATAATGATACTGGGAAAGTCAACATTGAGAAGGGTGTAAGACAGGGTTACTCCATATCTCCAAAACTTTTTACAGCAGTGGTGCAAGAAGTATTTTGTGGACTAAAATGGGAAGCTAAAGAAGTGAAAGTAAATGGAGATTATTTAAGTTATTTAGATTTTGCAAATGACATAGTTGTTTTTTGCAAATAATGCTTTAGAGCTGCAGGAAATGTTGCAGGAGTTATCAGATGAAAGTCGAAAGTAGGACTAAAGATAAATGTTAAAAAGACTAAAGTAATGTTTAATCGATTTTCTCAAAATATGAAAATAAAGATTGATTATGATGAGTTAGAAGAAGTTAACGATTAGAAATACCTTGGTCAGATTATTAATACAGATGGAAATATAATGGATGAAATTAATCATAGAATTAAACTTGGTTGGAATGCTTTTGGTAGAATCAACTTGATACTAAAAGAAAATATGACTATGTGTTTGAAAAGGAAGGTTTTTAATAAATGTGTTTTGCCAGTTCTTACTTATGGATCTGAGACTTGGACACTTAATAGAAGAGAAATATAGAGACTTCAGACCACTCAAAGAAGTATGGAGAGATGTATGTTGGGAGTAACAAGAAGAGATCAAAAACGCAATGTATGGGTAAGAGAACAAACAGGTGTTACTGACCTCACTGAAAAAATTAAAAGACTGAAGTGGAGTTGGGCTGGACATATTGCTAGAAGAGATGATAATAGATGGACAATTGAAATTTTAAACTGGATTCCAAGAGATTGTAAAAGATCCAGAAAGAGACCACATGTGAGATGGATGGATGAAATAAGAAAGTGTGCAGGGGTGATGTGGAGAAGAGAAGCTAAAGATAGGAAAAGATGGATTGAACTTGGAGAGACCTTCATCCTGCAGTGGAGTGATAATAGTTGATGATAATGATATTTCTCTATTTATTACCATGTTTGTGAGTAAATATAATATTGATTTTGGTATTATTGTTTTTTCTAAAGTTTTTATAAATACATCAATTGGTACTGAATCAAACGCAGTCCTTATATCCAGTTATACTGTGAACAGGCTGTATTTTTTGCATTTTACACCGTATTAATTACAGTTTTGAAAACAACACTGCTTGACCTGTTGATAAGCCTTTTTTAGTAAACTGTGACTGTGATAAAAAAAAGTATGAGGTGTGATTTAATTTTGTTTTTAATAACTGTTTCGAGTAATTTAATACCCAATGGACCTGTAGATATTGGTCTTATGTTTTGCTCTGTACAGAGCAAAGTTTATTTCTTTATAAATGTTATGATTGCTATATGGTATATTGTGAATATGATATATTTCTTTTGTAAGAAAGTTAGCCATGTCTGCAAAATAAGTGGGCAAAAACAAATTTTGATAAAGCCAGTGGTCCTGATAGCATGAATCTGACATCTTCTCCAAATTTTGTATAAAATCTTTAGCTTTGAATATTTCTGCATCATCTGGCATCCCAAATTGGCCAAAAGAAGTTTTGAATTCTGGCTCATTTTGAAGTATTTTTTTCAAGTGATTGTATACTGTCACATTTCCAGTCACTAATGCTGAAAGAACTCTTGTTATAGGTAGTTGGTCTAGTACCCATTGATTATATCATCTGGTCTAAATATGTGTTTGTGTGAACTCTTTATAACTTTGTATTATTTTATGTTTACAAAAAAAAAAATCAAACTACCAACTCTTAAAAACCATCATCATTGACAATCATTACCAACTCTCTGGAAGAATGAAGAGTCTCTCCAATCCATTTTCTCTGTTTATAGTTATCTTTTCTGTATCATAACAACAAATTTTGTTATTTCACCCATCTATCTTACATGTGATCACTTTCTAATCTTTTAAATCTCTTGGAATCCAATTTTAAGATTTTCATTTTTCCAACTACTACCATCTCTTTTAGTAATATGTCCAGTGAAGCTCCGTTCCAGTCTCTTAATTTTTTCCAATGATATCAATAATAACGGTATCTAATTATTTTGATTTTGACCTCTATTATTATTCTGAACATACACCTCTTCCATCTTCGTGATCTGAAGTTCTGTGTTTTTCTTAAGAGGACATGTATTTATGTATATAAAATAGCTACAGAGTAGAACTAAAGTTAAATAATATACTTTAAACGTAACCAACCTATAAGTTTATTTGCATATACTTTATCGGAAAAATTTTTATTTTACATATTAATAAATGCTTCTTTTTTTTTCATATGTCATAGCATCGGCCGGGACGCGAACCCACACCCGTCTGCAACCAACTACTTGCTTGCTTTATGTGAATTAATTTAATTATTAAAACGCATATTAATTTCATAATCATTTGTTATATTTTAATTATTTTGGATCATTAATTTTGATATTTTTTTAATTTTCGGTTAAAATCACAGCAAGTCTTTTAATATTTTTCTCATAATTATTTTCTTATTGATTCATTTTTCCGTGCCTATTATTTATTATCAAAGGTGCACTTCAGATTTTAAAGTGACACTCTTAATGATTTAATCAATACATTTGCTACATCATTATATCCATTTTCAAAGCCTAGCAGAAAATAATTTAATGCATGACTTCTTGCATATTGAATTATTTTATAGTTATCAACGTTTTGCATTAAAGCTATCACCATGCAGAGTGTCACTTAAACAGATGGTGAAAATCAAAGAATTATGGTCGCATTTAAAAATACTGATTCTTAATCTTAGCAATATATATATAACTATTAACATATAACTGTTAATGTATGGATTAGTTTACAAAATGGCTAAATTATACATATTATATACGTATGGTGAGCGTGCATTTGAAAGTGGTTAAAAATGTATGTGTATATATATCTATTAAATCACTGATAAATACATCTTAAATGTTACCAAAATATTAAACTATATTGCAAAACAATGAGATACTCTTTTCACCATCACGAGATCCGCAAAAGTAATCAGTTTATGGTAGGACTCAAAATATTTGTTAATAGTAAAATTTTTTATTATCTCACTATTTTTCATCATTTTCTCCCTTTTGGTCTGTATTAATGTATTCCTAATCTCAACTTCGCCACATCATATCCATCCACTATTTCAAAAATTCAGATCACTTTCTCACTTTATTTAAGCACTTTGAAAAATCTTCACTCATCATATTGAGCTGTTGATACAGGAATGGGAATTCAGGGGTGATACTTCTAAGCTCACCTGATGAGAGAAGTTTGTTGATGAAATGGATTCATAATGAAAAAAATGTACTAGTGAAGCATTTCACGTGAAGTTGAGATAAAAGTTGTACTAAAAAAAACTAGTAAATTTGAAAATATATTTTTGTTTAAACAAATACACTTTTTTAGTTTGTTAACCTACAATTACTTGTTCAAATTTTGTCTTTTTTTTTGCATGGTTAATATATCTATGTTTCTTTTATGTTTCAATAACATCATTTTCTTTTAGTGTTTTTAAAATACTTTCATCTACTTTATAACATCTTTCATCTTATGTTTTCATGACATTTTTTACTTTTTTCTTGTATGGATAGAGAATTTTTATTTATTTTTTCTTATTAATGTTGTTTCTCTTTCCACAACATTTACAACAGCTAAACTTTTTTTATATTGTGCAATAGATCTTGTAAAAATCTAATTTTTTCATATATTTTATCATAAGCAGATGAACATTTCAGAATTTCTATAATTGACATTTGCAGCCCTTTTAAATTATTAAACTAATACTTTTGGTTATTGGTAACAAGACTACCATGTTAGGGTGTACAGGTTATGTAAAACACAAAGGCACTTCACCAATGGGGCCACCAAATCACCATGAAAATTAATAAAATTTATATGTAAATGAAAATGTTTAGATTTCTGAATTACTCCATTGTTAGAAATACATTCTTATTACAAACATTTTTATTTAATTATAAGAGAATTACTTGTACTTAATCTTGTGACAATTATTTAAAATGTAGTAAATAACGTATATATATATATATATATATATATATATATATATATATATATATATATATATATATATATATAGACTTCTATTGTGCTAAACTGAACAGATAGGTGTCATTTTGTCATGACAATAAATAAAATTTATATGTAAATGAAGATTTTTACATTTTCAAATCACTTTTATTTAAATATCCTAATTTATATAAAAATGGCACAATACTATTAATAATTTATTTTAAAATAAACTTATTTAAAAAATAGTGTCTCATAATAATTCAATAATTCTCCAGTAGTCATGTAGTAGATAAATAATTTTATTAGTTATATTTCAGATTTACCAGTGTAGATTGTCAGCTGTTGTAATATTGAATCCTTGAATTGATTCTGATCTTGCCTCAAATTTTTTTATATTTTTAATACAGATATTAACTTTTTTTAAATTCTAATACTGATTTTATTTTTTACATCTTTTACTAATCTGCTTTTTTTGGATTTGTGGGATTTATAATCTATCTGAAATCTTATAATTGTTCTATAATATTAGTCAAATATATTCAAAAAATCATTTTTGATTGGGACCTGCTGCCTGCTTTAGCTACACAGTAGTTAAAATTTAAAAAAGACAGAATTAATAAAAAAACATAATTTTTAAAAATATTATGTGCCAAAATATTGAATTTTTAACAAATTTGATTATATTGATATTTTAATACCACTCTGTTGAATGTAACAGCCATATAACATCATTTGAAAGCTCTTCTACATATCACTCTATAGAAAATGTGCCTAAAATATTTGTTATCTAGTAGAACAAAACCAACTGTTTAATTTTTTTTTTTACTTATTCAACTAAATCTAACATTAATATAAAGTGCAAATATGTGTTGTTGGTTTTTGAAAATTTATCAAATAAACAATATAAGTATGACAATTCAAAATATTGGACAGTAAAAAGTATAATTATTAATAATGGAACAATAGCACACAAAAAATTAAATAATAATGTAAATATTTTATTATTGAAAGAACATAACATTGTTAATAGAAAACAGTAATAATTTTATGCATGAGAGATTTTAAATGGGTTTTCAAACAAATGAACTATTTTTAATGAACACCTGTTAAAGTGAGCCTAAATATTGGCAAAAAAATCTAAGAGTTATATTAGTCTTGTTATAACTATTGTACTAAAAGATAATTGAGACAATTCATTATATAAAAAATAGTGACTATCTTTTTTTTTTCATGATAGAGAATGGAGCTGCAAGATTTCCCAGATTGTGGAGACAAAACAGTAGAAAATGGCATTGAATGATGTATCCCAGAGAATCATACCCTTGCTGTAGCTAGTATTTGCAGTAAGCTGGTAGGTAAACTAGAGATAGAATTACTTATACAATGTCAGAGCTGGCCCAAGAGAGGGACTATGGTGCAATGTTTTCATGTCTGTGTTGGAAGTAAGGGCTCTTTTAAATAAAATAAGGAACACTTAGATATTTAAAAAAATTATCTGACTTGCAGATATTTCCTACTTCTATTACCAATGTTGCTGGAGTGTTCAAAAAATAATATAAAAACTTTTGAAAGAAAAAAATCATAAAAAAAAATAAAAATTTCAAATTCAATAAACTTCCACTTATGTTAATAAATAAATATTTTTGTTGAAGTTATTTAATTATTGTTTCAAAAATTATTTTTTAAACATTAATTTGTTTTATTTTAGTGTGTATGTTTTAAGATCTGGATTTATTTTATGGAAATAAATGAATAAAAGATGTAAAGTATTTGCCAACATGGTAAATGACTGACATCATATTTTCAAGCTTTTATTGTGAAAACATAGTGATAAATGTCTTTTGATGCTACAACTTACAAAATTAAATATAAGGTTTTATTACAATATCGATTAAAGTATAATGAACACAATAATATAACATTAAATAATTATTTATTTTCTTTTTAATTTATGTATATTTTAATTTTTATTATTCAATGTCACATTTGACGTTAACATGACCAGAATATTAAAAAACATTTAGGTAGGTCTATATACATTCTACGTTATTGAAATATCTGTGTGCCTATAAGTGCTTCTGAAATTGTATTACTTTGTGTGTGCTAGTCATTTTAAGATCTATAAATGATAGAGTTTTGCAAAAAACAAAAATAAAATGTATATATATTTAGCAAGTGGGTAAATTGATTTGATTTATTTTTTAACTTTTACAAAAAATGTAGGTCATGTAGACTATGGGGTCATTGCCATTCCATTACCTTTAGGTCCAGTCTGAATTGGTTATATATATATATATATATATATATATATATATATATATATTACGTTCTTATTTTGTTGCTATTCTTATTGAAAAATAAAGTTATAAAAGTGTCTAAATCAAAAGAAATGCTCACAATATATATATATATATATATATATATATATATATATATATATATATATATATATATATATATATATATATATATATATATATATATATATAAGTACCATTATAATATCACTGTAAATTGGCTATTATAAATTTAAAACTGTAAAAATTTTATTGATTTTAATTTTTATAGTTAATATAATCATCACTGTCATTGGTTGAAGAACATAGAATATAATCATTATGATTTGTCTGAAGGTTTGTGATAATGGTATATTATTAGATGTGACATCTTGGATTATTTCCATCATCTATGAGTGAATGTTGAATGTATAGAAAATTTTAAACTTTATTTAAACTTTCCAAATACAAACAACTTGTTAGTAATATCACACAAAAATTTAAATAAAGTTTAAAATGTTCTATACATTCAACATTCATTCATAGATGATGGAAATAGTTCAACATATCACATCTAATTATTATTATGTTTAAATAGTCTCTCATAATGTTTATGAGAAATATCTAATTTTATAAAGCATTTTGAATGGCTTACCAAGCAGATTTGTTTTTGATCGATTTGTGTATTTGTATATAGAAAATATTACGTTCTTATTTTGTTGCTATTCTTATTAAAAAAAAGTTATAAAGGTGTCTAAATCAAAAGAAATGCTCACAATAATTAAATAAATAATTCAAAAATACAAATATAGAATAAAATAATAAATCCAACATTACAACACTAAAATATGTTATTTAGTTTGCTAAAATATTTATTTAATGATCTTTATTAAAAAAGTTATTTTAAATTTAAATGAATAAATATCTGAGAATTTTAAAGAGTGAAAACTTCTACAGCATTATTAAGTGAAGTTGATAAATAATGGATTAGTTAGTGAACCAGACTAATTAAGAATGACTATAAAACATTTATTTTTTATGATGATGATAACTATTATCTTCCTGTATTTAAATTGATGATTATTTTGAAATAATAAACAACCTATTGCTCTTTAATGTTAGTGTCTTCACAACACCACCTGATAACATACAATTTATATAAATTATATTCTTTTAGAAGTACTTTCGACTATACACTTTGTAGTCTTTATCAACTATATAATGTTGAATAATCAAAACGAGACAACCCTTAACAATACTCATAGTTCAATTCAGATTTCCCACAATTCTGTTATCTTAACATTTGATGACTGGCGATTAATTAACATTTGACGATTTCTTGAAATCAACATAGCCTCTTTTATTTTACGTTTATTATGACAACGTAAAATAATAAACGTAAAATAAAAGAGGCTATGTTGATTTCAAGAAATCGTCAAATGTTAATGAATCACTAGTCATCAAATGTTAAGATAACAGAATTGTGGAAAATCTGAATTGAACTATGGGTATTGTTAAGGGTTGTCTCGTTTTGATTATTCAACGTTATATAGTTGATAAAGACTACAAAGTGTATAGTCGAAAGTACTTCTAAAAGAATATAATTTATATAAATTGTACTGTATTTTGATATATATATATATTGATTTGTATATTACATATATTGTGAAACGAATACAGATATCAAACTTTATTTATTACATATATATATATATATATATATATATATATATATATATATTGAAGCTGGAAATCTGCCCTGCAGATTTGCGCTTCACCTAGTGCCAATTATATAGTCACTAGAACTGGTTTGAGCCCAAATTATATATATCTAATAGGCAATAGTATATATAGAGAGAGATGTATGGATACACAAACATTTAGTTAATTTGCCCATTCACCTTACATACATGTATGTGCGTATGAAAAGTAACATTTGAAAGTTATAAAATTTTATAATTTTATTTCAATAACTTTCTAACCAATTTATATTATATATAAAACAATTTATATTATATATATTTTGTAAATCTTATATCTTGCATGTAGTAATTTATATAAAGATAGAATGGTCAATTAGGAAACAAACCCCAGTATTTTGTGTGAGATAAGATTTTCATTTAAGAGACAAACCATGGTATTTTGGAAAATTTATTGCTGTTCAATTTGGATAAAATAAAATTATCATTTGAGAGACAAACCATGGTAGTTTTGAAAGTTTATTGCTTCTAATTTATGTAGAAATACAATTGTCATTTAGAAGACAAACTGCTGTAGTTGGGAAATTTTATTGCTAGTAATTTGTGAGTTTAAGTAATATTTAATAGTTGAGCAATGCCATTTGTGGAACTTTGTATCATTCTTAAAATACACACAAGGTCATAAATGCCAGAGGTGCTTCAATTATTATAACTGGTCCTTTATTGCTCTGATTGTTTTCATTCCTGCAGTGGATGATTCTTTAATGTGTACTTGTGTATAAATAGCTAAAATTTTATATTTTGGCTGCTTTCTGTTTTGTGCTCCAGTCAGAGATATACTTCATGCAAGTTTGTGTTGTGTAGCAAAATCATGGAGGAGTAAAGAAAATCATCCAGCCCTGCCTCTGAGAGACCCATCTAGCTCCCTGTGCCCGGTTAGAAACATCTAAACTGAATATGCAAACTGTCTTGAAATGTGTGCTTTAAAGACTCTTCAATCTCTACCAATGCCTGTTCCAAACCCAAGCTAGCCCATGACCATGATCCACTGATACCTACATCATTTTGTCCTCAAGCCCAAGGTAATATCTATCTTGCTGCCAATTATGAATTCTGAATTAATAAATTGTCCTAATTCTAAACTATATGGTACACCGTTCCTTCCTTACTTAATTTTAAAGCTGTTATATAAATGCTAATAATGTCTGTGCAATTTATTATAATGCTATATCAATTTTCTGTTTTGGTGTGGCAATTTAGAATTAATTGACTTTGCTTATTTTATTATTCTAATTCATTTTTAATATGCCAAGAACGTATACAATCTAGTAAGTGAACTTAATCCCACCACCCCAATAGTTTTACCTATTAAACTAAGGAGATGTAAATTTCCTTTAAAGTTTGTTGTTATAAACTTGCTCAGTTTTATACCAATGATTTTCAATCATTGTATTCTTTAAATGATCGATGGGTCTTGACATTTACATTGAATTATTATACCTAACTACAAAATTTGACCATCATCTCATTATTAAAAGTTATCATTGTCACTAATTAAATATCACCAGCAGTGAATTTAATATTTAATTTATAATTTTATTTTAATAATAATAGTAATGTGAAAGGCTGTTATTTTGTAAGTAATCACAGTTATCTGTGCCATGACTGCTGGTAGAAATGTGGAGATATTTCTGAGGGGTGGGAGAGAGTAATTTATCTCTTTTAGTTTTAACTCCAACCCCCTTTATGTGTGTTTATTGATCATTAGTTAACTGCCTGGGATGATTTGCATTTAAGTACTCCATTACGCAGGAGAGCATCTTATAAGAGTCAGGTGTTTATTTCATTAGTAACACAAACTATTTATATTTTGGGTATTATAGATGTATCGTTGCAATTGTTATTTATAATTTTCTTGCTTTGTCATTATTTTGAGATCTTCAGAATGACCAATCCCACTACTCATCATCCCTCTAAAAGTAGATGTATTTTTCTACTTGGGATCTTCTCCAGGTACCCCCAATAAATCAGTGTATGGGAAACATACAGATAAACCATCCCAACATCCACTTGTGCCATTACTCTTCTGAGATATGACCTTCACCATCATGCAGGCATACTCCTTTTTATACCAATATGACAAAGCCTATCAAGAGTGTCTTAAATGATCACCCCTCTAGATACGTTTGTAAGTGATAATGTAATACTGCCTTAGTATTATTATTAAGTTTTCTATTCACCTGCAATGCTCTTTATTACTCATAATTGCATGTCGTGCACCTTCCATCCATTTTAATTTCTAAGTCAGATTATGCATTACAGCTTTTTTTAAGCTGAATAGTTTTGCTCCCATGCATCTGAGTGATCTCCCAAGTATCACACATTTTTCAAATCACATGACCCAAATTCTTATTCATATATATGTAATGACCAATGCAATTTATTAATGTGAATCTATAATATATTAAATGAGGGTTAAGTTACAAGGTATTATTGGTTCCCTAATTGATTTATTTGATTCTTGGCATATTAACCCTACCACGATATCTTAGTAACTGCATAAATGACCTTTGTTCTAAATATGTAATAACTGCATTAACTAACTTTATGTAGTAACACTTAATGTATTTATATAAATTCTATGATTTATCAACTCATCTCTAAAGTGCAAGATTGCAAATCAAACCACAATCAAAGTTGTAACTACCATTGCCCAGACATTCTATACAGCTATTTTTGTTATTACCATATTTAATTGTTCAATAAATTTATATATTATTTTCTATATTCTCGCATTTGTTATTTATTGCCCGAATCTCTCATATGACTATTTAGGTTAGATTAAATTATTTCAAATTCAATGAAAGATTTCATTTGTATTATCAATTAATTCCCTTTATTGAAAGTTGCCTTGAACAATATTAAGTGTCTGATTATTAATCGATTAAAGAGTAGTCTACTCTGGTCTTTAAGTAATATATTTTGTAATAATCATTGGCTAATTATTTAAATATTATCAATTGCCAAGTCTCTTTGCTCACCCTGTTTGTCATTTCTGGGCCTGGAGTAAATGAAAGCTTGCTAGTATCCTCAAAAGTGTTGTCCATATAGTCAGAGGCCCTGGAGCACAGGCAAATAGGTTAGTGTTTAGTAATGTTCCAGACCTGTGTATCTCGCATATTGTTAGATTGCTATAGTTTGCTTGGATTCTATGTCTTATTGAATGAACACATGATTTTGACTGGTACAATATATATATATATATATATATATATATATATATATATATATATATATATATATATATATATATATATATATATATATATATATCAGGTTTCCTATATGTATAACTGAATATTATGTTTATATTCTGTTTCAAATATATATGTTAATTTTTTTTGTTCTATAATTATTTGCATTAAACTAATGTTAAATTATTACTTTTCACACTGAGTCATATTATAACATGTGTGTATTTCTTATTCTATTTATGAAAGAGTTTTATTTATTTGTTCTGATCTCCCAAATCTGGAAAAAGTTATGATAATTGGAGTGAAAAATCTGAAAATTCTGATTTTACATTAAATTTTAATGTCAATGATTCAGGCACCTAGACAAAAATTGTGAATATAAAATATAGTTAAAAATTTCATTTTTCACATATTTAATAAAGATTTTCTTTCCCAAAGACAAGTCTGGTCACAAGTTTTCAGAATCATATTGGCATTATGTTTCACATAGAAAGAAAATTTCTACAACTGGTTTTGGGGATTCCAAAACCAAGAGAGTTATTATGGAAATAAAAGGTAAAAATGTAAATAATCTAAATAAGAATTATTTTTAATGTTTTATTGTTTTTAAATATTTTATTAAATAAATTTGTATAGAATTAATTTTCTTTTAATTTACAAATTTTATTTCATGGGATGGGGGGCTAAAATTCATCTTGCACAAAGGCAACACTTACTCATGTTATAACATGAGTTAACATTTTGTAAACTATTTCTCTTTTTTCTCATTTTTATGAATTCCTTCAATTGCAAATTCAAATTAAGTTTTTCTAGATTATCTATTGTGATTAGGTTATTTTTTTAAGTTCAAGATGAAGTTGCAATTCCAGAAGGAATTTTGAAATTTAAATACTCAATTTTTTCAATGTGTAAATTTTATAATAAAATTAATCTAGATATTTTAATAGAAAACAAACTAATAATACCAAAATAAAAATAAGTATATGCAGAAAAAATAATTAATAAAAGAAAGATAATAATTAAAATTCACTGTAAATAATGTGTAAAATATTAACTGTTTAACGATTTAATATTTTCTTTTGTTCCAACTGGTGAGAGTTTTGAAAATGCTCAACATTTACTACTATATAAAATCTTTATTTTATACTAAAACTCAATAAGTTGGACTTTACTTTTTAAAAATTTTATAATTGAAAAAATATTCTAAAAAAATCACACTTGACATTTTTAAATGTTTACTTGTAAATCAGAACAACATATCATCTATAACATTAATTAAATTAAAATGAGCAAACAGTTTAAACTTCGTGGCTAATTGTTCTAAAGTGCAAAATATAAAATGCACTAAAACGCACAAGCACACAAAGCTGAAGACAAAATAAAGAAATGTGAATATATATATATTATTTTAGAACATGTATTTAATTAAGTGCCTAAGTGCTTTCAAGGGTCAGAGCCCTCATATTCATAGCCATTTTGTAAATAGATAAGAAATTGATTAGGAGCGATGAATGGAATTCGTAACTATCACATTTGCATAAACTTACATCGCTCCTAATCAATTTCTTATCTCTTTACAAAATGGCTATGAATATGAGGGCTCTGACCCTTGAAAGCGCTTAGCCACTTAATTAAATATATGTATTAAAATAATATATATATATATATACATTTCTTTATTTTGTCTTCAGCTTGGTGTGCTTGTGTGTGTTAGCACATTTTATATTTTGCACTTTAGAAAAATTAGCCACAAAGTTTAAACTATTTGCGCATTTCAATTACTAACAACATGGTGAGCGATTTATTATGGACAAGCAAGCTCTTAAAGTTTGTCTCTCTGTGTGCAAATTCCAACAGAGAATTGCATTCTTAATAAAATGCAGAGAAGTTAAAGTATTCCCAAAATTCTGCATCTTTAATCTCAACCAAGCTATCTAAAACTGCAACAACTCTTGCTACAAAATATTCAGGAAATGGAATACGTAACTATCACATTTGCATAAATTTACATAGCTCCTAATCAATTTCTTATCTCTTTACAAAATGTCTATGAATATGAGGGCTCTGACCCTTGAAAGTGCTTAGCCACTTAATTAAATATATGTATTAAAATAATATATATATATATTTAGGTCTAGTTTCTAACTCCTATCTTTCACTGATGAGAGCAAATCAGCTTGAAATCAGCTGATCTGAGGGTGGAGCAAAATAAAAGAGACAGTGAATATTGACTCTGACGTTTATGTAAACAAATACGCTTGTTTGGAGGTCTTGGTAAAGCTCCATCTATTGATCATTAATACAAGCGATAGCAGGTTTTTACATATATAAAACTTGTTTTTGTTTTTCATATATATATATATTTCTTTATTTTGTCTTCAGCTTTGTGTGTTTGTGCATGTTAGCACATTTTATATTTTACCTTAATTAAATTAATATAAGCACTCTCAGAAAATGATCAAAGTATGTTTTTATTTTAAGTTTTTTTTAATGTGAACAATTCCGCTTTATAATAATTATAATATTTGAAAATATTTTAACACTTTATTGATTCTGATAGATAATGATATAATAGATGCTATCATTTTCTTTTATTGTATTATGGTCAAGTTTATTATCATCTGCTTGTGATTAATAAATTTAAGATATTTACATTTGTTACTATCATTTCAATAGATTTGAAAATTGCTTCATAGTAAATCAAAAGATTTCATGTTGTTTATTTATATATAATATTTAGTGAATTAAATGTAAAGGTGTTTTAAGCTTCATGCTCTTAGTTCGAAATGCTTCAGTCTGGCTTATTTATATATAAATTTAAGTAGAGAAGAAGGTGGGTCCCATCCTTTTCTGATAGTTCTGGCTTGTGTTTTAGAATTAAGAGTTTCATGTGCAGTCATTGTTACATCTGATTGGCTGTCACATATGCATATTTAAGGTGCATCTGTCAAAGGTTTTAGTCTGCTTGTGCTTAATAAATTTAATATATGTATCTTTCAAAAGCTAAATGAATAAATTGAAAGTTTACATGTGCATTTCATTTTGTTTTTAATAATGGTCATCCAATTAATGTGCAAAAACAATCAAACATATTTTATAAACAAGTAAAAATCATATTTCATGTATACTCAAATCTTTGCATGAAAATGAGACCAAAAGGAAGTAAATTTTCAGAAGGCATTTTTTTCTATCAAACATTAGTGCTATCATTTAGATCAAAGCTGACTGTCTCTTAGATATAGGCCAATTGTCTATACCATACCTTTTTTTAAAATCAAATGTCAATAAAAAACATCATGGGAAGTTATATTATAAAAAAAACTGGAAGTCATTATTACTTACATAACATTAATATAGTAGTATAAAATTGACAACAACCATGTTTTTTTTGTAATAAACATGGAACTTTCATATAGCTTTAGAACAAGAAATAACACACAATTAGTTGTTTTAATAAAAAAACATATAATAACACACAATTAGTTGTTTTAATAAATATATATATATATATAAAATAAAGATTAGATTGTAAAAAATACATAATTAATAATTATCTAATATAAACAATTAAGTACTATATAAAGTAATTAGTGAAATATTAATATGAAAAATAAATTATGTTAATAAAAATAAAATAATTGATATTTTTGAAATAAAATATGAACAATGCTATAAAACATAGGTTAAATAGCTATGTTGGGGAAAACAATTCTATAATAAATTTACTAAACAAAATCAGAATCAGCTGCTACTATACAGAAGTATTTACTTAAATGTATTAATTTTGTAACACTTTTTTTTTGTTAAAAAATAAAAAAGGAAAATATTTTAAAATATTAATAATAATTGAGTATATATATTCAACTATGATTGTATCACTTTTCTTGGTTCTTGACAATTATAAAATTTCCTAATTTTATTTTATTGTTACCTTTGAACATAAATAACTTTCAAGTTCATTTTACTTAAACCAACCTCAACACTTTCTATGCAGTACTATCATTTTACTACTTTAATAATTTATGTGAAAAGATTTGAAACAATATCACTAAAATATGCAAACAAAAACATATTAAATTAACATATCGATTGTTTAGCTTTAATTCAACTAATAGACTGCAAAGTATAAACTCAAAACCAAGATTTCATAAAGATTATGTTAAAATGTAAATAAAAACTGAATATATACATATAGTGCAATGAAATATGAACACATTCCAAATATATAAAATGTTAAATAATTAGAAACGATTACCAAGAAATTTAATTTTTCCATATTATCAGTAGTTTCAATCATTAAAGACTTACATTGGCCATTACAAAAAAATTTATGATCTTATATACTAAATGCTAACATGAGATTAATTACAAGACAATCAGTATATTAGAGATAGTTCAAACCATAAATACATGTAATCATAAAATTTAACACCACAGAACAAAGAGATATTTTTAAAAAATTCAATAAAAGTATTTAATAATTATCCATTAATTATAATGGATCTTTAAAAAAACTCATCACTACTGTAATAAAAAATACATAATTAAATTATATGCATGAAGACTTGTAATCTCATTTGGGAAAACAAATAAATTTCATGCAGCCTATCAACAAAATACCTTGATAACAATAAACTTAGCAATTTTGTGTTCAAGGGAATCAACCCACAAAACATATCAATGGAAAAGCTGACCAAAAAAAACTATTATTATTAATTAATATTCTTAAATCTCAATGTTATAAATGTACAAAGAGTTTATTGCAATGCAAACAACTTCCCATATGCCCTATGTCTTCGCTGAAATCATAGTAAACATGTCATTCTTCCAATGTCCATTAAAGTATGAAGATTTTATATCTTAATATAAATTGAGCACTGATTATATATATATATATATATATATATATATATATATATATATATATATATATATATATATATATATATATATATATATATATATATATATATAGTATGGGAGATGATAATCTGATCCAACTGATGAGTGCTGGTTTAGCATGAAATACATATATTGGTGATTATTTATCTTTTCTACATGTATGTGGTCATGTGTATCAATGGTATAAGATAGTATGGATAGTTAAAGGGTGCTTGAAAGTCTGAGTTCAGATCCCCTATATTTAGTTATAATACATCACATGATCTGGAGAGTGTTGTTTTGTTTTGAATTGTTTAGTTATAATACAATTGGATTTTTACTGAATGTAAATTAGGTTATAATTATATAGTAATACCATATGTCATTTTCCCACTTAGATCTTTAAAGAACATATATTATTTATTAAAATTTAAATATCAGAAAAACTAAATTTGAGAAGTTTACTTAATACTGAATAAAATCAATATTAACAGAAAGAATATTGTTTAAAAAATAAATTTTAAAAATTTCAAGATTAAAAAAGCAAATATTTGTGAACAATAACTTTTATTTCATGCACAGTCATGAATTTATCATAGTTATTATTTTACTTTTTTAATTAAATATGAAATAGTAATATTGTTAATATACATATGATTGATTAGTTTAATTTTTTTATTTAATAAATTTGTTAACTAATTTAATTTTAATTAAAAAATTAATTCGGTAATTGAATTGAATTTATTGCTTTTATTTTTTATCTAATGGCCTGGTTATTTTATAATTATTTTAAATTATTAAATTTAAATACCCTTTCAATTTCTGTTCTATTTTATAAATTTAGATTTTTATCATGTATTAAAAGTCAAAAAGTGAAGATACAACTTTCTTATTGTCATCTTTTGTATCTTTTTATAAAGTATATTTTTGCTTCACCCACAAAAATTAGTTACCAAATAAGCTTTTGGTAAATTACTAAATTGACTTTATTTAATTTCAAAATGTAGACTGTAAATATCAAAAGTATTCAAATTTAATAAAGAAAATTAATTAAACAATATACTTGTCATTTAAATTAATATTTTAAGTAATTTATTATTATAAAAAATGCAAATTGTTTAAAGTAATATATGGTAAAATACTGTTGATATTTATTACCATAAATCTATAATTAATAAATCGGATCTTCTGACATTGAATGATTTAATTATTAAATTTAAAGATCATTTTCAATTTCTGTTCACATTTGTTATATATTTTTTTAATGTACACATATTATGAATTTTGTGGTGTAGTGGATGAAAACTAAATTTATAAATCACAGTTATATTGTTAATTCCACGTTTTCAACTATCATATGACTTTCTGAGTGACAATTCATTTAATAACATCATAATGTATTATAAATTTTTTTTTTATATTTATACAGGTAATTTCTGGCTTTCATAAATAATTCATTTCATAGATTTTTAAAATCATCACAAAAGGAAATTAATAAAATCCATTAGTTCTTTTACATAAATTATAATAAATAATAAAATATCATACACAACACACACACACACACACACACATATATATATATATATATATATATATATATATATATAAAGCTTTTTTCAACATATAGTTTTGTGCCCATTCATATGTTAGACATCTCTTTTAAAGTTAACCCATAATAGCAAATAGAACAGCATCTAGTGATCTATAGTAAAAGTAAAATAACAAAACAAAACATCAGTAAAATAGAATAGATTTTTTCACATAGAGATTCAATATAACCACAAAAAATTGACTATAACATAACAATATACAGAATAAATACTAGATACACTATACAACTTTATAGATACTATCTTATACAATGTTCGATTTATTTTTAATTGACAAATTGCTAATTAAATTTTTGAAGTTTTATAAATATTCATGCAATTATTTAAGTTATGCTTAATATAAAATGTTTCATATATTTGTTTTCTTTTTCTATCTTTAATATAATTTAAGGGTTTAATATCTTTTGTAGCATCTACTTTATATCAATATATTAAGTAATAAATGTATAAACAGATTTATTATCTTACTTATTAATTGCCTTATGTTCTTTGGCTATTTATGTATGACTGTAGTCAATCACATTGCAATAGTCACAATTAATTAAATTTACATACAATTCTTTTTTGTACTTTATATCCACTTTTAACTTATAATTTCCTATTCATTTATCCAGATTTTTACTATTTGACTATTCAATATTTATATGCCCTTCAATACAATTTTTTTATTAATGTATAATAAATTTGGGGATTATATGAAATTTTGATTCATTTTTTATTTTAACTATAGTTATTATCATTATTATATCATTAAAGTACATTAAAGATCCAAAACAAAAACAAACATATGAAACATTTTATATTAAGCATAACTTAAATAATTATATATATATATATATATATATATATATATATATATATATATATTTAAGTATACTAAATTTATTGTAGTTTTATATATATATATATATATATATATATAAAACTACAATAAATTTAGTTAACAACTGGTCTATTAAAAATGAATGTATAAGATGATATAAAGATGTATACTGAATGTAATATTTTTTCTGTATATTGTTATGTTATGTAGTCACTTTTTTGTAGCTATATTGAATCTCTATATACAATTTTTTATTCTATTTTACAAGTTATATTTTGTTATTGTTATTTTATTTCTATTGAACACTAGATGATGTTCTATTCCAAATAATTGGTACACACAGTCTAGAAATAATATATTCCACACAATAGATTATGTATTAGCAGAGAGGAAACGAATAAAATATGGAAAATTAAAGTTTTGATAATAAAGAGTGTGTAATAATGATGATTAATTTTTTATAATAGAAATGGTTAGTAATGTGATGGAAAATAAGAATAAAAGGAGAAAAAATAGTGAAAGATGTGGATGAAGAATAAATGATAAGAATAAATTAGAAGAGTATAAAATAAAAATTGAAAAAACCATGTAAGAGTTGGTTGTGGATGAATATAATGACCTGTGTAGTGAAGTAGAAAAAGTGGCAAATAGGGTTTTAGGTGAGAATATTCAGAAGGATAAAAATAATAGGAAAGTAAGAGTTAGTAAAAGTGTAAAAGAGAAAAAAAAAGCATGCAGAGAATACAAGTGTGCTATTGAAAATTATGTTAATGTTAAATGGGAAAAGTATTTAAAAAGAAGTTGACTAATATAGATAATTATATAGAGAGAATGAAATTGAATAGTGAATTGATAGAGGATATGAATAAAAGTCAAACAGATGGGAATAAAAAAAAATTTTGGAATTACATTAATAGAAGGAATGTAGAGAAGAAAGAAATAGTTATTATTTGATGATGAGGGAATAGATTGTAGCTCTAGAAAAGAATTAGAGACAATCTTAAATAAATATGTAATGAATATAGAAAAATGTTAGATGTAAAAGACAGAGTGATAAAAACATGCATATAGTAATGGAAATATTAGATTTACAGAAAATGAACTGAATGACACAGGAAAGAAATTGAAAAGTTGAAAGGCAAAAGATTTGGATGAATTGGTAGTAGAAATAGCAATGAATTTAGAACATAGGGCAAAATTAAAATTATTATCATGTTTTAATAAGATGGCACAGAAGAAATTTTCTGGGTAGTTGGAGTAATACAAGAGTAAGGCCACTATTTAAAGAAAGAGTAAGGATCATAGAGAGTTAAGCAATTATAGATAGATAGTGATAATGGCAGTGTTATATAAAGCTTTTGCATATTTGGTGGCTGGAAAGTTCATAAAATAGATGGAAAAAATATTATAGTAGGAGAAATAAAAAGAAGTTTTTGATCAGATAGGCATATAGGAGATAATTTATTTGTAGTTATACAGCTTACATGCATGGGTAAAAATACAGGTAGACAGTTATATATGGTTTTTATAGATATAGAGAAGATATATGATAGACTAAATAGGAATAGATTATGAGTAAGTTTAGTAAATTTGGAAATGGATGGAGTATTAGTGGATATTATTAAGAGATTATATGAAAATAATTACTATATGTATCAATTAGGGAATATAGAATCAGTTTAAGTTAAAAATGGGGTGGGACTAAAGGATGCCCTGTGTCACTTATTTTGTTTTGTCATATTTGAGAGAAGTGGGGCAAGCAATAGAAAAATTAGAAAGAGGAGTAGAGATACCATTAATAAGTGGCAAGGAAGTATATACATTATCTTGTCTTTTACTTGTGGATCGAATCTTCATGTGCATAGAAAAAAGGGAATATATGGAAGTTATGCTGAGGACATGTACAAGAATGGGTAAAGAGATGAGAATTAAATTTAGTGAAGAAAAATCAAAGGTAATGATGATTAATACTGGGGAAAGACAAGACAAATAATTTTTATTGGGATATATAAAGTGTGGTGAATAGATATAACTATTTGGGAATTGTCTTAAGTAATCAGATAAATTGCTTGGATGAATGAGAGGAAAAATTGATAAATGCATAGAAAAGAAATGAACTGATAAAGAAATTAACGATGTTTTCATATAATAAATGTGATGTAGTTAGAATTGTATGGAAGGGAATGGCAGGAGCAGGATTAACATATGGTAACAATGTGTTATGTGTTAATAAAGGAGTATTAGATTACTTAGAAAAAGTACAAAGAGAAGTAGGAAGACATGCATTAGATGCAGGTATATGGATGTCAAGGGAAGCAATTGAAGGTGAAATAGGATGATCAAGTTTTTATATGAGATGCTAAAAGCAAAATAAAAATGTTTAGTGGATTGCAGTTTATGGATAATAAAAGAATAGCCAAAATAGTATTTAATTGGGTTATGAGTAAAGGGCAGGCAACAAGATGTGTGAGAAAGGTAGTATGATCTGAAGAAGATTTGGATAAAGAAATTATGTCAGTATACTTATACAAAAGGTGGAAGGATTGTGTTAGGGGAATGTTTGAGTGTTATATTGGTAAGAAATTGGATAATAGAGGCATTAATAAATAATAAGGAGTTGGAGAACTAGTATGGAGAACAAAAAGAGTTTATATATATATATATTGTAACGAGCATAGATGTTCGTTACATTGTTTTTTTTTATATTTATTAAACATGAAAGTAAATTAAAAAGTTCGCATTTAAAAATTTTCTTTAAGAATTAAAAATTGAAATTAAATATCATCTTAAACTCGTATATATTAAATCGCACAGATAAAAAAAAATTATTAAAATAAAACTGTATTAAAAATAGAAAAGGTATTTTAAAAACAAAAACTTAAAAAGATTTGGAGATAAAATTATATCTTTAAATTTATCTTTAAATATACTTTGATTTGGAAAACAGGTTAATTAATCAGAAATGGAAATGATAAATTTAATTAGTCAAATGTAAACCAACCTTGGGCATTTAAATGTAAAAACAGTGATCAGATAGGAAAACAATAGAAACAAATAGCCAATGAAAGAAATCCATCGGGAAATCGGACCTCAGCGAAAGGATCATCACATCGATGACATAATGCCAAGTCAATCCTTCGAATAC
This sequence comes from Epiperipatus broadwayi, assembly GCA_028023455.1. Classification (NCBI taxonomy): domain Eukaryota; kingdom Metazoa; phylum Onychophora; class Udeonychophora; order Euonychophora; family Peripatidae; genus Epiperipatus; species Epiperipatus broadwayi. Next base: position 2,194,267 of record JAQFVV010006281.1, on the reverse strand, counting down.
GTATAAAAGGAAAATTTGGAAATTATTAATTAGTGAGTTATTATGATTATTACGATGTGACTGATAGATGTTAGTGTGGAGGTGCGGGAGAAGAGATTGAAGGATGCACGTTCAATCCCTTCAGTTGTTATAAAATGTAAAAATGAAACATCGCTTTTCTTATATTCAGAGGACCACAGAATCATCGGGAAATTTAACGCTGGATTTCAAATGGCAAGCAACTGTAAAAGATGAACATTTCTAAAACTGTAAGAACTTTCTAAGATATAACGAACAATATTAATTTGAAAACACTAAGAACTTTAAATTTTAAACTTTCCTAGTATTTAATTGTTACAAATAGAATCCTATCTGACCAAACTAAATTCTTTATTAATAGTGTTATTTGATGTATTTTTTTTCTTATTTATGTAAAATCATTTCCATTTATTTATTTTTTATTCTTTAAGTTTTTATCATGATTTTTTTGTTTTTCGTTAAATTAATTATATAAATGTTAAACTTAAGTCGGGCGTGAATGGCTGTATAGATTTGTAAAGTTATATTAGGGGAGGGTAATCTTGGGTTATTTGTGTCGTTGTTAGATTGGGTCAATGGATTGGATATATTGATGTAGTTAGTAGATGTAGTCGGAGATTCGCTACTGGCAGAATCGCTTCATACGCCGCACTCTCCCGTTTTGCCTATGGAAGGAATTATAAGACGCAGAGCGCAGTTCCTTTCTATGGAGTTTTTTTTTTTTTATTGTTCTTCCCATTAGATAGAAGTAATATTCCTATCTAATGAAAGTCAATATCTTCTCTTAATCTTTTTGGTGCTGCCATATTCCGTATTACATTGAATACATCGATGTATCAGATGAATTGATGCCAGTTTGACTGTGAAGTTTAGCCTAAGGTTAAATAGGGATTGAATGTTTATTTTCAAAAGCAAATTTATGTGGTCTATTCATACTCGACCCTAAATAAAAATGCATTAAATTTAAGTTGTTTATGGACGCTTGCATGGATTGTTTATCGGTTAACTATATTTGTGTTTTCATATTTGATCAAAATATATAGACATTCGATAAATAATGATACCTTACGGTGAGTATCTAAAATGTATTTATTCGGATGTCTTTTAAGTTATTGGTGACAATTCAGGTATCTTATGGTGAATACTATTGGGTTACATATAAAGTTCCCTCCGCAATTGTCAGTAATCAATAATTTTGTATTTTGATCGTTTATGTTTCTTTCGAAATGTTTTTGACCGTGATATGTAACCGATCTATATTCAACATTATAAACAAGCTTTCATAAATTTATATGTGCGAACTTAATTAAAATGTAAAATTATAATATAATAGTAATTAAATGTAAATTAAAGTAAAGTTAAAAATAATGTTAAATGTTAAAATGTAAACTGATACTAAAACAATTTTAAATCTTATATATAATATGTGCGTAAATAAATTTTTGTATGTTAATTACTGGCAGTGGCTTATTTTATTCTTTTTTTTATATATACTCTTAGATTATCTTATTAAATCTCTGCTATTCCACTGAGCTAGTGACATGGGCTAACGACCGGAATCAAAATAAAAAAAAAAAAAATATTTTTTTTTGACTTACGTATCTGCCTACTTTATAAATTTTTCTAGGTTCAAATGCCTAGATGGCGCCCTGTAGTGCAGTTTACGTAAGTCTACCTGCTCCGGATCGTTACAATATATATATATAAAGTAAATGGAATATTGGATGTGAGTTAATTATTTAAGGCTCGAACAGGATCTTTAGCAACAAGGAAATATACACATAAAATGGAAAAATATGGGTGATTTAGTCTGCAAGTTATATAAGAAAGGCATAGAAAATATTAGCCATCTGTTAATTGAATGTAAATGCCTGAAAACAGAAAGGGTACAGATAATAAAGTTGTGGAAGAATAAATAAATATAAATAAAATGATTATAAAGCAAGTGGGTTATTGTTTTTTTATGCTGGTTTGGGAAAAGATAAGGGATTTTTAGATATAAAGGCTATGGAGTTGACAAAGATAATGTTGTGGAAATGGGATGGAGCAGGATAGAGAAGAATATGAGAAACTTTAAGGTGGGGAATGGAAAGGGAAGGTAAAGTGGCTAACATGTTTCTCAGGGCATAGTGGCTGAGAAATTCCTGACTCTGTATAAGAAAGAAGTTACAGTGCATCACATTAATATTAAAATAGACACTTAATATCTGAAAAGGGCACAAAATCATATGCCAAAAAAGCTTTCCATATATATATATATATGTAAACTTATAAATAAATATTAGAAAATACAGTAATTAAAATTTGTTAAAAAGAACAAAAAAATATAAACATCACTTAGGAGTGCTACATCGATGTATAGTATTATATGTATATATATATTGTGCACTTTTTATTAGCTCAGTCTATTCTAAAATAAAATTTTAGTGTATAATTTTAAATTTTACAAATCCAATAATATTTACTTATTAAAAGAAGACAATAATGAAATATTAGATCATAGAGTTTGAACTCGAATTTAGCTAAGGGAAATTTATAAATGTCTTAACTCAAAATACATATAGAGTTTGTTTTTAACTTACTCTATATATAACATTTGTAAATAGGAGCTTTATTAAAATTAGGTCATCTTACTTGATTTTTTATCAATTTAATTTTAATTTTTTTTGCTATTAAAGCTTTGGCAATTTTATATTGCTAGAGCTATTAATATATGGTGTATCTGAACTTAGTTCAGTCACATACGGCTATTTGAGTTAGATAGCTGGATTTTTGGACATTTAAATGTCTGAAAGTTTCAGATTTTCTTCTCAATAGTTAGGCATTGATAAAATGCTGGACTAGTTCTAGTATTTTTATTCCCTAGCACCTCACTGATGAAGCTAGAGGCAGAAACCACGGTCTGAGGTTGAGGGTATTTTTGAAGCTTCATAAGAGTTTGTTTTTAACTTACTCTATATATAACTTAATAGTTATAAATATAAAATAATATATTAGATATTATTGTTAGTCAGATTATGTAGATACTTAATAAGGAGGAGTGTCTGGGTATTCTTATGCCATTGAACAAGTATTTTGTATTTGTTTAATGTTTAGGGGATGTGATCTGTTTATAGGTAAACAAGTCTCATATTGATTATATTTAAAACATATCTTATTTTAGAAATGTTTACTCATGTCAAAGTAACTTGAGATAAATACTAATCTTATCTAAATTCAATTTTTATAGTTAAAGAAAATGGTCGGGATATAGTAAGTCTGTTATTAGTGCCTAGCCAGAGTCCCAAGTAGGTCCTAATATAAGGGACTTGGAAACTGCTTAGGGTCGTACCACCTATAGACAGGCCACAATATATATATATATATTTTTTTTTTTTTTTTTTTTTCCCATTTTAATTTAAACTGTTTTTTTTTTTTTTTTTTTTTTCAAAAAAGTAGACCTCCCAACCTGGGGGTTTTGGGCCCCCCTGTGGCATATATATATAGCTGTTGTATATGATTTTTTATTATAATAGATTTTAAATATGCAAAATTATTCCTTTAGGAACAGCATATTTATTATTCTCTTACACTGCAGATTAAGAAAACATTTTCAACAAGAAAAACATGCACAATATGTAATAAGGTATTCATGCAGCATGAGATTCATAGATTTTAAATCAAACGGTTTTCACAGATATAAAATCAATTATTTAATGATAAATTCCAAATTATAAAATCAATTATTTATGATTATTTGACAGGAAACTCCATAAATGATTATAAATTCATTCTTTTCTTTAAAAAAAATTATAAAAATGTATTTTTTAACAAAGTCGTTATTTTTGTTTTTCTCTGTTCTTAAATATTATCAGTTAAGCAGTTCTAATTAATGATTCTTCCCCCTAAAGTTTTTTTTCCAAATATTATTGACATTATTTAATTCTCCCTTTCAATTCATGTTTTGGAGTTTTAAAATTTTCTATAATTTTAGTAATCTGGTTATATCAGACAATTTTAAGTAGAATTTAGGTTTTGTTAAAATTAATATCATATTTATCTAATTAATATGTAAATATATGACAGGTAAATTAGGATTTTTTCCAATGTATAATAGAAGTATGAATCTGGAATGCAATACTATAAATGACATGGCATTCTAAAGGAATTTTATTTTTATAATTTAGTAATATTTCACTAATTTATAATCATTTAAAAAAGTTAGTGAAATATTTTCATGCTCTAAAGGTAAAAGTTCTTTAGAATACTATGGCATTTATAAAATTTCATATCAGATCTGCCCACTTTGACAGATCGATTGAAGAATTAATGTTTAAAAAAGCATAGGTTTTGATGATAAAAAAATCTTATTCAACAAATATTTTTTCATACATTAAATTAACAAAACATGATGCTAATTAAATATGAATTCTGGTAGTTATAGATCAATAGAAATAGATATCATTAACAGCTCTTTGTAATCTTAAAAATGGAAATCCTGTAGTTCTGATGAGATAAAATTTGAGAAGTTAAAAATATGGTGAAGATATGTCAGATTCAAAATATTGGAATTTTTTAGTAATACATAGACCTGGAAATTGGTATCTAATTATAAATATGTTTCTATTATTTCAGATTTTAAAAAAAATAAAAATAAATGAATATAAATTATGCATTATATCAAAAATACTTTCAAGGACTTTGTTAAATATATATTTTTAGTTATAGTTGAATGTTTACCAGAGATTCAATTTGGTTTAGAAAATCAAGAAACACTACAGATATAGTTTTCATTGCCAGAGAAATGCAAAGAAAACATATATATATATTACTTTTATTGATTCTTTTAAAAACAGATTTGACTCAATTATTTGAATAGTTTATGGCATTGTTTTGAAATTAAGTGGCTGTTTTCCAAAGTTTATTTGTATTATACAGCTTTTAAATGATGGCACAAAATGAATTCTTATTATGCATCTGGGAAATTTAGTACATTTGAATACAAATTGGTGTTAAACAGCAATGCGTATTTGATTTAACATTGTTTTCAATTTTTATGACAGTACTTCATGTAGCTATTTATAAATAACTTAATAAATTAGTGATCAATATGCAGAGCAGATTGATGTTGGAATTTTTAATTTGAGTTTAATAAAAGGGAGAAAATCTATTTTTTTTAAATCTGGAATTACATTATGCTAATGAAGTGTTATTTTTGCCAATTCAAAAATTGACCTGCAGATTATAATTACTATTTTCAATGCAACATATAAAGACTGGTTTAGTACATCAAATTCTTTAAAAAAATATTTAGAAATTTTAGATGAGATGTCACCATCTTGTGAATATAAGCTAATTTAAATATCTTGGTAGCATTTAAATATAAAAATGAATTTAGATATTGATGTACAGCACAAATTCAAATGTACTGCTAAAAAATATAATATTTCATCATAGTGAAATAGCTACAACAATTAAATTAATTGTATATAGAGCTATTATTTTACCTAATTTATTGTATGGAAGAATGGAATGTATACCATATCAATATAACATAAAGATAGTGGAAATTTTTCATTTAAGGATGTGCCATAAAATTTTGAGAAAAGAAGATAAAAATAAAAATATTAATAAATATGTTTTTCACTTACAAGATATGATACTATAGAATGACACTATTGTAAAAATCATCTCCACTAGATTAGATATGTGAAATAAAAGAAGAATAGAAGACTCTATAAAAAAATTATAGTAAACTTGAGCAAAGACAGACTTTATTTACATTATAAAGATTATATCAAAGATATTTATTCTATAAAAGTGTATTGTTGATTTTCATTGAAAACATATCAATGAGAATAGAAAACACTGGCAAGCTACAATTAGATATGGTATTGAGATATTTCAGAAAGAAAATCTGGCTGCAAAAAAATTAGAAGACATTTCAAAATATCAAATAAACAGAGCAATGGCCAACGGAATTATATATATAGAAGTATTTGTGGTCACATATTGGTTAATATAGTCATTGCAAAACTCATCTTGAGTGTATTTTTTATTTTTTCATAGGGTATTTTTTCTTGGAGTTAGAGTGGCCATATTCATTTTTAAATGGCTGTTGTTGAAAATTAATAGAAATTTTTAATAGCATTAATGTGATGTAAAATAGCTTCTTAAATGAAATCAAAAGTTTATGTGCATCAGCTATATGATCAGAAATCATGTTAGCATTTTAAAAATTCCCTTTTTCCAACAATATTTTTTTCTTTATTCCATCCCAGATTCTTTTTTTTTTCATCTATCCCACTTTAATATATACTGTTTTGTTAATGTATTCCCAATTTCACTTATAAAAATCTAAAAAAATATTACAAAATCTTTACTTCCTTCTCTCTCTTTTCCTGAATATTTTTTCCAATTCTTTATAGAATTTCCTCTGATTCTCTTTCAACATCTCACATTCAAAAACATTAAAAGTTCATTATCTTTGCTAAACAGACCAAATTATTATATTTTTTGCCTTTTCTCTTAGTATCTAAAACTACTTTTATTGGACCAAATAATAATAATCTTTTAGTGTATGTACATTCTTTCATATTTTATATCATTTTTAATCATATATAGCTCCAAACTAATTTTTTATTCATTTCCATAACCTTATCTCTTTTTCTCAATCTAATCTATCTCCCCCCCCCTACTTATTGAAATTAGAAATTGCAATAGTTTCTTTACACATTATATTTTATGGGAATAACATGTCTGTTAATTCTGCACATTGTAAAATCTTTCTTGCTCAGCATGTTAGTTTGTTCTCTTTACAAAATCCAATTAAACTTTATTTTTACAATTCTATTTGCATTTATAAATTATAATCTTTCAAACATGTTTTGTTTTACTTTAATTATCCTTATTTAACAAGTCAAATTTATTTTGATTAGCCTCATTTGTTGTCTATAAATCAGCACACAGTGTATTGTTAGACTTCGGTTTGCATTCTATCTCAATTTTCTAAGCTTCCAATACAAAAGCATTTTATTTCAGAATATTAAAACAGACCTATTACTTCTTTTTAAATTATTCTACATAACAGTTTTTTTTAATAATTTTATTTTTGCTTTTTTTTTTCACTTTAATTTTTAACTGGAAATATAACTCCTTTTCCAATCTAACAATAAATATTTATAATCTTCCACTTCTTCAAGACAAATATTTTTCATTTTTCAATTTGCCATTTAATCATTTCAATTAAATAGTAATATCTCTTTTTTTTTTATTTTTTACTAAATTTAAGTTTTGTACCTCTTTTTATCTTCCTGTATTTCTCTAATAATAATTCCATATTTTTTACATTATTTACAAAACATGCCATATCATATACACCACCATATTATGTGCTTTGATTATAGAAATTTTCATCTCTTTCTTCAATCTTTCTATTTTAATGTCCTAGTTCATCATAAATAAAATAAATAATAGACATCACTGTTTCAATTTCAATTTAAAACATTTAACGTTCAATGATTCATTGGTATTTATAAAAAAATATTCTTCATCATTTTATCAAAGACTTCTGTAATGCAATAAAATAATGTTTTTTTTTAAAAAAATATCCAATATTTCAGTCAGTTGAGATAAAATGAGAAAATTATTATTTATTTCACTCTTGAATAAAATTTCTTCTGAGTCCCTTCTAAGATTTGATTCTCTTTTATCTACATCCCAGTCCTATCCATTAAAAAGTAAATACATAAAAGCAATTAACACTTAAACAATATCAATATTAATAACAATCAATAATCTCAATATATTTTAAGGCAACTTCCTTTAAACAATAATCCTTTACATATTATCTAATATGTTTACTGAAACACCCAGGCATACTTGTGTCTATATATTTAATATATAGGGTATATGAGCACAGACTTTTACTCAACCCACCACTCTCCACTCTATCTCATAACACTGATATATTATGTAGACAATAAAGATTACAATCTGACTGACTACAAAGAATAAAATTATTAATTCAATGAATTTTAAATAAATTTCATTAAACAGGTAAATATAACCTGTTCTGAAAGCAGACTATGTAAATTATTACTACATGTCTATAGCTAATTGACAATCTAAAATCTGTGTTTATACAATAATCTAATTTTTACATTCTTCCATTTATCTGAATTTTTAATATTACCTATAATTTTATTAAAACTAAGCCTCACATATTTTATCATATCTATTATTATTTCACTTGATATATCTGCTAGGCCTCTTGCTTTTTCTTTTTTTCACTCTGCCCATTACAATTTTCAATTTTGCATCTCTCATACTATCTATCTTCTCATAAATTGAACTTTCTATCAAATTACATTTCTTATCCACTCTAATACCTTAAAGTTTTTATTACAAATTCATTAAGTATTTTTTTAAAATCATCTCTGTCTTCACATTCTTTTTTTTCTCTGCATTTAATAATATAACATCCTTTTTTTGTCTTATATTTCTAAAATTTTCCCAATCTTTCTTCCTGTGTTTTTATCCTCTAGTAACTTTTTATTAATCTCTCACCATTTTTATTTTGATCTGCTGGGTTGTTTATCCTTAAAGAGCTTTTGTAGCTAATCATTATTTCTACTCTCCCTTTCTTTTGCAGTTTCTAAAGTTTTTTTTTTTTTTTTTTAAAGTCCTATTGGTTTTAAATAAACATTCCTTTACAATCTTCTTCATCATATCTATTCACTCATTTTAATTTTAAAAATCACCATTTGCAATTCTTTGTCATTACATTCTTTTTATCCATTTTTATCAGCCTAAGTATAATTTCAATCATATTTAAACTTACAGATAGCTCTAATTTTATCATTGTAGAATTATACTTCCTACTGCATTTTTTTTCCTTATCAAATTAATTCTTTTGTCTTTTCTAATTTTTTTTATCTATCAACATTTAATGAGCAGTGTATTTTTGATTTCGCCTTGACCACTAAACACTTCTTAAAATACTTTTCTCCAATTACTAATTTTTAAAACATATATTTTACATCCTCCTTTTAATAATACTTCATACATAATCTCTACTCCACCAATATTATCAATATGGTCATTCATATCCTGTGAAAAACATATTTTATAATTAATTTTTAAGCATATTTTTGTACTCTCATTACATCCATATGCTCCTTATTTTTAGTATCTTGCTACACATTTCCTTTTGTTTATTTTCAGGTTACTTCATATATTTTTTTCCAATTTCTTTCTAAAATATTTTTCCTGTTATCTGTTTTAATGTCATCTAATGTTAGCTTGATCAACCTGAAAATGTTAGTATTAAGACTCCCAGCCAAGAAAAAAGACATTTACACTTAAGGCAGAACTGAGATTGTTAAAATATAGTTACTGATCTGGTGTCAGATAAGTATAAACCCCATAAAATATCACATGACTCCAGCTTATATATTACTGTTTTAACAGCATACTGGCTTGAATTCAAACTTTAATTTTTTTTTAATTTCAGGCTACTAACTTGCTAGTAAAAAATAATTAAAATTTTCTTCCAGATAATAACTGCATAACAAAGGCAGAAGCAAAAATTGGTGTAGGTATGGTGCTTAAATTGCATTTCTATTTTAGTAATCATTACTTTCTCAATTTTACAATAGTTGATGCTACTGTATAATAAAAAAAGTTTTGATTTATCATAATATGCTGGAAGAATCAAGCAATAATAATAATGTATGGTCATTGCTGAGGAGTTCACAAAAATTAGAACAATTGCATGGATTCTTCAGAATCCCTATTTGTGCATTAAACTGGAAAAAAAACCAAAAAAATCAAGTAATGTGTTAATACAAAAATATTTAAACCTTAAAGTATTTATGGTATAATTTGTCAAAGTTTTACCAACATCGATTTTTTAAGTCTTAACTTCTATATTTTCATGTTAACAATTTAGAAGTCTATATCTTAAAAGCATAATAATAATAACAATAAAAACAAACTTGATGAATTATAATAATATAACTTATTTTTCATTAAAATACATAATAAGATGGTACAAATGTTAAATTATAAAATTTTTTATATTTATTCGATTTGATTTTTATATAAAACATTTTACAGTAAAACCTTATTGAAATACAGACCAAAGCTATCAGATATATTAAAAATACATTCAGTCTTTGTTTTATCATTAGTTTAAGTATAAAAACATTACAACCTTTTAGTAACTCTTTATTACCCAGGAATAAAATTAAAAAAATTGAGAGTCGATTTCCCCCTTCCCCAGTTGAAAAAAATAATAAAAGTGGCAAACACATCCTTAAAACAATAATTTAAGATTAGGGTCAAAACAGGAATATCATATAATTTTACAGCTAGAAAATCAAATCTGCAACATATTTACAAGCTCTACAGGTTTTACTGTATAAAAATAATATATTTACAAACGTTTAGATAGACGGAAGTTCTTAAGCTCACGTTAGTCTTTTTGACTTTAAAGTCGTCTTTACCTGCAATCCCCTTTCGCATGAAAAAAATACAGAGGTAGATTCTGTTCATGAAAATATTTTGCCATTAGACTTTTGCAGAGTACTAGAAAATCTTACAAAAGCGTTTGCTAGAAAACACATGGTCTTAAAGGATTGTTTTTATATAAAACAAGATTTTACATTCAAACATTGCTTAATACTGTATCACTGAATCTATAAAATTTCAATGTCCGAAGATTCGCCGCTTTTATGCCGTTTAAAATCGAACTCATCTCTGTCTTTGTCATGGATATGTGAAGTAGTTGCTTTACTTCTTGAGTAATTACTAGATGTGGAAGTAGTATTATCAATACCTTCACATTTATCTCTTGACGATTTGCAGTTGTCTGTTTTCATTATATTACTGTTATCAGATTTAGAATCTTCTGAATTATCTAAATTTTTATCACTACACAACCGACTCAACTCTGCAGCCTCATTAGCTTTTCGAAGTCTTTCTTGTTCTTCCCGTTTCTGTTTTCTCCATTTTGCTCTTCTGTTTTTGAACCATACCTAAAAAGAAAAATAAGAATAATAAATATGTATTTAAAAGCAAAACAAAAACAACAACAACGAAATGAATGTTTTTATAAACTTAAAACTATCTCATAAGTTTTAAACTAATAATAAAATAATTTACTTTTATACTTCTTTAATTTCTGTTATTTATGTTATTATTTGTTAATACGACTATTTATTTATAAACCTTTTTTTAATTGCAACTTTATGTTATCTTTAAAACAAAGAAATGCTAGAATAATTTGCTCTAAGAGTAGTCAAACTATTGTTAGTGATGATCAAATGAGTATTCTTCGTTTATAAACTTCTTTACGCATACAAGAATTTCCCTGAAAAATTTACACTTTGTACGATATCTCAAAATTATCAATCTTCTTTTATATGCATAATGCAAAAATGCTACTCACTTTCTGCATAGTATATTTTGAAGATAAGAAAGGCGAAATGTAAATAATATCAGACCGAATGTTAAGATTAATTTATATTTATTTCATTGTTACTTAAAATAGACACCACTGAATCAATGACTATGAGTCTGTAGTAAAAAAATCTCAGGTAATGGGACTTGGGACGCGAATTATAAGGATTAATTTAGCAGAAAATAGATAAAATGGCAGACTCAAAATTAAATAAAGCAACTGAGTCGATTTTAAAAAGGGAAAGCAAGAATAATGGATGATTTAGAAGTCTAATTGTTGGTTAAAATTTAAAAAAAAAAAAAACATATACTAAGGTTACTTTAAAATAAAAAAAGCTTTATTAAAATTATAAACATTAATAATAAGATGCCAGAGAAGTTATGAGGATTATACTATTACATAAATAAAAATAAATATTTTCGGTGAAGTAACATTCTAAGTAAGTAAAATATTTATTTATTTATACAATAATAAATAGAGTTAAGAGTTAGATGGGGAAAAAAAAAAATTTCGAATAGATTATTGAGATTTTATTTTATGAGATAGATAAGAAGTATTTTATATACCATACTTTCTCAATTGATTGAAATGTTTTACATAGAAAGATAAATATTTTCTTGTAATATATATATATATATATTCCATAAAGAATTAAGCCACATGTAAAAAATTTTAACCTAAGCTAACTGAAGAATACTAGTTCAGCATGGAGTACATCTTGGAAATATATATGACTTTTTTCGAAATCTTTATTTATATGTGTCAATAATGTTTGATGAGATAAAAGTTTTAAGAATATCTAAAAACATATTATACATAGAAAAAGATGAAGTAGAATTATTTCCTGTGTTAATATTTAATTTTAAATAGATGTTAATCTTTAACTGTTTACAGTTTATATCTAGATAGAAATGGGATAATAATTACTAAAAATTATTAATGTATTTATCTGAAGAAGATAGTGATAAAATTGAGAATACAGAAAGTTCGACACATGACAGTGGTAAATACAGAATAAATGATGAAGGCACATGTAAACAATTGTGAATTGAGTCAAATAATTATCAGATGTCTTTGTCCATGTTTCAACAATATGAATATGTAGTTGAATTAAGTACAGCTATCTATGTATATCTCAATCAAAATATTCTAGAATAAATACTAAAAAATGTAATATGCCTATATAAAATAAGAGAATCGTCACTATAGCCAGCTTTGATAATGTTTTTGTTTTACATTTGGAAAATGACTTGAAGAAAAGAAAAATTAAAGTATCATATTTTATAAATATTACAGACAATGTGTTGAATAAACAATGTAATTGTATGATTATTCATAATTTGTGGAAAGTTGGCCATTCACGTGACAACGTTGCTGTTATGAGATTTTAATGAGATTTAAACTTTTAACAGTTGATTGCTACTCAAGATGGCTTAAAATATTCAAGCTGGCTAAAGCAAAGATTTTATTCTTATTTTATATACATTCTAGAATGTTTTGATTATTATATTTATTTCGTTTGATATTATATATTTATACAAGCACATACAAAAAAGAAACAACAGAGAAGGCAGATAAGAATAGAATGAAAAACACTCTTTCTTGGTGCTCCAAAGTGCACGCACTCTTTGTGATATAAAGATAAGATCGAAGCCATTTCGTTAAACATATACATATGCAAAAGAATCATTTATAAAGGTAATTAATAAATAAAAGATAATGGAAATTAAATATAAATTTGGATTATAAACTGACATATCTAGTTTCCGAATATAGGAGTGGAAATTCCGATAGTGGAAACTAGAAAAATATTTAAGATAGCAGAACATTTATTATTATTATTATTTCAGATAAAAGGTATGTTTTACAAATGCTATAAAAATATGAAACTATTATTAAAGAAGTGTACAAAAATAGACAAAAAAAAATCAGAGGGAAGATCTAAAAAATATAATTAATGGCAAGAATAATAACTGAAAGAAAGTAAGACATATTTATCTTAAAAAAGATAGTATTTAGGTATTTTATTGAATAAAAAATTTACCCAGTTAAGAATTGAAGTTGAGGCAAATAAATAATAATAGAATGGATTATTAAAAACTTGTTGTATACATATATCAAATATGAGTTACATAAAATAATTTTGAAAAAAGTGAGATACTTTGTATTGTTTACTTTAAGAGATTAAGAAACTTTTAAATATATTTTAAAAAATTGATAGATATACTATGGAGTAGAAAATTGTAGGCTAAATAATGCTATTCAATAGGTAATCAGATTATATTTTTATTAATCAAGGAATTTAAATGTTTGGATAGTTACACTAAATAAATAAAAATAGAATAATAAAAACGATGAGAAAGGTTTTATCATAAGTAAATTTACAAAAAAAAAAGTTTCATTTTAAAGTATTTATATAAAAAAATAAATGAACATATACATAAAATATTATGGGTTCATATTTATGAGAAAAGTTGGTTTAAAAAACAGAAGTAGAACTATGAAAAATGAATATGTATAAAAAATAATAATCTGAAATTATATAATAAAAAATGTAAAAGGAATGAATATATATAAATTTATTTATTACATTAGAAAAAATTTATTTTTTTTGTAACGCCAATATTAGAAAATATTATTGTTGTTTTATAAAGATAGCATTTTTGGATATCAAGAAAAGAAGTCAAAAATGGAATAAGAATTTCGACCGTAGATATGATTTATGTGAAGATGGAAAGGAAAATAAAAAAAGTTTTCTAATGTACAATGTTTAAAAACGAACAGAATAAAATATATGGAGATAAGGAGGAAATGTAAAAATGAACGATCTGAAAGAAATTGAGTTTTAAAGCTTTTATAACGAGAGTGAAGAATCTGATAAAGAATATTGAAATTAACAAATACGGTTTTTAATTAAACAAATAGAGAAAGAGATGAAAAGATATAGATGAGTTTACAGTTTTAAGAATTATGGTTTTCTATGCACATAAATTTCTGACTTTATTTAAGAAGATATTTACCTTTACGATATCAATGTTTGCTCTAAGACAAAGTTTTTTTTTACTTATTCCAGATTAGCTTAAATTATTAAACAAACAATATGTAACTACATAAAACATTTATTGTACCCTAGATTATTTGTTGCATCTAAGCAATGTTAACACATTTTATAAAATGTGTATGTATGAATATACAAATATGTTTGTGTATATAAATTTATGTGTAAGTAGAAATTATTGTATTGTTATTTATAAATATTTATTTAGATGGGATTTGAACTCAAACTTTCAAGCTCCCTACAGCTACTCACTTCATCTCATACAACCGATACACATGATCACGTACGTGTGAAAAAAATAAATGATCTCCAATATAAATATTTCTTTCGTGCCGAACTAGTATTTGTCAGTTGGTCCGGATCATAATCTTCCATATATATATATATAAATCTCTGCTTAGTTTATATTAATATAGAAAATCTTCAAACTTTAATAAACAGGCTTCAATCTTCTCCACCTTCCAACTCTTTTAGCCATCCATTTCATTAAAAAAACCAACGATAGAACGCTCAAAGCCCTTGATGGATTTTGATACTGTAATCACACCCATATAGACATTAGATCAATCTAACCGTTCATATTATCCGACTATTACACAGGCATAAAAATAACAATAATAGGGACAGTAACCATTATATATATATATATATTTAATTATTGCCATTATGTTTTATATATACATTACAACAATTATTAGTGATTTATTATTTATAGTAAATATATCAAAATGAGCTTGATTTTATTTTTCCACTTTACATCAATATTCTGTCTATTAACAAAGCTTAAATTGTCACAACCATCAAGCAATCCTAGTCCGCATCAGAAAACAATTGGTTTGAATGCACAGCTACAGGCAAAAAATCTCTGTTAATCTATATTGTAGTTATTTAATATTTACAGTTATTTAAGTCCACATTTAAAACTAAAATATGATTTTATTATTAACTTTCTAGTTTGATCTAGTAAAATCAATTAAAACTAAGAATACACATAAAACATTATGTTATATATCGATGAATTTTTATAATTATTATATACATACATATTTATAACTTTCTCTCCCACTTTATATACAAATACGTGTGTATATAAATATATATTGCATTAAAGTTATATTTAATGGTTTCCATACTTTTTTTTATATATGTATGAAGCAGTGTATATATATATAGTACTGTGGTATTAGAGCTGCGACATGAATAATTATAATAGTTTAATCATTAAATTAATTAGGTTATTAAATCAAAAACATATTTTAAAATCTACATTTAAAAAAAAACAATTTAACAAAAAAAAATACGAAAAGCATTAATGTGAAGAATAGTTAAAATGAGTGTTTAAATCAAATTGAGTGGGTGTTTGCACGTGCATATTCTGCATAATCTATTTTAATACATTGTACAGGCTTACATCTGCATTTATATATGTAATATATGCGGGATTCCAACTCAGACGTTCACACGACCTACAACTCTCAGTACCATCTTATATTGCTGACTCACCTGATCACACACATGTTGAAAAGTAATCACCAATATGTGTATTTCGTGCTAAACCAGCACTCATTAAAGTATGAAGATTGGTTATCTAAATATAAAGCTAAGTACTAATTGTATATATGTTTGAAGATGGTAATCTGAACCAACTGATGAGTGCTGGTTTAGCACGAAATACGTCTATTGCTGATTATTTATCTTTTCATATATATATATATGTGTGTGTGTGTAGTAAAACACTATAACAGAAATAAAGCATAAAATTACAAAGTACTAGGTTTATATATATATAAAACTTTATATATGTATGTTAATACTCTTTACAAAGTGTATAATTATTAATTTCTTTAGTGTTTTTAGTTTTCCATTCAGCTTAAAATGTATTTTCAGTGTGATTAAGGTGTACAGGATTGAGAGTTCATTAAGCTGAAAAGAAAATCAAACACAACAAATTATACAATTCTGTAAAACATATCAACATCCATATGTAAAATTTATTAAATATTTTTAAATCGAAGATTAAAATAAAATTGTATATATATAGTTATTAAACCAACTGTACTAATGTTAAACTGGTAATTTATTATCCAAACAAATTATTTCTTAAGCAAAATTTAAATCGTACGAGTTAATAAATGTACACATAGCAATTTTTTGCTATCTCATTGATATATAGACTAATTAGCTTCTCCAAAGTGATTACTTTAATGCTTACAAATATCACTTTTCAGTTGAATAACGAGTTATCTAGTAAGATCCAATGTAATGTACAAAGCCATTACTTTTTAAATACTAACTTTATATATTAATGCATAAACTAATTATTATGCAGTTTTCTTAAATATTATGGTAAATTAACTTAAGGCACGTTTGAAAACTTCAAATTATTACTCTAAACATTAATCAATATTAATCAATAAGCTGCTATATAATAGCCCACTAATATTAACATTAAACTGGTAATATTACATAAATAAATTATTCCTCGAAGTTTAAGTCATGTTGTCCTTTAAATTCACATGTAACAAACTTTTACTATTTTGATATCACATCAAAATAATAACTGATTTGCTCTTTTAGAAGAGCCATTTTATGGCAGTGAGTTTTCAGTTAGCTGCATGACTAAGTAATACCAACCCAATGTGCAAAACAATTTATTCTCTATATACTCATTTTTTGCAAAATATTAAATGAAAAATAAAGAGCATCATACATTATATTAAGCTGCAACCAGGTGATTCTAAAGCCAGCTGAATAACTGTTTGTAAACCATAAAATAAACATTCAGATTTGAAATGGTGTAAAAATTAATTAGAATTTGTTAAATGTAAATGTATTGATTAATAAGTTTTAAATTTTGTTTAAGGATTAATAATGTACATTGACAATTGTAATTATTTTACTCACTGAAGGTATGTTTTTTAAAACAAATGCACAAGTTTATGTTAATTCTGAATAACACAGAGCAAACTTTTACAAAGATCTTTAATGTGTTAAAATGATTTTTGCAATAAATTAGAAGAATAATGCAAACATATATAATTGACTCAGAAGGTTCACTGACAAATATACAAATTCAATTTAAAAAAATAATATTTGAGGAAACTATATAGGATTAAAGAAATATTCATAAGACATTTCAAAGTGAAATGAATGCTGAGAGTTGAACATTAAAAATCAAAAAGCTACTTTAGCAACTGAAAAAATAGAAGTAATTTTCCAAAAGTTTTAAGTTTTTTAATTTAATGTTAGATATATACATGATGGTCAATTAGAATGATAGATGTCAAGCATTGGTGGTCAAGAGGTCAGTGACAGCTGCTTTACAAGCAGTTGTCCCAGGTTGGCAGATTCGCTTCCTGGCTGATGCTATGACACATGAGAAAAAAAAATTAGAATGATAGATGAAAAGATTCCAAACAGTGTTTAAACTATTTTATCAGAATCACAATAAATTTAATTTAAATTTGGGTCAATAAATTTTTCTTATTTGCAATGAATTATTTACATATGTAAGTGTCATTTTATCTAAAAAAAAAACAAATAAAAATTGAACTCAATGAAATCTTTATAATTGATATCAGTAAAAATTAACCATAGTGCTGACATCAAGCACTTGTAGCCAAAGAATATAATTTGAAATCTATAGGATAATACTATGTAGATACTTTGTAGTACTTTCTTTAGCAAAGAATAACTTAAATTTACTTTTTGTGCATACCTTTTATTAAAAATATAAATTAACATTAGTAATATTCATCAAATTTTGACTGAAACTTATGTACAGAGATTGTACAAAATAATTAACACCTATTATATTAGCGTTATATATTTGATATAATATAGCACAAAATTATAACTAATATTGATTTAACATTTTTTTACAAATATTATTCTACAAAAGTGACGAGGATATCTAACATAAAACTAAATGATGAGAAAAATAACTGTTGTGAACTTAAAAGAAATAAACTGATTTTAATTTGCAAGAACATTAATGTCTAAAATTATTAAATAATTTAATTTTTCAAAATCAATGTCTAAAGAATGGTAATTCTATTTGATAAATATAGAAAATAAAACCCACTGAAAGCAAAAAGAGCCAAAAATCAATGCTTACTCTGATAAGACCAACACTCAAAAGTTATAGTAAAAATGCAAAATCACAGCAGATTAGTTCTCTGTGAATACTTGAACACTTTTGATCTGCCTAAACAATTTATCATTTGCTTTACAAATAGAACATTTATAGCTGGTTGAGATGTCATTTTAATATCACTGAATTCTGAAATAAATGTTATGACAGAGAATAAATAAGTAGTTGCAAGAGAAAACTGGATTTGCAAAAGATTGAAAACATTATGTCATTAAATTTATGTTTAATGATAACTAAAAAAAATTTTATCAGCCAGGCTGCCTCTTCACAATTGGTAAATGAAATGTTGAAACATTATCATTATTGGCAGACACTTTTTTCACCTATTAATTTTAAGTTAATATTAGAAGATAGAGATAAAATGGAATACATTGTGCTTCATCAGCTCTATTTAAATGAGTAGGTCTCTTTAATATTTCAATTGACTTTCTCATGGTACTTAAGTCATACCTTTCCAAATTAGCAAGTATTTTTCATTGTCAAAATCAGGTTTGTGACCAATTTTAAAAAAATGGGAAGTAAAAACTAATGTCTTAATTTTTTGATTAAAACATTTATATGTTCCTTAGTTTTGACATATATTCATCTATTAGATTGGCATACATAGCTTCTTGAGCACTGCAAACAATGAATTTTATAAATTCCCTGATCTTCCCAAAAATATTCTTTCTTTAGGTTTGTGTAAAAAATCACCAATTTTCTTGCCAGTAGAAAAAGTAGTCTTTATATTAAGATCAGTAGAAGACTATCTAGTTTTGATATAAATATTACTTTTTCTACTCGCAAGAAAATTGGTGATTTTTTACACAAATCTAAAGACATAATATTTTTGGAACACCAGGGGCTTTATGAAATTCCATGTTTGCAGTGCTCAAGAAGCTATGTAGGCCAGTCTAATAGATGAATAAATGTCAGAATTAAGAAACACGTAAATGCTTTTAAACAGAAATTTAAGACATCAGTTTTTACTTTCTATATTTTAGAAATTGGTCACAAACCTGATTTTGACAATGCAAAAATATTTGCTAATTTGGAAAGGTATGATTTAAAAACTATGAGAAAGTCAGTCGAAATATTAAAGAGACCTACTGGTCTAAATAGGGCTGACAAAGCACAATGTATTCCAGCTATGTGGAAACCTCTCACATTATCTCTGTCTTCTGGACAGCAAACATATCCAACATATAATACAATATAATTATGATAATAAAATCTATAATATAATTATAAAATATAAAAAGTGTTTATTTTGGATATCGTTAGTAAGATTTCAAATAATCATGCTAGAAAGTATAGGATAAATTTATGGCCACTCGAACAAGTATCCATGAATATAAATTATGATATATAGTTATTAAGTTGAAATAAATAGTTCACAAGTATTTGAATTCAGGTTTCCAACCTAATCTGTTATATAAATTATTCTAAATTTGTAATAATAATATAAATATTTTATAATAAAGTATTTCTGATAAATAATATTTATCAACATTATCAAATATTTTCAGGAGAAAAATATTTATTTCATTTATCATATTTACAATCATAGTGGTCTCCATAAAAATGCTCAGAGGAAAAAAATAGCTTGCAGGTTTTAAACATTTTGGAAGCATTATAAAATAATTCAAATGTAGAAAAGTTATTTAAATTTATTAAAATATAATGGTTTTTTTACAGGTATATTTTATATTTCATTTCATTAAATGATAACTTTTAATTCTTCATAATATTTATCAAGTAGTTTCTTACAAGTTGATTTTTTTTATTACCCCACTTGCAAAAAATTGATTTCTTTCTTTTTTTTTTAAGGAAAGCAAACAAAATAATGATAATAAGTGAATTCTTTCACTTGTACGATCAGAAATTAACAATATAATGCTTTTGTTGGAATAACAACACAAATAAATTATTTTATTGAAGTATAAAATTATTATTAATTTAATATTTCTTTTGTAGCCTTAAATCATTTGTAGATGTGTGATAAATATACATTTGTTATATCAAAATATAGTTCCTATCCAATGAATTAAAAGTCTTTTAATCAAGATAAATAAATTCTGGACAATATTTGACACAAATGAATATTTTAAAAAAAATGTCAAGAAATTATCATCAATACTTTCTGTAAAATTTTTGCTCATAAGGAATTTAAATTTCTTTGGAAGCTTTAATTATATTCCAGATGTTCAAATGGACTTTGAAATTGACAATAGTTCTTAATTCATTATAATGGGAGTAATAATAACTTTTAAAGTTTTACAAAGCAGAAAATTTTTAAAATAATACTCTAAATATTGTAATGATTAATGATATTATCATTAAAGCTAGTATATATAAAGAATTTCAGTCCCCCTGATGTTTCAATTCAGATAATTGTGTAAGATAGTTTTTAAATTACCCTATCATACTTTTGCTACAAAAGTAGTAAAGTTTAAATAAAATTACACTTTTAAATATTTAATTGGGAGTTTTAAAATTCAACTGTTACAAATAAAAATAAAACTGATTGAGAACCTTGAACAGGTGATAATCTCACCTATTTATGTTACTAGTCATGTGATCATTTTACAAGGCTTGTGATTAATCTTTTAACCTATAATCTCTTGCCTTATTAGTTTGAATTGTAACCAGAAAAGGTTGTTAAGCAAAAATCTACCTAATTAATATTCAAAATTTAAATAAATCCATTTTTGTCATGACAATTACAAATTAATTAAAACCACTTCCTGGTTGTAAATAAAAATAATTGCAGACACCAGAGTAAAATAAAAATATTATATAATAAAATTTAGAATGCTTTTAAGTCATATCCAGGGGAAGAGTAATTTACTCCTTTTGTTTAATACATATTGAACTATGTTTAATTTAAAATTATATTAAACAAAATAAATATTACAGACAATATTTAATATAACTATTTATCACTTTTTATATCTAGACAAATCTCAGAATACGAATTTAAAACTATCTGTAAAATATTTTAAAATAAATAATGTTAAATAAATATAATATTTATTCATTAATTCATTCATTCATCATTTATTCACCTATTTCTTTTAAAAATCCTATTTTTAATTACTATCTTTATTAAACTCTTTTTTAAGTAATAAGTCAAAAATATTTAACTAGAATATTATATTTTAAAATTAAAATGAATTAAAATATTATAGCTTTAATTTAAGTTACCAGCAAACCAAATTACAAGGTTTGAACCTGGTTTCTTAACTTTAAAATTAATATAAGATTCTCTGAAATATTTTAATATTTAGATTATGACTAAATTAGCATTATTAACTTAATTGCATTATTTATCCTCTACATTACCAGCTATTTAAAAATTTAAAGACTTTAGCATTTTAAACACTTATTTAGGCTTAAAGCTATTACAATTTAAGCTATGTAAAAATTATTTCACAATTATACAATCTATAAATACTGCTATACTATCTTCTCTATGTAAAAATTTATAGTATTATAAAGTTCTAGCAAAAATTTATTCTTAACTAAACTAAACCATATATATATTTAGATGTTTTGGCACAAATTTTGACTTAACATTTAGCTTCTGCCAAAGCTAAAGGTTAATTTACTTATACTAAATGTTTTTTATATATGTAAGTAGAGAGATTTGAACGTCGTATTTTTCAGTCTATATTCATCCTTCACTCCATCTCAATCAACTAATGCATATGACTACATATATGCAAAAAAAGATAAATGATCCCCAATATACATATTTTGTGCAGAATTAGCATGCATCAATTTGGCCAGATCATAATTTCCCAGCAAGATAGCAAATCCTTAAACATTACTGGACAGGCACCAATCTTCTCACCCTTCCACCTATTCAATTGTCCATTTCATTGACAAACTGATAATGGAATGCTCAAAGCTTTGAATATAGATTAAAAAATCCTAAATTCAAATCCCTCTACTTCATATATATATATATATATATATATATATATATATATATATATATATATATATATATTAAGAAGTTATGCACTCTACATATTTTTTGCTTAGTGAAAATTAAATTAAAATACAGTTATACAGAAGTATATTATTTTTTAAAAATAAGCATCTAAATAAAGTCAACCTAAAAACATAGGGGTAAAACACAGTACTAAATTAAAGAAAATAATTCTTAATGGATGCCAAAGATAAACAAACGTTATTGGAAAAACAACAACTTTTTATTGGCATATAAATTAAAACAGACAAAGCTCTCCATACAGTAGTGCCATTCAGTGCAAGCCAGAGTAATCAATGGATTAGTGATGAATCAGAAAAATATTTATCCTCTAGTAGGCTATTAATAGATGATATATAGTAATGAAAAGTAGCTCTTACTGCTATTGTTGTGAGAAGAGATAACAGAGAGGCTATTATCAGGTTAAACATTTGCTCAATGGTGAGAATTTGAGCAATTTTTTATCCTTCATTTTACTCTCTACTATGAATCAGTAGATGATCATTTTCTGTCTAATATTGGATTATTAACTAGGATTAGTTATGGTCTGGCTAACAGATTGGGTTATATAATACTCTAACCTAATTTTAGTTTCAATATAATTTCTAATTAATTGTTTTAAATACAAATTTAATTAAGTTGTATAAGCTTTTTAAGAAACTGGAATAAAATTTCTATATGACTAGCATATGTTTGCGTGGATAATTTATTAATTCAATAAAATCAATACACACACACATATATATATAGTCAGATATGTGTGTGCGAGTATGATTATAGTTTTTTGTCATGTAGTTGTAAATATAATTTGCATTTTTTATTCATGACAACCTACATTTTATATACAAAGATTTATCATCGATATCACTTTGATCATCTGCAATCTACTGCATGCTGAAAATCCTTTTTGAGTTTAGTCGCTTCTTTGATTGTTAGCTTTTCTATTCCACATCACTCTTCAATTTAACATAGTTACAAAAAATAGAATTCTTTTCAAAACAACTGAATAGTTTATATTTATTATTTAAGAGTTAATAAAAAGTTTTGGGTTGAGTTCTAGAGTCTGCCACCTTACCATTACACTAACTCAAATTATATGCAATCAGTCATTATTAAAAACAACATAATTAATTAATAATAATTTTCAAAAAATCATTTACTTCTCCAAAAAAAAAACTAAAAAGTTTTCTTTATAGCTGAAAAAAATATAATTATTTTAATTTATGGCTAATAATGTTTATGAGCTGAGTTCATCAAATAAAAGATTTTCCAGAATAAGTACTCTAAAGTCTTGTACTATTAAGTTTAAAATTCTCAAATTATCCATTACATAAATTTTAATATTTTACAATTATCTTTTTTAGAATGTTTTGTGTTCTCACTTATATATTATGTATACAGTGTACATTTAATTGGTAAAGTTTATAAAAAATGGAAATGATTAAATTTTTACCTAGCTAAAATAAATTCGTGCAGTAATTATTAATTAAGATAAAGTAATGTACAGTAATGATTGTGTATTAGATTTATCATTTTCATGTTAGATTTTTAAAAATCTCTTGTTGAACATACTGTATATTTTGTCAATAACAAATACTATTAGCAGTGTAACTGTTATCTGAACAACCATAGCAACATAAATTCTATTGAGATTCAATTACAATGCTTTATT